>JABEVS010000019.1:73972-345744 GCA_018290735.1 Coelastrella sp. MACC-549 | reverse complement strand
CCCCCGCCGCCGGGATTTGAACCTGGGTCTGCTAACACTACACCACGAGGGGATACACTGCATGAAGATCACAACACTAGTACTACAGTGAGTACTCATAGTGGTTGATCAACACATTACATACTGTACTGGCCCGACAGTACTGAGACCTGAGCAGCAGAGCTGGCTGGTCATCAGGAGACCACCCCCTTGTAACCAACACCAATACAATTGGGGGACTCCAACCCCTCCCGGCACTAGCCAGCGAGCCAGCGAATGGCTCATGGGACGCATGGTACCATTCACCTCAATCGCCAGAACGTGCGGCCTCTGACCACACGTTTACTGATCTCAGATCCAGTAGCAGTTTTACCCCCTGCGTAGGGCCCCCCCGCCAGGATTTGAACCTGGGTCTCCAGCCTATCGGGCCAGTATGCTACCACTACACCACGAGGGCAGTGTAACAGACACAAAACAAACAAGCAGCAGAGCTGGCTGGTCATCAGGGGACCACCCCCTTGTAACAGACACACTGTGTTTGAAACAAAACAAACTGAACTGCTGCGATGTCTCTTTCCCTGTACACACTTCTCAACGGCTCCTCAGGTTCCGCTAGTGGCCCGGCTACGAAGCTTGGTCCCCTGCTCTTGTGCCAGTGGCGGGTGAGTTACATAACTGCATATATGGCATGCGCTGCAGCCTTGAGGGGCCCCAGGCTGTGCCCCATGCATCCATGTTGATTGTTCTCTGACTGGATTAAAGTACAATAAACAAACTTCCATGTGTTCCATACTAGACTCTCTCGCTTGCCCCTCTGAGTGCCGCGCATGTAACTTGAAGGACTACAACTCTCAGGCAGACACCGTGTCTGACTGCTTCTGCAGACACCTGTATGGAGTACGGTACTCAAATATACTTCAAGTACTTGAATTTTCCAAGTGGAGTCCCTGTCATAGTAGTTGCCACAGCACCTAGATTTTGAACAATTACTCGAGCGCCAGTGTGGTGAGAAGCAGAGGACTGCCGACATGATCTGCGCATCATGCCACTGACCGCAGGTGCATTATTATTCAATACCTGCTGCCTTTCTTCCTGAAATGGGCTGGGCAGTGTGATGCTCTTGCACCGCAGGAAGCATTTGAAAGTTTGACTTACTGGTCCCCGTGTGACACCCCGAATCCAGGGCGAACTGTCACACATAGTATGTACACTGCACTCCTGCAAAAAGCCACACCTCTTGCTTGCAAAGTTAAAGTAACAAACTGCATCAAATGGTCGGCGCATCAATGGCTTGTTCAATGTTATCCCTGCTTTTCTCCTGTCAGCAAGCGTGATGGGGAATTCCGCTCTGCCAGATGTCATCAATACATGGTTTGATACATGATAGTGTTGTTCTGAAGCGTCATCTACACCTTTGCCTTAGACATTGCCAGGGGTGGCATGCATGGGCATGAAGAGCGAAGATGGTGCCCTGGGGGGCGTGAATCCACCGCAGATGCATGATGAAGCTTGAGGTAGATTGCATGTGATGCAGTCGTCTGCGTATTAGCCTGGCTGCACCCCCTCAGAGGGCACAGTAGGTTCTCAGTGCTGCATTTGCAATCTGTCGCAGGCTCGCAATCACCAGAGTCGCAGATGCTCCCCAGTGAAAGTCACAAGAGTGGGTGGAGGGTGAGTCACTGCCGTACAGCAACCTGGGTGTGATGAAACACCATGACAGCTACAATGCAACTTGACGCGCCCTCAGCTAGTACTGTTCGCCCCCGGGTTGCAGGTACAACATAGAGCTGGATCCAACTGCAGCACCTCCAGCTTACCTAGCCAGCTGTGAAACTCTGAGGACGCTACCAGAACGACCTTACTCAGCGTATGACCTCAGCATCATACATGAGATACTCCACCTAGCTGAAGCAACTGTCCAACGGGAGTATGCAGCTGGCAGGGGCAGCAACCTGATCACTCTTGTCAAGGTATTGCATGCATACGATATTGTGCTGCAAGAGCATGGGATTGTGGCCTCTGAAGATGTGCACTACTACCGTGCACTGCTCCAGCTCAGCTTGCACCCTAACCCTGACTGGTTTGCCAAGCTACAGCAGCTGCAGACAGAGCAACATAGGTAAGTGTGAGAGCATCTTATGGCATCCAATCATGTCGCAGTGAATGGCAATAGCGTGCTAACCAGGTTGCATAATAGCATCCGCTGTAGTCCAAATGCCACCTGCTGAGTGGCTGAGTCATTGTAATGGTGCTATTAATTGTGGTGCTTGCAGACGCACTGGTCGGCGCAGGATGTCCAGGAACAGCAAACCAGAGGCAGCAGCAGCATCTGAAGCAGAACGAAGAGGCACTCATGACAGTGTTCTGCAGCCTATACGGGTACAAGCAGGATTAGGTGGCGAGCCAAAGCATTGCCAGCAACAGGACAATAACATGAGCCAGCATGTGCCTATAGCAGCAGATGTCAAAGCCAAAGTAGCACTTCCTGTTGCGGCCAAGCACCAACAAGCAAGCACAGCGGCTAGTGTGTCGAACTTCTGCTCCTTGGCTTCTGTTGGAGCAGCTGCTGCAGCAGTGGATGCGGCGACTGCAGCAGTTGCTGCTGCCTTGACTCAAGCGGGGATGAATGCATCAGGCAGTGATCAGTTTAGTGCAGTTGCAGGGGCGCAGCGTGCTGCATCACTGACACCCATGCAGCAAAAACAGCTGGCAGACGCAGCTGACAAATGGATGGAAGTCAGCCATGCCATGCATTCCCCGCCTAAGGATGCTGCTCTTAACCTTGGCTCTGGCTTGGGAGCAGCACCTGGTTGTTGTGAAAGCAGCTGGAACGACTTGATAGCAGCAGTGGACGCTGTGGAAGAGGTCCAAAGCTCAGATGACCTAAGCCGTATCAGAGCCTACAGGAGCAGTCCGGTCAAATGCTGTGTTGAAAGACACAGAGCTCGGTCTGTGAGCCCTGTGCCTGTTGGTTGCCAGACCAGCAGGGTAAATCGAGCGGCTCAAGCAGCAGCAGTGAGCAGGGCAGGTATTGTCGATGCAAGGTGGCCCTCCAGATCTGTGTCGCCCTTGCACTACACCTCACAGCAGAGGAGCAGCAGCCCCACCTACAGGCTGACACCACCTTTAACGACTGACTGGCACAGCCAGGGTTCACCAGAATCGTCAGCTGCTGGACGTTTTCGAGCGCCAGATGCAACAGTGGGCGACAAGTTCAAGTGGGGTCCAGGTGGTGATGTGGCAGCAGGCTCTGCTGCAGCATGTGATGTTCTGGGCAGCAGACAGCAGATGAGGTGCAAATCACCTTGGCGGGCAGAAGCAGCAGCTTCTTATCTCTGCGACTTGGCACTAGATCAGTACATCAGGTTCAGCAGGCGGATGCATGATCAGCACAACTGGCAGGATAAGGTGCTGGAGATGCAAACAGCCAGGTAGGCAAGGTGCCTTGGGTCACATTGCAGCCAACAAGATCAAGTGTTCAGCATGTTATAGATTGTATATGATGTGTATGTAGGGCCACCTGTACCTCCACTTGGCTATGTTTGATATGTTGCCCAGCATCGCATGCACTACATACAGGGACCTCCAGGTTGCAGCTGAGCAGCGCTGGCGGCTGGCCATGTCCTTTTGGGAGGTGCACTGTGTATGGCGCTGCTTCAGGCGCTGGCGCAGCTGGGCGGCCATTGCTGCTGAAGAGAGCAGTGCAAGCTTCTGCCACTGGCTGCTGCTGTGCAGCTTCAGATGGTGGATGGCCATGGTACAACACTACCGCAGGTAGGCTTCAACTTTTGTGTGGTCTTAGTGCAATGCACCTTAGTTACCTTTAAGAGCTCAAGTGAACTCATAGATAATTCTTGATGTTGCCTGAGCAGCCACTCAACCGCCACAGGCAAGGTTGGTGTCGTTGATGCACTTGTTGACTGCAGAGAACGGCAAAAACAGCAACAGCTGCAGTTGACAGGAGCAGCCGGCAACGCAGCAGCAGCACCGAGTGCTTCTCAAAGCAGTCACGTGCCAGGTCTCCTTGACCAAGTTCAGCAGCAAGACACTGCCCGGCCCTGCTCACCGCTGACTGGCATCAGCAGACTTCTGCAGCAGCACCCTCACTTGCGGCCACCAACCAGTGCTGCATGCGCCTTGCGGCAGCATCCTAGTGGCAAAGTCCTAGTAGGCTGCGTGTTTGCAGCATGGTCCCAGTTGATAAAGCAGCGGCGTGAGGCTGTGCATGTGCAGTCACTTCTCGCATGGCATCACATACAGCATGTTCAGGCAGGGGTGTGGAACAGATGGCGAGTGGCATTTGAGATCAAGAACCCATATCACAAGCTTATGAGGATAGTCTATCAGGGCAGACGCCACAGCACTATGCGCAGGGTGAGCACAACTTCAGCTGGGCTCAATTGGTGCTTTGTAGCTTTTGCCATGACAGATTATACTGTTCAACTCTGCTTGTAATGCTCATCTTTACCATCACTGCTATCTGTCATGCATTAGCACTTATTTCTGGAAACATTGGACATAAGCGGCAGTTGTGAACAGCAGGTGCATATACCCCTACTGCTCTCTGCGTGCAGGTTGTGCACCAATGGCGTGCCTGGGCACCTGGCAAACGAGCTAAACGACGCAGGTTACGTGACATGCAGACGCAGCTGACTCACCATAAGCAAGGCAGGCTATGGTGTGCTTTCAAAGAGTACACAACAAGACAGCGAGCCAGCAAACGCCGGAAAGCGACTGCCTTTCAGCACTTCAGGTGCGTGTGCAATGAGTGCTGATGAGCACTAATTTACATGCCCCTCTGTGCACATGGCCAGCATGCCTGCTGTACCAACCATGATGCATATCGCTCCCAAGCAATAGATGTGCTACCAGCTGGTCTGAGAATGAGGGCATCATATCTGCTGCAGGGGCACTGCTCTTCACAAACGTGTGCAGCAGTGGGCTCACATACTGGACATAACAGACGCCTTCCAGCAGCTGTCAGACAGATTTGCAGAGGGCGTGATGCAGCGCAGAGCCGGCCGTATGCTCAGGTGGTGGCAGGATTGGAGGCAGCTGCAGCAGCAGAAGTATGAGCAAGAAGAGATGAGCCTGGACCACATGGCTACCTTCAAGGCGCTCAGGTGGGTTCAGCACTGTAGCACCACCATCAGAAGATAGGCATCAGAGGTATGGTTTCTGCATTAGCCCAGCACAGTGCAGACCACACGTCAGTATAATGCAGGTGCAGCATGACTTGCTATTGTCTGTAGCATCACCCAGACCAATAATAGCACTTGCACTGCTTTATTGTGCCTACTCTTACAGGTGCCTAGCTGGTTGGCGAGGACTGGTGACCAGGCGGCAGCAGCTTGAAGAGCTGGAGCATCTGGGTCAGCTCATCTCAGCATCAGCAGCCGGCAGGACTGCATTCAGGGCTTGGTGTCAGGTGACAATTGGCTTCACAACCCTTTGAGCTCCTTTGCAGGACTTTTCCATCTTGCACTCAAAAGTGTCGATGCATGTCAATGCACTCTCTAAGGCCATTGAGACAATCTCACACTGATCCATTCAATGCACAACACAATGCACGCACGCCGCTGTCCTAACTCTGGATGAACGCTGTGCTTGCTTTGGAAGGTGACAGCACTGCGCAAAAGGCACAAAAACACCATGCTGGTGATTGTCACAAACACGCTTCGCCGTCAGCTTGCTGCTGCTTGGATGAGCTGGTCAGCCTACGTCCTGCGCAGGCAGCGGCAACAGCAGGACTTGCTAGAGGTGCGGCTATCTGCCACTGCAGCTGACAGTGGTGTACTTGGTGCCGCTTGCGCTTCCTCTGTGGGTACTGCTGACTGGCATCAGTGCTGTACGGCTTCATCACAGCCAACATCCTCCAGGGACATGGCACTTAGAACAGCTCTATGATGCCTTCTGTTCCTTGCAGTTGTGCCAACTCAACACCCAGCGTATGTGGCAGCAGACGTTTACAGCGTGGCAATCAACACTGCAAGAAAGGGTGCAGCTAGCACAGGTGGGAGCATTTTGGTCCAGTCACTCAGTTGCTGTATCTGCCAGCAGCGCCAGTGCTGGGTTATTCAGCCGCAGTGCTTACCCTGCACTTGCCCTTGGTAGTCACTTTTTTACGGCAGATGCAGCAGCTGTGAGTGATGTGTGTGCAATTGCTTTTGCAGTGGAGTCTGTACCAATGTTCCCGGAATTGTGCTGCCTGTTGTTTCTTAGGCAGTACACAGTATCACCAGTAACATGATCAGGAGGTGTGTGCGGCATTGGAAGGCATGGGTGGATAGGAAAGTTGATTGGAGGAGCTTTGAGGCAGCTGCTGTACAGCAGCTTCTGCGCACGCGGTGAGCTCAGGGCCCCTTGCTTCTGCAGTGCTGCTATGCCAGACAAGCACCACATCTGCTGCTGACTACTTGCTGTACAGCTTATGACAACCCACTTTGATTGCTGACACTACCATCGATGGTATGCGTATGACTTCTCTAAGAAAGTGTTTGCTGTTGTGCAGATTGACACTTGTCCTGCGGCAATGGCATTCTGCCGCCATGCGCAAGGCTGTTCAGAAGGATCTGCTGGCAGAAGCACTTGTAGTCAGGATGCGCCAGAAGCTGCGCCAGGCTGTTGAGGCCTGGCATAACCACCTCACAAGGCACGTCGCCAAGCGCATGAACCAACTGTCAGCACTGTTGCACTGGGAGCAGAGCTTGCTGAGGAAAGCGCTGGTTGTGTGGCTGCAGCAGGCAGGGGTCTGGCGCAGGAAGTGAGTTCTCTGCAAGTCACGTGTTGATATTGAGGATGCGTGTGTCTACAGTGGCTTTCAAGAGATCTCTCTCTTTCTCTCTCTGCCACCCACTCTCTGGTCTTTGCAGTGCAGAGTGATGCAGGTTGTCTTGGGGCCTGGGGTCAACATCCAGCCTGACAGTGGTGCAAGACATGCAGGGCTGGGCAGTACATGCATACTGAAAGATGTAGATTGTGGCTGATCCAGAACAATCTTCAAGCGGACAAGAATTTCAGCAACCGGCAGTGCTTGTCTGTTCAGACATTTCCAGGCTCTCTGTTTGATTTGCGTTTGCTCGCTTGTGTTGCACAGGCGACTCCAGTTGCTGCGTGCTGACTCTTACCACGCCTTGCGTCTCATGGATCTAGCTCTGACATCTTGGACCAGTTTGTGGACTGAAGGGCGGGAGCTGAAGCAGAAGGCAGCATTCTATGTCATTGGCCGCCAAGCCGAGCTCAGAGTGCAAATGCTGAGAGCATGGAAGGAAGAGGCTGCATGGATCAGGCTCAAGAGGGACAGAATGGATATGTGAGCTGCTGATATCTTTGACACCACTTCAGCAGCATATTCCAGAGAGCTGTTGCAATATACACAGGAACCATTGTTGGAGCAGACTTGGGAGTAGTGGAAGGTAGAGCTTTCTGTTTGGCCTCCTCGTCACACCAGTGTTTGGACACAGTAGGTACCAGAGGCTGGAGCATGACCTGAACGCATGCTATCAGGGCGCCAATATCACAGCTTGAGGGCATGAGCACCTGTTGGCTTGTACCTGTGATACAGAGCTGCTCTTCACAGCGTTGTGGCCCGCCAGCAGCAGGTTCTGACAGCTTGGAAAGCAGAGGCCCATAGGCGTGCTTGTATGCGCACATTGCTGGTAGGCTGTGTGCAGCGCTGGAGCCACATGACACTTGCACGTGCCTTAGAGCAGTGGAGAAGCTGGGCACTGGAGAAGGCAGCTCTGCACAGGAAAGCCAAGGCTGTGATGGCGTTATTGGCTGGCAGGACAGTGCATTGGGCGTTCTGCATGATGCGGTGGGTCACAATTTTGGGCTGGTCTCAGTGCTGTGGCAGGAGCAAGCAACAGGACTGTATATACCAGTGAAAGTTTCATGAAGCTCAAGCATCACACATTTGCTCTCATCAACATAAAACCCAGTACACTGCTCTACAGTGATCTTGTTGTGGCACGGCTTATCTCCACTAGCCCCTGTACTGCTGCAAGATGCTGCTGCTTTCTGGCTGCACTGCAGAGAACATGCTCTGCGAAAACGCCGCACCCGTTCCGCCCGACACTACCGTCAGAGGCACCTTGCACGCTCTGTGGTGAAGGCCTGGCAGCAGCAGACTGCAGATGGTGCAACATTTCGGGAGGTCTTTGTGTCTATAGGGCTTCAGGTGAAGCTGGGGTGCCTTGCTGAAGCATTTACGGGCTGGAGAGATGTGGTGCGGGCCAAACAGTGGAAGCAAGCTGTTATGATGAGGTAATGTTATGCCATGTGCTGGCTGACTCTTGATTGAGCTAATCCTGGTATGGTCAGTGGATCTCCTTTGAAGTGGGTTTTAAAACGTCTCCTGGTTGTTCATGGTGGTAGGCCTGATCACTTTTGGCATCTTCATAGCAACAACTCATTTCTGGTCTGTGGCAGTTGCGTCATTTCACGTGAAACTCCTGTTGATGCAGAGCGTTGGTCTTGTGGGGTGGAAACAGAAAGAAGCTGTGCTTTCAGACCTGGCGTCAGTGGACAGCCATGAAGCAGGGGAAGCACCAAACACTATTGCGAGCACTCAAGCACTGGCAGCACTTGTACTTGCAGCAGAGCGTGGCTTGGTGGCGGGCGTACACAGACCATAAGAAGGTGATACGGCAGTCAACACTGCAGTGGTACTGCACCACAGCTGCAGCTAGGCCATCAGTATGGGGCATGTTGTCAATACATTGGGTGGAGCAGATATTGATGGAAGATCCACATGGCATAGCACAATCATCAGCATGTCCAGGATACCACAGTAGCATGCTCATGGCTACCGCATATCCCTGTCCACTCACTTCAGCCGCCCAACATGCCCTTGCAGGTGGCATATACAGTGCTAGAGCATTTCAGGTTGCGCAACTTGCATATGGCACTCAGCAGCTGGCGAGCCTGGTACCAACGCAAGGCATATCTAGCAGCAGTATTCAATAAGCTTCAAGGGCGCGGGCATCAGCAGGTTTGTGCTGTGCATGACTGACTCATTGCAGCTTGCATGTCAGGGTCACATGATATTCCATGGACAGATCTGCTTGTGCAGTCGTGTGGTCCAAGTGCAGCTTGGCTTGGTCCTAACCAGACATTGCTGGTGGCTGTGTTGCCTGCAGATCCTGCAAGTCGTCTGGCATGCTTGGAGAGCCTTCGTTCCCAGCAACCGAGTGCGGCGGCAGGTGATTGGCAAGGCAAACATCTACAGGTACAGGAGGTTGCAAGCTGTCTGCTTCTTCTCATGGCAGGATTATGTCGCATACCAGTCCCATAAGCGAGAGCAGCTGACAGCAGCTCTTTTGCACTGGAGCAGCAGGAAGCTCGCCACAACATTCAGGGCTTGGAAGCAAACCACTGAGCTGCAGTTATACAGGCAGCATGTTGTGGAGGTGGTCAGTGGCAAGCTCACCAATGCTTCATTGCTCAGGGCCCTCAATGCCTGGAGGTGGGCCTCATGCGAAACAGCCTGTTTGTTCAATAGTCATGCCTGGCGAAGATACACTGCATGGTGGCTCATTGGTGGTTTTCAAGCCTCAATGACTTGCAAACTACAGGAGAGTTGTTCAGAGACCGGCACATCAACATTGACTGCTCTTAGCGCTGCGGCCTCAGCCTCATGACACACAAGTGAGAATGTATGCTGCTGCTGCTGCAGAGACTTAGTCGACGCCAGGACTGCTAGAAGAGTGCAATCAGCCACCGCACACTCTCACTGGGCCACACATGAGCTCATCAAGGCATTTACATTGTGGCGTGAGGAGACAAGGGACGGCAGGGTGAGACACTGCACAGTCATCATGGTAATCATCTGCAGCATCTGCCCGGGCCATCATGCAGGTTGCAGACATTTGCCACCTACCGAATGAATGCAACATGTGTGCTGTGACAGACAAGCGGCTGTTGCATCCTGTGTTTATGTGACAGCTGCTTATAATGCAGAACGTTTCTGGTGCCTCTCAGATTTTGGGCCAGTGGCAACAGCGCCTGGTGTCACAGGCATTCAGGAGCTGGCGGGCAGCTGCACTGCTCAGGCAGCAGCATGGCATGCTTGTTCATGTGATGACCACCCAACGCCTTGGAAGACTACTACAAAAGGCATGGACTGCATGGAGGGTAAGCAGAGCAGGAACTGTGGTAATGCCAGGCCCTGAGAGACGATGCAGGTCTGGTGGACAGTACATAGGGCAAGGCTTTGATGGTTGGCATGTGTCTGCCTCACGGCTCTGTTAAGGCAGGCAGCCAGGCCTGATCGATGACGACAGGAATGCAACAGGCCCACTTTGCCTGTCCCAGTATCAGAAAGCCTCCTTGATAACTAGCATGATTACACCAGTCTGCAAACAATGACCAGAACCATTGTGGGCAGCAGCTACAAGCTGAGAGCCAGGGACACTGCTGTGCTGCAGGAGGTGATTGATCAGCGGCACCAGGTGTCTAGCAGGCTGCATGGTGTAGTCGACCACCTTGTGCGGTCAGACATGACTCGCATGCTTGATGCTTGGAGAGAGGTTGTGCTGCTTCAGCAACTGGCCCGCATGGCCCTGGCCAAGCACAATGCAGGCACCAGAACCAGGTACGACTGAGATGCACCTGCAGCAATTCATCAGGCTAGCATGCTGTCCAGCAGCAACTGTCCTGTGCAGCTGCAGATGTGCTGGCCCCCATCTGGGCTGGTCCGAGCTGTCTTACTGTGTGGTGGCTTGTGATTCCAGAGGCTTGAGCTGTGACTAGATGTGTGACGGCATCAAGGAGACCATGGCATTATACTTCACCAGACGCACATGAGGACACTTGGAGCTGTGTCAGTGACAAGTTGCTGCATGAGAGAGCACCATGCGCACTGCTGCTGGTGTGATCCACAGAATGGCTCACTGTGTGTAGCCTGTGGTGTAGGTGTCTGCTGTGGTGGCGGCAGTGGGTGCTGCATCGGAGATTGAAACACTATGCAGTAGCCAGAAGGAGGGCTCATGTGCTCGGCAGGTAAGCACCTTGCCTGCAGAGATACACAGCACAGAGCTTCAGCACTCCTGCAATCCTCCACAGCTCACATTGGCTGCCAATGCATACTGCATGCAACAACAATGGAGCTTTACAGTGGGGGTTTATTCCTGCAGTGGCAGTCATTCGCTTGCATTGTATGATTGCTTTGTCATCTGCAGTCACATCCGCTCCTGGAGCGCAGTAGCATCACACCGCTGTGCTGTAGCACACAAAGCCCAGGCCTTCAGGGCCCACTGCATTCACCAGCTAGCAGTCAGCATCTTGCAGGAATGGGCTGAACTTGCGTGGGCGCTTCCCAGGGAGCGTAAAGCTGTCAATCTACAGGATAGATGGCTCAAGCAGCGGTCCATATGGGCTTGGTACGAGTGGGTGAGGCTCAAAGCGCGCTGGCAGCAGCTGGAGTGTGATGTGGCCGCTCACTGGTGCAACCTGCACCTGACTGCTGCATGGCGCGTATGGCGGGATTGGGTGAAGCAGCGGCAGCAGAAGCAGCAGCAGATAGACGCAGTGTCCTGCCGCTGGCGCAACCTGCACCTTGCAGCAGCATTTCAGGGTTGGTTTGAGTGGGTGCAGGTGTCTCGTCACCACAATCTCGTGCACCAAACCATAACTGGCCGCTGGCGCAATCTGCACATTGCTGCAGCTTTGGGGGCTTGGAGGTGTTTTGTTGTGGCACAGAAAGCCAGCCGAGCAGCTTCAGAGGCAGTTGCACTGAGGTGGAACAACCTGCACCTAGCAGCTGCCTTTGGCGCCTGGAAGGATGCCACCCAGGCAGCTATTGCGAGAGCTGTTGCAGCAGAAGTAGAAGCACAGCAGAAGGTTATTGACAACCTTGCTGTTACATTCTTTAAGTGGATGGACTACGCTGTGCAGCAGGCTGAGTTGCAGTCTAAAGCTTCCCACATCCTGTACAAGAGAAATAGAGCAGAGCTGGGGTCCATATTCCAGGGGTGGAGGGCAGCGGTGCAGTGGCAGAGCACCAAGCAGTTAGCAGATTCACACTGGAGGCTGGTGGTTTTGCAGTCAATCATGCGCCTTTGGAGGACATATGCCGCCAGCAAGGAGCGGCATAAGCTGGTGAGCACTGGCACCAGCAAAATGGTGCTGATAAATCTAGTACTCGTGCTTTGGTTTTGTTGGCATTGCAGGAAGCCAAGTGGAGTGGATGCATTGCTGGGCCAAAGGCTGTCAGTTCATGTTTCCTGGTGGCTGCATGGTATTTGCCATCAACTCAGAGTCTGCTGCCATCTCGTCATGTTACGCCGCTCTCTACCCTAATGTTGTCCTTGTGCTGCAACTATTCAGGCAGTCCTGACTATGCTCAGCCGCTCAGAGCTGCATACACAGAGTAAGTGTCTATCAGCCTGGCGGCAGTATACCCTATACAGGTGTCACAAGGCAGCAGCAGATGAGTATGTGGCATCTAAGATGCAACAGCGGGTGCTGCTGGGTTGGGCAGCGCTTGCATGCCATTCCAGGCTGAGGCTGTCGGCTGCAGTCAGCATGGCAGCCAGGGTCTCAGCCAGGCTGCACAATCGGTTGACTGATGATTGCTTTGGCGCCTGGAAGACAAGGACCCATCAAAGCAGAGCTGTCAAGGTGAGCCAATTGCTGGGCAATACAAGACATGGCATCAGGAAATTGAAGGAGGGCCTTAAATTTGCTGATGAGTGAATGGAGCACGCAACAGCCACCAACAGTGCTGCTACCTCCTGAATGTGTAAGGCGGCGTTCCCCAACATTTTGGCCGTCACTTCCACCGCTGCGCAGGGGTTATTGCTGCGGTGCACTGCTAGAAGGTTGCGTGCAACCCTGTGCGCTTGGCATGACTACAGCCGCCGGCTTGCAGGAGCATCACTCTTGCTACGCAGGCAGCTGGCTGGTACCCTACATGGGGCTTTCCACGAGTGGCAGGCAGTGGCTCTAGAGAAGTCCCACTGGCGCAGGGTGAGGAAACGTGGTGTTGAAAGCAAACATGATAATCACACAGCTCCAGTCTGTGGCACCCTGCAGCAGCCAATCACCCACATGGTTGTGGACAAGCACCATAACCCATTGATACACTCCACTATTGTTGTGACCCTTAATCCTTCAATCGCCATCAACGCAGAACACAGCCGTTGTAAGAATATCTGCGGCTTGGCTCAATGATCTGAAGCACTGCTACTAGGCTGACTGTAGAGACTGTTATCGTGTCTGCTATCTGTTGGCAGAGCCTTCATATGAACTACACAGCATAGCTATACACTACTGCTGGGTTTATGTTGCCGGTTTCTCAGGTGGAGGACCAGTTGATGCTCTACATCACCAGTCGCAGAACAGGCACCATCAAAGTGGCCCGCATGGCTGCGACTCGATGGCTGCATCGGCCCCTGTCAGTGGCTTTCAGCACCTGGAAAACCAACGCAGAAGACCAGGCTCAGGAGCGCCAGGATGAGCATCGAGCAGTCAAGTTTCTCTACTACGCTCTTGCTCTGAAATGCCTGACAGGGTTTAGATGGGCCGTACAGGAATCCAAGGTGCATGTTGCTGCTGGGGTGCACAGAGTGGGGGCCACTAAGAAGGCAGTGCTCAGGAACTGGATTGTGGCTGCCAGGCATGTCAAGGTGTGGCTGCTCTGGGCCGACCACAGCAGGAACTCAACCTTAAGGCTGAATTTCATGCTCTGCACCACCAATGTGGTATGTAGAATGTGCAATGTGACACTGGGAGTGCCCAGCACAGTCTTTGTTGTTCCAACTGTACAACCAAACTGTCCACTTTTCTTACTTGCAACTTGCATGCTTGTGGCGCTTTGCAGAATAAGCGCCGCAAGTTGATGGCTGCACTCTCCTCCTACTCCACTTGCCTGACCCGCAAGGCATTCAATGTGTGGATTGTGTACACTCAGTACCGGCAGCACAAGTCAGGGCAGCTAGTCAGAGCACAGCACTATGACAGACTAGCCCGCAAAGCAGCTGTGCTCAGGGCCTGGCTGCAGGTGACTAGGTACCTGACACCACTGCGACAGAACCTCCTGCAGCTCCAACGCAAGGTATGAGCCCAACCAGCTTATTATCCTTGAAGCATGCATTGGATTGAGCTCACACTGTACAGGCAGCGTGTGCTGTGAAAGACCATGCTCAGATCAGAAAGCTTGCATCGGCTGCACACATGTGTTGTACAACAGCAGCTGGGTTGCCTATCTGCTGGCAACAACGACCGCACTGCGACCAAGGGCTTTGTGCCATGCATCATCATTCCTTGTGCCCTGCATGATGTTCTGTCTGCAGCGCCATAGCTTGCACCTGCGCCAGATGCTTGGTGCCTGGCGGCTGTGCATACAGAAGTTCAAGATGCTGCGGCAGGCTCTGGCAAGAAGGAGGCTCAGAATGCTTGCAGCAGCACTTGCAGGGTGGAGGCAAGCTGCCATGGAGAAGATTCACCTCAGAAACCTGCTGCATGTAAGCATCTGCACAGATACACAGGTCCTACATCCAATGACCTCTGCAGGGTGTCAGTGTGCTGGTGCTGACACCCGTGACGTGAGCAACAAAGTGTTTGCTATTGAAGTTGGGCATGCCACGGCTTATATTGAGCTTCACAAGCTCACAAGCAAACCCAAATCAACCTCAAACATGTCACATCCTGCAGTGTGCTACAGCCCACTTGGAACAACTGCACCTACTGCACACACTCCACCACTGGCGAGACACAGCACAGCAACTGAAAGATCTGCGTGCCAAAGCTCAGCTGGTGCTGAGATGCATGCTGCAGCGGCGCATGCATGCTGCATTTGATGCCTGGAAAGCAGCAGCAGACCACCAGGTGGCTAAGAGGGCAATGATGGCTAAGAGCACGCAGTACTTGAGGCGTCTGTACCTTGTGAAGGCACTTGTCAGCTGGGCAGCCTTTGTTGAGGTGAGAAGCAGCAACTCAACATGGGTGCGTGCATGTTGTGTTGGCCCTCCTGCTGATGGCAGGCCATGCTTTGCTGCAAGCGTCCAAGTTCTCGCTGTATGAAAAGCAGTACAAGTGAAGACTGACCTCCTTACATGCTTGCTGAATGAAGGATTGGATGAAAATAATGTTGTGCAGAAAACTACCACAAAGAAAGGGTCTGGTGAATTATGCAGTGTATCAACTGATCTGCAGGAGTCACGCCATTTCCACTTGTTGTCAACATTCATGCTCGAGCGCCGCCAGCAGCAGCAATGTCAAGCTATGCTGCATTGGTGGGGCCTTATAGCTCAAGACCTCCACCATCATAGAGTAGTGCTGGGTTACTTCAGGGCCCGCAGGGTGCGGCAGGATGGCGTGCAGGTGTTCTGGCATTGGAGGGAGTGGGCTCATGACCGTATGATGGAGCGAAAAGCAGTGGTGGCATACTGGAACAGGCTGATTGTCACTGTAAGCTTCCCTGCTGCTTGAGCACCAGTAAAGCTCATCCTTCGAACAGAGCAATGTTTTCATTCAGAGCAGGTCTGCTGTTGGCTACATACTGACACATGGTGACCCCAATGGTTGTTGCACCCTGCAAGCCCCCGGACAGCAGCACTTCAGCAGATACCTGTATTTTGGCAATGCTTTATCCTGCAGGCCTTTGCTGCTTGGCTGGAGCATCATGAAGACCTGCAGTGGGAGAAGGCAGCAGCCCATTGTGCAGCAAAACGCACATCTTGTGCCCTGCTGGCTTGGAAGGTGTCCATGGCCCTCATACACCGCAAACGCGTGCTTACAGGTGCTGCTGTCCAGTTGAATCTGCAGTGTTGTGTGCGCAAGGCCATGAACAGCTGGATGAGGTACACTTACTACAGGCACGCAGCCCATGTGGCACTGCACTTCAGGATCAGGCGTCTGTGCTGTGTGGTGCTGAGGGAGTGGCTGCAGGTGGGCTGCAGGCTTTTGCGGGTATGAGCAGCTACCTGCAGACCGCAAGTGTACATAAACAAGGAGAGTTTTGGTAGAAATTCAACCCCATAACTAGGTCAGCCCCTGCACAACTTGAAAAGGTAGTGGAATGGGTACAGCTGGTGGGGCCTGCTCCAGAAGAGCCGGGTCCACCCTCAGCTGCCAACTGCATGTGCCACAGATGCAGTACTGGCTTTTGCCACCACATACGCTTGATTGTCTCGCCCTGCAGGCTGTCCAGACCCGTGCAGACGAACGTTTGCTGTGCCTGGAGCTCACACAAGGCTATGCAAGTCGCACAGCACTGAGTGTGTTGACAGGCTGGCAGAACCTGCTGATCGCCCGCCGTCACTACAGCATGCGGCTGTTGCAGGGCTGCTTTGGCTTTTGGGAGCACTGGGCTCCCATGCACAATTCCAAGAATGCCAGGTGGCGCCACGCTGCTGTGCAGCTGCATGCCAAAAAACTTGAGAGGTGCTTCTACACATGGAGATGGTACTGTCAGGTGATGTCCTGGTGACAGCTGACTTGGTTTGATGGTCTGCTGCTCCATGGAGTTTTGCTGTAGAGGCTTGCTGCTTGACAAGTGCCTGCTGCCAGATGAGCACTTGTAAAAAAAATCAACCTTGGCAGCTTAATACATGTGATAGAGAGCTATGGCAGTCGGTAAGGATGTGTTTAGGTGACAAAAGTATCCTGCTTATAAGTTACGGTCACCACATGAACCACCCTACAAGGTGGCATCTACACAGCTCTAGAAAGTCATATGCAGCTCCCTCAGGCATGCATCTGCTTGACCACTGACTGGCCAACTTCACCTACACACAGCTAAAGTTTAGAAGCTGCTTCCATGCTGCAGGTCCGGGTGCTGCGCAGTGTTGCTTTCCAGCACAAGCAGCGCGCCCTGAGGGAGGCTTTAGTCATCGGGGAGCAGGTCGCTCGCCGTAAGAGGCAGGAGTTGGTGGCTGCCGCATTCATGGCTTGGCATGTCCAGGTAGGGGATGTGCATTCCCCTGCAGAAAGTAGACTGTAGTTGGCAGTACAGTCAGCATATCTCAACTGTGACTTGACCAAGATTAGGACCGGTGGCAGCCGGTGAACACCGGCAGGATAACGCTGCACTGACTCCCCTCAACAACTTGCAGTGCAGTGAAGTGTTCATGACAGCTCTCATGACTTCAACCCGCAGGTCAAAAAGTACCGCATGGTGGCTGAGAGGCTTGCAGGTCTGCTTCACCACAGCCTCACCACATGCTTCAGGGCTTGGAGGGCTGCAGCAGATAAGGGCCGAGTAGACTTGCTGAAAGCAGAGCGTTATGCAGTCTCCAACCTCCTGATCAAGCTCCTGCCAGCCTGGGCGGATGCAGCAGCAGTGCTTCGCACAGACAGGGAGGCAGCTGAAGCGAAGTCAGCAAGGTACTTCAGGCGAACAGCTGTCAAGAGAGCCCTGAACGGGTGGATTGAGCAGATGATGGTGGTCAGTGAACAGAGGGGTGTTCTGTGGAGGGTGATGGTTATGCTGCTGCAGCATGCGAGAAGGGGACTGCTGCTGGATGCCTTGCAAGGCTGGCAGCAGACAGCACAGCAGCAGATATCACTGCGCAGCTGCATTGCCAACTTCGTCAACAAGCGGCGGCTGGAGTGCCTGTCAGAGTACTTGACAATCTGGCACCAGTACGCAGGGGCCATGAGGACAGATGGGCTTGTCTTTCCAGTATCAGCATCCAAGCGTGTGCACAGTGGCAACTGCAGCACAGTGAAGGTGGCCAGGCTCCCTGACAGACCAGTGTCAGCTGTTGGTGAGTTCCAGTCACCCAGAGGAAGCACTGGTGGGCTATTGGGCTCACAGGTTGGGTACAAGGGTTTGAATCCTGGGGTGCTGCCCGTCACTGGTGGTCCCGGGTCTCCTGTGCTGGGCTTCAGGTCAGCACACCAGGACAGGCGACTGGCTAGGCGCATGGCAGCCATGACTGGTGGGGCCCCGGAGGTGAGAGGCAGATGACCCTAGGTTACATCAGTGTGAGCATGCATAGCCTATATTAGAATTGCCAATGCATTATCAGATTATGAGCAGTGCTGTTGCAGACTTGCTCATTGCTATCGCAAGGAACAGTTCTTTGATGTGGAAGTTCAGCTGGTATGTAGATTGTCACGTGCTGCATGCAGGTTGATCCTGGGTCAGATGATGAGCAGGAGCTGTTTGCCGGCCTGCCAATGACAGCTGCAGCAGCTGCAGCAGCACAGCAACAAGAACGGCAGCAGCCATGGCTTGCCTTGTCCAAGGGCTTCAGGCAGCGTCGCATCACACTAAATGACGACAAATCTCAGTATGATGATGCAGCAAGTGCTGCAGCTGCTGCTGGCAGCGGTGGTGGACATGGCTCTCCTCGGTTTGACCTGCACTCAGTGGCCGACAGCATGAGGCTGGTGAGAACCTCCTCCTGCAGCAACAGACCCAGGCCCAACAGCAACCTCAGCGGCAGTTCAATGCCGGGCTTGCTCTGTCTATCGGAGACAATGGACCTTTCGGCTCTGGAGAGCATGCATATCAGAAGTTGCAAGGATGTGCCTGTGGGATGTGTCATTCAGCAGCAGCAGCGCCAACTTGTTCTGTATAGTTGATCATCCGACAGCGGCTGGTGCACACAGGCAGCATCAACCTGCTCAACATACCTGCCGTTTCCAACTCAGCGGTTCATAACTCTGCACTGGGAACTGTTCTTCCACCTTGTGCAGGCTTATGAGCAGGGCCTGTCTCCGTGGCAGCTGCCAAGTGTCAGGGCCTCACCAGAGCCTAGAATAACTCAGAATACTCTTAGACTTGACGAACTACAACAGTATCAGCACCAGTATCCTTACAGCCTGGTGCCGCAGCCACAGCATGTCAATATGCAGCAGCAGCAGCAAATGTCAGGGATAGTTGGTAGGCCTGCATCTGCTGGGGGATTCAGAAAGGACTATCAGCCGCTACTTGTGCCGCAACTAGAAATGCATGAGCAGCGACTGGACATGCAGCGATGGCACTTGGAACAGCAACAGCAGGAAATGCAGCAATGGCAGCAGCAGCGGAAGGATGCCAAGCAGCAGGGGTCTCTTCTGGGCAGCCAGGATCCGCAGCAGCTGCAGCAGCAGTGTGAGCAGCATTTTCAGCCATGGCACCAAAGTCCTAGCAAAGGTAAAAAGTGGTATGCAGATCCAGAGGGTGTAGCTGACACTCATTGGCAGCAAAGAAGGGGGGACATCCTGGGCAGATACTCAACAACCAGCAGCGATGACAGCAGCAACAGCAGTGCCAGTGCACAGCTGGGTTCTGACGCCGACGTTGAGCGTGAACATCAGCAATACAGCATTGAACAGCAGCAGATGCACCATAATCTATATGGTAGATGGGCCATCAGGGCCTGGGAGGGTCCTGGAGCAGGAGGCATTAACAGAATTAAAGGCCAAGCTGGTGCTGCTGCAGGCAACAGAACAGGTGCACTCCCAGCATTTGGACGGGAGACCCTACCTAGGTCATTGGCAGCATTGATCATCCCTGTGCGCAGCCAGCAAGATGGCAGTGCTGACCACTTGGATGAGTAACCATGGCAGCGGCAGCAGGAGCCATGGCTTGTTGGCTGTTGCAACAATTGCAGCTTAAGGATCTAGTTGCATGTTGAATCTGCTGTGCACAGGGTGTGCACAGTTTACTGGGACATTATAGATAATGATTTCAATTAATTCGTTTGTAAATGCCTCAGCTGTCCCACAGCACCTGTGCAGCACCTGCGTGTGGCATCCTCTGCTGTCATTCATGGGCACTATTGATGGCATGGGATGAGTTTGAAGTTGGATGTCTATCTACCCTGCACGCTCTCTACTAGGTAGCGCCTGTCAAAGCGGCTAACAATTGGCATGTTGCCGGACACTACAATCTCTGTCTTGCAAAGAGCTGGATCATCCGCATACAGCAGCAGCACAATTGTTGGCAGCAGCTGCTGACCCTCCTGGACACCAGCGGCAATACCTGGCGCTCGACTCTCCAGCGCCAGCCATCAACTGTATGGTGATCTAGTATTAAAAATTTGATTGCTTTAGCAACAGCGGCAGCCCTTAAAGGGCTTAGTACGTAATAATTGGAAGCTTGACCTCAACCAAGCACAGTAGACCACATCATCTAGTCTCCTCGATGTTGAGGCTACAAGATGCAGTTAATTAACTTGAAAACCTACGTCAAGCGCGGAGGGAACTTCGCCCGTTTGGAACTTCGCATGTGTGGAAGTTAGAGCGGGGGTAACTCCGTAATCAGGCATAAATTGAAGGCCATCTCATAGAGTAGCCTGCCCGAGCAGTACTTAACACAGCCAGAAAATTACACGCCATACATCAAAGCTTCACTGCTGCAATTACCCTTGTACACTACCAAGTGCAGTTACTGGTGTCTCGAGATCAACCTGACAAGTATCTTCTCAAGTATCTGCAGCAATGCCGCTTCCTCAACGCGTTCTCGGTGGCAGTGTGAAAGGTTCTTGCATCGGCTTGGGGTGCATGTCCCTCACCTCTGGCTTCTATGGTAAAGACAGCATATCAGAGGACGAGGCGTTTGCAGTGATCAAACGCGCGCTGGATCTGGGTGTCACTGTCTTCAACACAAGTGATCTGTACGGGCCCTACACAAATGAAGTGCTGTTGGGTACGTTGTAGCAGCGACATGTTCAGGCAGCAGCTGCTGTTTATCTGTAACTGTCATGATCGTCAGCATTCACCTGTTTCTGATGGTAATGGCACCTAGAGTAACCAGGTGATGCATGGACTGTGCATATTAGGCTTTGAGCTACTCTCCAAAGCAGATGTTGATGTCCTGTATCACAGTGCACGACATGTGGTGCATGCTGTTTTGCTGTCGCGTTGGTATGCACATCCCCTGTCTTTGGTTCCATCAAACATGGTGCTGACACAGCCAACTCGTTTGACGCAATGCAACAGCGCGCTGTAACCCAGCTCTTGCTTCCAATGTGTTGTCTGTGGCTAATAGGCCAATGGTGGCGGCTGCTGCTGCTGCAGGCAAGGCCCTGAAGCCGGTGCCCCGCGAGAGTGTCGTGATCACAACCAAGTGGGGTCCAATGTTTGAAGGCGATCAGATCAAGCACACACAAACCCCAGAATATGCCAGAGAGGTAGGTAGCAGTTGCAACAACTCCAACAGCCAGATGCAGCGGCCATGGCCTTGTTTCGCTCGGACCCAGTACATCCTTGCAAGAGGGTCAGCAGTTGTGACTATGCTGCATGGAATGTTCCTGCCTGCCTGATGGATGCTGCTGCAAACATGACTCTAGTGCTGCGTATCTCTCCAGTACAATTACCCATGACTTCATGCTGCAGCTGGCGTTGACCACCTGTCCCCTCACAGTGCAGCTTCAAGTGTGGCACTCTCCCTGTGCCAACTCATCTCATCGTTGCTGATGTTGCTGTGACTTGCTGCTGCTGCTACTGGTCAGGCTTGCGAGGGCGCATTGAAGAGACTTGACACCGACTACATTGACCTCTTCACCCTCAGAGGCCCCATTGAGAAGGACACAGACATCACTGCAGTGGCAAAGGAGCTCAAGGTAGGACATTCTTGGGTCTGCATCTGACCTTGTCACACAGCAGCTGACCTACAACAGGCCAATAAAGCATAAACATCTGCGTGCTGACACCAGCAAATAGCTGATGGCCTGCCTGCTGCCCTGTACTGCTCATCTGTCAGGCTCTGCTGGCTGAGGGCAAGATCCGCGGTGTTGGTCTGAGCGAGGTGGGCCCTGATCATATCAGGGAGGTAGCAGCAGTGGTACCCGTTGCTGCCATTGAGCAGGAGTACTCACTGTTTGTCAGGGACTTGGAGGTGCGTGTGGGCCACTGCTGTAGCAGGTCCCTTTGTGGAGTCGCAGTACTGTTGGCCGCACACAGCAGGGATAGCCATGCTGTGCACCTCCTTGCATGCATGTGGTCTCAAGGCGTGCGATGATGCAGCCAACTCCATGCATAGGACACATGATTACCAGTAAAGCGGCTGGTCAGAAACCTGGTTCAATTGTGGTGTTCATCTGCAACATAGCAACCAGCTCTTTCTCAGCGTGGGGTTGACTCATGCTCTGACCTGGCCGCACCCAAGGAGGTTTGGGCAGTGCAAAGGAGGCATCAGTAGACTAGCTGTTCTTGTAAATGAGTGAAACTGAGTTCACCTGCTGCTGCTGCTGCCACTGACCTTGACCATCCTGTGCAGCGAGACCTGCTCCCTGTGTGTCGTGAGTTGGGCATTGGTGTGCTGGCCTACAGCCCACTGGGCAGGGGCATTCTCACTGGACAGCTCAAGGACGTGTCAAAGCTTGATCCTTCAGACTTCAGGCGCCACAGCAACCCCTGGTTTTCAGATGGCAACTTGGAAAAGGTGGGTACCACACATCCATATGGGCTACGGCGGGCGATGTGTTATGCAGCAACTGAACTACAGCGACTGCTGTGCAATTACCACGTTTGCACTGGGTCGGAACAAGGTGGCACCTGAGTCACTCTGCTACTATCTGCAACAGGAAGTGGTGTTTGGTGCTGTGTGTGTAGTTAGACTTGTTGATCAAAAAAGCAGTTGTATTTACCCCCTCTGCATACGTCCTTTATTAAACTCAATTTTTTTGAATCGCTTGTCCTGCAGAACCTGAAGTTGGTTGAAGCTGTCGAGAACCTGGCAGCAGCAAAGGGCTGCACACCTGGGCAGCTGGC
This sequence comes from Coelastrella sp. MACC-549, assembly GCA_018290735.1. Lineage (NCBI taxonomy): Eukaryota > Viridiplantae > Chlorophyta > Chlorophyceae > Sphaeropleales > Scenedesmaceae > Coelastrella > Coelastrella sp. MACC-549. Next base: position 323,115 of record JABEVS010000019.1, on the reverse strand, counting down.
CATTGCCTGGCTGCTTGCCAAGGCCCCAGATGTGATCCCCATCCCTGGCACAAAGAGGATCTCGGCACTGGAAGAGAATGTTGGTGCGGCTGCTGTGCAGCTGACTGCGGAGGATGTGGCAGCACTGGAATCAGCTGTGCCTGAGCACGCTATTGCAGGAGATAGATATGCCGCCATGGAGCATATCACATACGCAGCCAACATGAAGTAGAAGGTTGTGAAGGCGTGTAGCGGCAGTCAATTGGTGCCAGGTGCTGCATGCAACATTTGAGCAAGTGATTACTCCCCAAATGTGGCCCTTGCTATTGGACAGAAATGTCCCATTGTTGTCGCAAGCAGACGGGTGTCTGGAGCATATATCCAACATGAATTTGCATCATTGGTTCCTGATACTGACGTGAGTCAGGCCACCAGGCCTTTTCACTTGCAATCCTTGTCGCGGCTACATGATCAGCATGCCGACAAGCCTTTGTTGCACCAGCAGCATGGTGCCTTGTGTATTATTGCTTCTGGTCAATCATTGGCAAGGTACGGTACTTTTTCCCCATGACATGTTTCAGTTGACCAATTCCTGGCATGGAGTCGGTTGTTTGCAGTGCCATGAGCACAGTACCTGCCTGTCAACTGTGCCACAGCATTCATTGGTGCTCCTAGATGTGTAGAACTTGGGTCCACCGGGTGGGATTCGCAATGCACTGTACTAATGGCTCTTTCAGTGCACCTGTAATATCGTCCATCTGGTGGTTGCTAGTGCTTCCTGTTGTGTACATTGTCATTGATCACTGATCATGTAATAGTATTACTTTTATCATGTCCTAGAACATTTTTTGTTCAAGTTAAGGAATTTGGTGGCAGTACTGCTAGTTGGGCTACTTCTGCACTGCTGGCAGCTGATACTGTTGGGTCAGCTGTGCACACATGTATGCATCATTGCACGGAGGCTGAAGGAATGTATCCGTCCACCTTCTGGAAGCTGCAACTCTTGAGTGTGGTAAAAGCACTGGTCAGGCCTGCCATTGTCCGGGCTGGTGGTCGAAGCTTGCCATGCATGTCTGCTCAAAGTGATTAGGTGGTGTCCATACGCCCACTGAGCCTAGAGTGAGCTTGTAAGTGGGCATTGCCATGTAACAGGCACACTCATATGACTGATAATTGCTGTCCAGCTGGTTGAGTTCTTGGCATAGAGCCTCATGAGTGATCACTGCCAACAGCAGTCTGCTGTTTGCTTGTTCCTGAACTGGGTGGCCATGGCATCGGCTTTCCAAGACACTGTAAAGCCGTCGTCTTATTACCGCTACTGCTGCCACTACCACCACTATAAGTGTCCATAACAAGGCCTGAAGGGATACTGTTACCTTTAGCGGTACTAACAATCCAACATGCCAAAAAAGGTTTCAATGCTCAAAGATGTTTGTCAGTTTGTCTATGTGCCGCACTGGTGGCTAAGTGTGCAGCTGTCAGACACTAGCCAAGTCAGGTTTGCACGGAGGCCCCAAAGGCTGTGTGCATAGAATGCATATGCCTTTACAAGGGGTCTGCATAAGGAGGGCTCCTAGCGCTCAAGCCTATGCCAAATGCGGGCAGCACCTGCTGAGTGGCAGCATGCATTCAAGCACAGAACAGTAGTCCGACCGCACAAGGTTACTTGGGGCTCATAATCTTCTGTAGAGTTGAACACACTTGTAGTGGGTTGAACAAGTAAGACGACATACAGTAAACAGTCTCAATTGACATCTATGCCGCATGATGGTCAGTCATGAATGCAATGCTAGCGCTTATGCTGGGTTAAACAGTGGCAGCCCTGTACTGCAGGAAGATGCACCTAGCATTGATCTGTATGTCCAGTTTTCAAGCCGCTGCCCTCTGCACAGGTGTTGATGATGCACCTTGAGGGAGGGGTACACCCGGCGCTGACACAAGCTGTTGAAAGAACTGCCACAGCCGCAGGCCCCCAGTCAACACACGGTAAGACGCCCTGCATACTACAGAGTATATCAAAGCAGTCTGCAACGCAGCTCTGCAGCAGCAAGAGATGAGCAAGGGTCACGGCCACATGCAGAGGTTGCAGTGCGGGTGCTGTTAAGATTGCTGTGATCAGGCCGGTAGTCAAGGAGTTTGAGTGTTTGTGAGTCTCAGCTTCTTGCAATGCAACTGTTAGAAGATGCCCAACCATCCAATAAAGGCAGGAAACAAGAAGGCAGTTACAGGGACCTGAAGAGCCACAGTACGTGTGGGACCCCAAAAATGCTGCAGGTGGAACGCAATCATTCTGCACAAGCTTCCACAGCAGCAACCCGTAGCTTGTGGCTCGCCATCACGCGATCAGTGCAAAAGCGAGATGAGTAAACGAGGAACGAAGCCCAGGGGCGAGTTCGCTGAGCTCAGTGCCCAATTACAAGGACTATGTATGCAAGGCAAACGATCCAATGAGGAGTTGCAGCATGCTAAGAAGGAAGCGTTCAAGAAGGTTATCAACTACATGACCTTAGGCATGGACATGAGCGGGTTGTTCCCTATGATGACCTCTTGCGCCAATCTTAGTCCAGATGATATAGTTCTGAAGAAAATGATGTACCTGTACATCACGCACTATGCAGCGTCGACCCCAGACCTAGCTTTGCTGACCATCAACCAGCTGCAGAAGGACTGCCAGGATCAGGACCCTACAGTCCGAGGGCTTGCTCTGCGCAGCTTGTGCTCCTTGCGCATACCAAACTTGCTTGAATATGTGGTGAGACTGTCAAGCTACAGCTACCACATACTCAAATAGTCAAGTATGGCAGCAGCACAACAAAGTAGAACCCAGCGTCGACATAGTTAGAGCACTATTATTCTTCTCTTTCAGCTCCTGCATGCACAGTGGCAGCCGATACAGGTAGTTGCTAACAGCAGCTGGATTTAAGGAGCCAATACTCAGGGCATTACATTGCTGAATCCTAGCATGTGCAGGCACTGGTGCTTGATCCGGATGACCCAGCCTTCATACAATGAGGTTTTCAGGGTTATCGGTTCCTCTTCTGCCCTTTGCTAGGTAACACCTGTCACTGTAGGTCTGGATGATCGTCACCCTTACGTCAGACGCACAGCAGTAATGGGTGTGTTGAAGATCTGGCACATGAACCCAGAAATTGTAGAACACCAGGGCATGCTGCAGCATGTGCAAACGCTCCTCGGGCAAGATAGTGACCCACAAGTGATGGCAAACTGCCTGACGCTTCTGATGCAAGTAAGCCCGCAGTGGCTTGTATGGTTGCTAAGGATTGAATGTGCTGCTGGACCTTTTCAACAGGATAAACTGCAACCTGCGGCTGCATCACTGACTCTCTGCAGAGTCAAAATGTAGCAGCAGCCTTATGTGTTGTTGATTGTCAATGCAACCGTCTGCATCCTGATAAAGTATCCAGCAGTGTATTGTTTGACAATTATTGCCTAGAGCTGACACCAGTATTCCCCACTTCGTTGGCACCGCAAACCAGCAACAGCATTCATCTGCAAAACTCGCAAGCCATTGCCTGAAGCACACCTCACCGGTGTACCTGCCAACCTTGCGTATCTATCAGCTCAGCATGCATTGAATGCAGCAGCGTCGGTGCTTGTGAGGGATACAAAGAACTGGTGGGCAGCTCCAAGCGATCGCTGTTTGACATTTGCTGTTGTCCGTCTTCCAGGTTCAAGGTGTCAAGCGGGTAGCTGGCAATAAGGCACTGCTGTATTTACTCATTAACAGGATGAAGGTGTGCAGGCAGCGGATGAGATGAGAAAGATTCTCACAGCAGGGAAGCCAGTAACAGCAGTACAGCCAGCAGGGAAGCTAGGGCACCAGCAGCTGCAGCAGTTGCAGGAAACATGCCATGAGCCAGCAGCGGCTACAAGCAGAATGTCAAAGCTCACCCAGCTTCAATGCATTATCGTGAGCAGCAATGTCACTGCATCATCTGAGAGTCGTTCTCCCAATGGGTAGATGGTACTGAGATGACACTAGAGATGGCATTGGCTTACAAGTGCCTCATGTCCTGCTGGCTACACCTGCCTTTGCAGTTCACTGCTGCTGTACTAGAGCTCGAATCACTGCCTTCTTCTTGCATAACTTTCTTCTTAAACTCTGCAGGAGTTCAGCGACTGGTCACAATGCCAAGTGCTGGAGCTTGTGGCCCACTACACTCCAGCAAATGATGCTGAGGTACAGCACGAACAGGGCAGTCTTAAGCAACAGCTGGTGATTTGTGCCTACGGGATCGTAACATAAATGCAGAAGACTTCTGGCAGCACCAGCATCTGCATGTTCATGTGCATGTCAGAACAGCTTGGCTCTCTTACTATCACAACATACTGTGATAGTAAGGGAGCTAATGCTGTCCTGAGGTGGTTTGAGACAGCTGTACTGGTCTTGTGCGAGCAGCAGCAGGATTGAAGCAGTTTGGTACAAACCAGGTGTTGCTTGCGGTGATGTTTGTTCGATTGCTGCATACTGGGGCCCCACCACGGTGTTGCTGCACATGTGCAGGTATATGACCTGCTCAATGCGCTGGAGGACAGGCTAGCTGTCAACAACAGCGCTGTGGTCCTTGGAGCGATCAAGGTAGGAGAGCGCTTGACTTTATCATGATATTAGTGTCAGGCATGAGCTCATGTCAGATTGTTGCTCAACAGGCTGCAGCTGCTGTATGTGTTCCAGCACAGCACTGCACCGTTAGGACCGCTGGGCTCCTTGCGAGCAAGCGCAGCTTAGACCGTGATGCAGACAGAGCCACAATAGCTCTGTGCACAAATTTGTTGCAGGGCTATAGGTGCAGCGTCATCCCATCCATTATCACAGCAGAAGACAGGGAGCGGCCTGTTGAGGGTTCTTTCTGTCGTTGTGAGGCCAAGGAGCTCGCTCGCTCAGCGTGATCATTGCCGAACGTTGAACACCAACTGATGTATGCCTTGTGTTATTGGCAACCTGCAGGTGTTTCTGTTCCAGACACTCAACATGACAGTCACTCATCAGCAGGTATTAGAGCGTGTCAAGGAGCAGCTGAAGTCCCTGATTGCCCGGGATGACCCAGCCAGCACGTATGCTGTGCTGTGCCATGCACGACTGCTGGTCAGCAGAGCACCAATGATTTTTGAGGGGGACTACATGGCCTTTTACTGCAGAAGCCACGATCCCTGGTAAATGATGCAGGAGCATATGCTGCACAATTGGTCTCTGTTGCCCTGATGCTTTTAGAAATGGAGTCAATCCGGGGGTCTGAAGCTGCATGGCCACTGGTCCAAGGCAGCTTGCTGCTGTTCACATGTGCAGAAGGATTTAGCCACATGCTGACAGTGCCCAAAGATGCCGTGCATGACGTTTTGCTGTGCTGATGGCAAGCCAAAGCAGCTTGACGGCCATGCCCAACACTATCTTGCATCACCTGCTCAAGCCACACCCCATGGCTCCAAGGGTGGGAGCTGACAAGTGGAATGGTCATCTCATAATCCTGCACCTAGGTATGTGAAGCAGATCAAGATGGAGATCCTGACGCTCATAGCCAGCAGCTCAAACGTGTACGACATTGTTGGGGAGTTGACCGAGTATGCCAGGGACATCAGCGCTGACACAGCAAGGCTGGCAGTGAAGGCAGTGGGGCGCATTGCACTCTCGGTGAGCACAGTAGGATTCGCTGAAGAGCCATTGCTACCTCTAACACACTCAATCCTATCAGGATTGAGTGTGTTTCTGTCTTGGGGATGCCAGCACGGCAGGTGGGCCTGACACTTTGCCCATGTCTCTCACGGGACCAGGCTGAAGGGTCGGGGGCCCGCACTCTGTGCCCTGCTTGATAGGGTGCTTTGCTGTCAGAAGGCACCAGGCTATTGATGGGTTTAGAAATACAGTTCCCCTGAGGTGCCTGGCAGCTTCTGCACGGCCGTTGATGCAATACCTCGAGTCTCCAGGCTGTGCACTAGTGTGCTGGCTGCATCCACCCGCAATCATCTGCAGTATACTGCACTGCCCAACCATGCAGGTGTCTGATGTCAACGGTATAGTCGAGCGTCTGCTGATGTTCCTTGAGAGCGGGTACGAACACATTGTTGCTGAGACGCTCATACAGCTGAAGGACCTGCTCAGGAGGTACCCAGACTTGGGGGAGGTAAGCAGCACACACATGTAGCAGGCCTGGAGGTTCCAGCTGTCTGATGTTGTCTGCAGGACAGCCTTAATTGCCTCTGTCGGCAGCAGTTTTCAGCAGTGTGCTGTTCAGTTTAGTCAGCCTCAGCATCACACATTATTTTGCCATATGCGGGGTATGCCCAAACAGTAGCATGTGGGTGAATGAGAGACCAAGCGCAGTGGACAACTTTGGCTCATTGCGAAGCTGCGGGAGTAAAGCTGTCTTTCTGCCTTCCATATGCAGCAGCACTGACAGCCATGTGTCCCACATGACTAATGTGCATGTGCCTGCTGCCGTGATGTCCCCAGGTGTTCAGCATGGGAGACATCAGGCCAGCGATGGTTGCTGATAAGGATGCTCGTGCAGCATTGGTGTGGATCCTTGGCCAGTTTGCAGAACATATACAAGGTGACTGTACAGCTAGCTGCCTCTGTATGCCACTAAGCATCTGCTGGTCTATTGTCTGTCAGCTCACAAGCTAGTGTTCACACTTGGGGCTGCATATAAACCTGGGTCAATGGCATCATTGACGTTTTGGCTATGCAGATGACAACATGCTTAGCTGCTGCGGCACAACGTTCAGCAGCAACCAGCTGATGCTGCTGCATGGCGCCCGGGTCATCCCGGTTGCCTACTGCTGCTGCTGCTGCTAAATTGCAGGAGCTCCGTACATGCTTCAGCCTTTGGCAGATGGCTTTGCAAGTGAACCTTCTGTGGTCAAGCTAGCTCTGCTGACAGCTGCAGTAAAGCTCTTCTTCAGCAGACCTGCTGAGAGCAGGAAGTTGCTGGGGGCATGCCTAGCAGCTGGGTTGAATGACTCAGACCAAGATGTGCATGACAGGGCATTACTGTATTATAGGTAGTTGCCCAATGTTTCTGGTAGTGTATGGAGTGTATTGTACCTTGCTGTGCTTACGGGGAGGCTGCATGGCTGCCATGCATGATTAAGGAGGCATACCAGAGCCAGCATATGATCAGGTGCAATATGTGAATCTTATGAGTGGCAAACCCCAAGTGTTGCTCAATGTCATGCTCTACACCACTCGAGCGTCTTGTTCCAGCTTATGTTTTGACACCTGCTGGCAAGTTGCGTACTCACAGGCAGCGCTGAGTTGTGGTTTGTTTATTTTTTGTATTGTTCTGTGTGTGTGTAGGCTCCTCAAGCAGGATGTTAATGCAGCCCAAACCGTGATTGTAGGTGAGAAGGAGGCATTGGCGTTTTTCAGCGATGACTTACCCCTAGAAACCCAGCAGCAGATATTTGAGGAGTTCAACACACTCAGCGTAGTTTACCAGCAGCCATCTTCCTTGTTTGTGCAGTCAGCACAGTACCACAGCCATCATGCTGAGGAGTACGGGAGCGCTGATACTGTTGCAGGAGCAGCTGCAGGAATTCCAGGGGTATCAAGTGCAGCAGGGGCACAAGAGGCAGCAGAATCGCTGCTTGTTGATGAGAGTACTAATCTGCTGGACTCAGAACAGCAGCAGGAAGCCAATTTGCTGGATCTTGGGGATGAAGGGCCTACCACAACTGCTGCGGTGTCTGCTGGTGGGGCTGGCTCATCAGTGAGTGGCTCAGCAGCAGGGTCAGCAGGTGGGGCTTTGTTGCTGGATGATCTAGGTGGGCTGGACAGCTTGTTGGGCGCAGCCACGGGCACAAATGGAAACATAGGGGCCCAGCAGCCGCAGCAGCCGCAGTTGCAGCTCAATCCTGGCTTCAAACTCATGCCTGGAGTGTTCCAAGAGAAGTGGCGGGCCCTGGCTCCTGCACAGCAAAGTGTAGATAGCCTGAATATGGCCACAGTTGCAGCTCTGGCGCAAAACAACCACAAAGACTTCTGTGCACACATGGGGCAAGCAAACATACTCACCATGGCATGTGGAGGAGCATCGCCTATGTTCAAGTAGGTTGTGCAGCCCATAACCTGAACTTTTCTTGCCTGTCTTTCATACCAGCAGCAGAGCAGCGCACATGCTTGATTGAAGGTGCATTGTTGTCTTTGCTGCCGTGTCTGCTCACCTGAAGCTTTCCAGTTGGGTTGAAGCAGATTTAGTTACGACATGACCATCCACCACGACCTGGCCAACCCGAAACTCTGTCTGCGTTGTGCAGATACTACTTCTATGCACAGGATGGCCCAAGCCAAGGAATTTTCATGGTTGAGATGGTTGTGGCAACAGAATCTCGTCATGCAACCATAACCATCAAGTCAGATGCACAGCAGCAGGTGTTGCAGCAGTTTGTGGATGTGTGGAAAGCCTGCTTGGCTGGGTTTTATAGGTGACAGCAGCCATTGATGAAGTAGTGCACCACGTGGTGTACCGTACACCTCAGGTAGAGCTACTCATCGCATGTGGTGCGCTAGCTGGTGGTATTCACCTGCTTGCATTGCAAACTGGAATTCAAGGCCTTCGGATTGTTGCACAGGTCTGTCAGACAGCAGGGGACCTTGATGCGGGGAGACAAAGGTGGCTGTTGTACTGCAGAATCTGAAGGTAACCAGCCATATGTCAAACAAACTGCCTGACTCGCTTCAAGCTCCAATGGACCAGTGCGCCTTGCATAGACATTACCTGGCTGCGGACACGGTGCAATGACCCACGGATAAGGCTGTCGTAGGCTTAGATCGCTAGCGTCCAAACAAACAGCAGCGATCCATAAGACTTTTGCTGTCTTCTAAGGCCGCAATCTCAGTCAACGCCATGGCGCGTGTGTATGTTGGAGGTATCAAAGCTGAGACAACAGAACGGGAGCTTGAAGACGAGGTAAGCAGCTAAGCCGGCAATCAACATTGTAGTGCACAAAGAAGAGCAGTATCACTGCTGGGCATCTTTTTGCTATACAATCAAGGTGTTTGAGCGTTTGCGTTGGAGTTTGCCCCAAGAAATGCCTTCAAGCAGTCGTTCTTTTTCTGTATCGCAGTTCTCCCGCTACGGTGTCATTAGAACCATCTGGGTCGCTCGCAAGCCTCCTGGGTTTGCATTCGTGGAGTTTGAGGACAACAGGGATGCAGAAGACGCCGTGCGCAAAGGCGATGGTATGCCGGGCCCTTCGCTTTGATCGTCTGTGTTTGTCGCCCGCCAGTGTGTCATCTCATCAAACCACCTCACCCTCTGATACCCCTGGCACGCCGAGGTTATGCACTAGCCACTCGGCCTCGTTGGCGCCAGATGTCGTGGCGCACTTCCAGCATCACGCGGTCTCCATCCATACTTCTTCAAGCTTCAAAAGTCGTCGTCGGATGCTGGCAAATCACGTTGTCCCTACATCGCCGCACCGGGCATCTCCCCTTCATTCCCTTCACCGGCTGGGCGTCTGCTGCACACCGCCTAGAGGCCCTTGCTGCACACAACTTCGTCGAGGGCCAACTGCTTCTCTGCTTCGTGAGGATTTATGCGGAGCCTTCATCACGATCGTGGAGCCTGCGTCTTCATGTCCTCATGCCCCATGCTGCATCCGTTCTTCTGTCCTCACCTGTGGTGGTTGAAATGCCCCACTCCTGATGCCGCCAGGTGTGAAGGGCTGGCGGGTAGAGCTCTCTCGCAGGCCGCCTGCTGGTGGACGCAGAGAAAGGGACAGCAGGGATCGGGACAGCTATGATCGTGGACCCCCAAGGTCAGGCCGTGGAGAGCTCAGGTGAGAGAGCAAGCACACTGTGGCCGGTGACACAACAACAACAGCAACTGAAAGGCTTTGCCATGTATATTTGACTAGTTGAACATTTATATTTGACCAGTTGAACAACGCTGCTTAATGGGATACGGCATTGAGCAGTAGACGACCTTATCATCATGTAGAATGCCATACGTCAGCTGCAATAAGGTTGGTGTGGTGAATGTCTTGTTTCAGATCCTGCAAATGCTTCAAATTCTGCAGGTGTTATGAATGCAATGAGGTTGGCCACCTAGCCAGGGACTGCAGGAACAGGGGCAGCAGAGGCCGCAGGTGATTGTCGGGCTGGTGGGCTCAGAGGGAAAGCATGCACCCTTCCAGAACCTGTCAATAGCCATGCTGAGCTTCTGCCTTGCTGCTGTATTGTGATGTTATGCCATGATATATCACAGTCATCACAGAGCTTTTCACACCTTGTTGCTCACTCCAGTATGTGCATGTGGGCCACTGCTGCAGCCCTCCCAGGCGAAGGGATTACAGCCCACGCAGACGTGACAACAGCCCACGCAGACGCGATGATACTCCTCCTCGCAGACGTGACGACACTCCTCCTCGCAGACGCGACGACACTCCTCCCCGCAGACGTGACGACACTCCTCCTCGCAGACGTGACGACCCTGCCCCACGTGACGAAGATGATGGCAGCCCAAGGGGACGCAAGTGAGAGGATGCTGTTGCCAGTGCAGCAACACACCAGTGCAGCTGGTCATCACATACTTTGATGTGTGCATTTCCAGCAATCCATGCTTTGAGCCCAAGACCATTTGGCAGCACTTCTGCTCCAGATTGGTGATGCAATGCCTCAATATGCTGTGAGATAGTATGCTGCTTACCCTCATGCTTATTGCAATAATCTGGCTGACAGCGGTGTCATTCTGTTAGAATCTATCAGGAAACCTACCTTGAATGCTGTACATGAACTTTTTCCAGGGATAGCCCTGAGCGCCGCCGTGAATCACCCCCGGCTGAAGACCATGGTCGTGATGATAGCCCGCCTCGCAGGAGCAGCAGATCACCAGCAGCTGATGAGGATGGCCATGACAGACCGGCCAGTGCATCACCACGCAGGGAAAGGAGCTCATCATACAGGAGCAGGAGCAGGAGCCGATAACGCTGCAGTAGTGTCTTGCCCAGCTTCATGATTGTTATGAGTGTTTTGCTTGTGAGGCAGGCTTCAGAGGCTGTGATTCGCCTGGTTGCTGTGATAACAGACTGTTCCTGTGTATCCATGTATCGTCTGCGGTAGCTGGTGTGTACCCTCTACAAAGCCGTCGATGTTATGCTTATGGCATATGTTGCTATTGTGAAAGACTTTGAGCCATGCAACATCAGAACGAGCCTGCAAATGAGCTGACATGCGAGGCGGGCATCACCCCAGGATGACGATGACAGTGTCAGGACCTGTGTTGGGCTCAGCGGGCATAATTGCGCTGAGTAAGGCCTTGGGTGGGATATCGCTGTTTTCAATTGCATGGTTATGGTTGTGCATGTTCCAGCCTGAGCTGAGAAGCAGCGTGTGTGAAGCAGCCTGAGATGAGAAGCAGCGTGTGTGCCATTTTGTGTCTGATGATGTATGGGGCTCCGCTGAGTTGTTGCAGAGGGTGTTGCCATATATTGCCCAATACCTAACGTCGGCTTGGAAACTGCGCTGTCAATGTGAGCATCATGGGGTAGAACCGCTCAACATGGTTTGTTGTTGTGCGCTTCTGAAATGGGGCGCGGGGCCGATGGCAGGATTGCTATGGCTGAAGGGTAATTTATATATGTATGTTCCAGCCTGACAGCACATCTACTGTGGCTGCATCACTGGCCTTGCAGCACCACTGGCAGTGCCCGGGGTTGTTTCACTGGCAGCCGACCGAGGTGCTGGCCTCTGCAGACGCAGTGGAAAAAGACATTCAGCTCATTTAAGATGCAGATGCTAATGCAGATGCTAACATCATTCACGTTGATCATGCATGATCAACGTGCATATGCTCTGTACACATGTAGACACTGTGTAATGTATCTATCTCTTTTCCTTTATGAATTTCAATCGCTGGATAAAAGAGTTGGCTCATATTAATCAGCAGGTTCTCGGGTGGTTTCCCCCTTCACAATTGAGATCGGATAATCATGCACTCCGCCTTGTCCGAAAGTGGATTGAATTCACTGGGTAGATTTGAGGCGCGGGGCCGATGGCAGTAAATGCTATGGCTGCAAAGTACTCATTGTTATTATTATATTAATCAGCAATCCCTGCAGGAGAATTCTCCAGGTTTCCAAACCGTTTCTCAAGTGGCGTGGCGGTCATGTTAGGTTGTTTTCAGACAGCAGTACAAATGTCCGGACAGTTGCGATATGTGATATTCAACATGCTATGTGCAAGGCATGAGTACTTTGAAGCAAGCTTGCTTAAGCTTTCTGATCGTGTCACACGATCAGTGATCATGATGGCATGCCAGAATCCGAGGCCTATGACGGCAATGTCACCCATAAAGCACCTCAACTTGTGCAGTGCTAAGTTGGGATATATGAAACTTATACAAGGCGCGATCAGGGGCTGAGAGGCCTGCATTTCAATCATTGAAATTTCCAGCTAAGTCACTTGGTAACTAGGGTACATCAGGGGAAGGGTACTGTACCCATAATGGGAAGAGTACAGAGCGTGAAAAAGGTACAGCCTGTGGACACCCAAAGCTTGTGTTATACTAGTTGCAAGCACACCAAGAGTGCTTTTCATCCATTGCTGACGTGCAGGGGGCTGCACAGTGGCCCTGTGACCACTGGGACCATGAGTGGGGATGTCCTGGGTAGGCATCTGTGCACAACAAGTTAAAATGCAATGCAGTTCATGGTGATATATTATGCGTGTGGCCCTTTATCTCGGCTGGCATGTCCGCAGGCAGTGTTACTGTTATTGCGTATTCGAACCTAGCATCGAGTCGTGCAACAATGCTTGACCTGGGCAATTCAATCTGCTTAGTGTACTACCGCCCAGATGCATTAGCCCGCCTTGCAGGACGCACCTCGCAGGACCCTCCGAGACCCTGTGAGCATGACTGACAGTACACAGCAAATACAGAGGCATGCCCCGCTCATTGTAGTGGTATTTCGGCTATAGTGATCAACGTATTTGTAGATGTTGTATCTGAAGCACGGTTTGGAAGAAATGACAAGAAAGCTAACCAGAAGCAGAAAACTGATAGCAGCACAGGACAACAGGCAATACATGCAGCAGGCCTAGGCTCCAGGTGACCGAACAGGGCGCAACGGCGCGCACAAAAGAAGTGAAATAGCTCAGGACAGCTCGCTTGAGGCATCAGTGGTAGACGCCGTAGCAGCAGATGCCAGACATGGCGATGAACAGTGGGCACAGTGGCAATAAAAAAGGCTACAGAGCTTCAGCCAGAAACGCACAGCCAACAGGCAATACATGCAGCAGTATGCAGCAGCACAGGAGCCCAATGATTGACTGCATCAACTGGAGCAGCTCACATAGCACATGCAGCAGCGCATAACAGCTGCCATTATGGCACCAGTGCCACTCACTGCTATCCCAGCAGAACAACAGCAACCGCTTATTGCACAGCTTGCTGCTGACCAAGAGGTATAAGAACTGTCGATGTAGATGGCAGGCGAATTGTGGCACTACATGAGCTTGGGGCAAATATAAATGCAGCAGCTGCTGGGAGGTGCCCCCAGCTGCTGTTGGTTGCTTTGCCAACAGTCCTGATCAGCCATGGGTTTAGTTCAGCAGCAGCTTGTTGCAGCAGTACACGGCCCTAAAGATTACCTCAGGTGTAGGCACCAGCAAGTTTGCAGATGCATGTAACGCTGCTGCTGCTGATGTAGTCAACCTTGAGCAAATTGCCCAGCAGCTCACACTGTGAGCTGTCCCTGAGGGACCACCTTGCCTGTCACCTCCCCCCTTCATCAAACCCTGGTAGGTTCAGTCTCTAGCAGATGACAGCTTTTGTATTGTGGTGTCTAACCAAACCCCCCACCTGCAGGCAGCTTGGCACTGCTTGGCAGGAGTGGCGCAGGGTAGGCGCATATGCACCGAGGTCAGAAGCTCTCGCAGCTGCAGAAATGAAAGTGCTTGGGCCATGCACTGTCCCTGCTTGTGCAGGGACGCCAGACTGCGCAGGTAAATGGGTTGGTGCTCTCGCAAGCATTGCTATTTTTGAACAGATGGTGATTCACTGTGCACGGCCTCGACCACAGCAGTATACTGTACCAGCACCATGATAACAAATGTCATCTTACGCACTGGCTGTTGCAGGAGCTACTGCCGCAACTGGTTACAGCATCAAGGAGCATGCAATTGCTGCAGTGCTCGACGCATATCAATCAAGCACTTGCACATCGCAGCAAGCTGAGCAGCAGAATGGTTCAGGGCCTAGCATCAGCCAGCAGCCTGCTACTAGTGACCTACGGGACAGGGCTCAGCAGCTGGGTTTGCTGCCGGGTGATGCCCCCAACAGCCCAGCAGTGCAACAATTGCCTTCAGTGTGGGGTCAGGAAGAGGTCAAGCAGCTGTTTTGCGGCGTGTTACCATGGTGGCAAGGCCCAGGGGCAAAAGGGAAGCTGCTTTCGCAGTATTGGCAGGTCGCTTCAGGGATACTTGCCGCAAGTATCTCAGAGGTGAGCCTCAGTGCCCATCACAGCCAGATAGAGCTCTTGTATTTTCAATTAGATTGCGTTTCACACTAAGTGTGCCTTAATATCCAGCATCAAGCGTCATACATCAGTTTCAGTGATACTGACACTCGCCTGCACTCCTGTCTGATTCTTCATGCCTGCTTTCTGCTACCGGCTTGATATTGATACATCTTGCTTGACTGCCCTAACTGCAGGAAGCTGGGTGCGTAGAGGAGCTGCTGTTGCAGAGCTATGAGCGGCGAAGAGTGCAGCAGTATTGCAGTCATGTTGGCGAGCTATGCCATAGGTTGACAGTTGTGAGGGCAGAGGAGGCAGAGACATTACTGCAAGAGGTCTCTGCAGCAGTGGTGACTGTGCAAGATGGGTGTACTGCATTAAACAAACAGCAGTTGCAGCAGCGTGAGCAGCTCATAGCTGAGTCGTTGTAGCTGCAACGTCTGGCAGAGCAACACAATACTATTAAGCTAGTAGCTGGTGCTTGCAGGCTGCAAAGTCCTCTGAGGCATTAGTGTTTTGAACTTGCATTTACAAGTATGTTATGAACAAAGTCCTTGCTGCATACAGTGTCGTCATGCGCCAGCATGCGTTAGTCACACTTTATACCATGCACACCATGCATGTCCGTTTCTGGAATGGGACGCGGGGCTGCCTGATGGCAGGGTTGCCATGGCTGATGGGAAATTTAGATATTCACCATGCATGTTCATGAGTTGATGAAGTAGAACTCAAGTGGAGGCTGGAAACCCATGCAAACAGCTATCCCAGACTATTGCTTCTGAGTACTACTCAGGATCTTTGGCAAAGCATGCATACCGCATGCAGTACGTAGTACATACTATAGTTCATCAGCCTGAGACTGATCAGTCCATGAGGACTAGAACTGGCATGTTGACTGGGTCATTAAGTCGTCAGCAGGGTGCGGCATCCACCCGCCAAGTTGCCACCTGTCGGTGACCAGTGTGTCACAAGTTCAATTAGATATGCATGCTGTCCCAGACACTAAGATGGGATGCCATGGGTGGTACCATGCAGGGCAGATGGCGTCCACTGGCACAAGCTGTTCTTAAGTGGCACGAGCTGGTTCTTAAGAATTGCTGACTGGCACTGCGTAGTATGCGCTGAATGCAGCCTTTGCAGTAGTAGTGCCACACTATTGCAGCGAATACTATTGCCATCGCATGGCATTTCTATGACAACATGCATTTCTGAATCATGACAGCGTAGTATGTTTCCGTCCACTGACCACAGTGTGCACAGTATGTGGCGCACAGCGTTGACATGTGAACAGCACATACCATGTGGCACTGAAACCTTTTCTGAGAGACTGCAGGCCTGTTGGCATCTAGGTGCCAACCCGGCAACTCTATATACGTATAGTATGCTATGATGTCATGAATTATCACATATAATAAAATTGTAGCAATGTTGCTGAATATTACAGCATCTAATAGTAGTACTTGGTGATCAGAGTTTGTGTGTTGAAAAGAATTTGAG
This sequence comes from Coelastrella sp. MACC-549, assembly GCA_018290735.1. Taxonomy (NCBI): domain Eukaryota; kingdom Viridiplantae; phylum Chlorophyta; class Chlorophyceae; order Sphaeropleales; family Scenedesmaceae; genus Coelastrella; species Coelastrella sp. MACC-549. The sequence continues at coordinate 307,164 of JABEVS010000019.1, read as the reverse complement.
ATTCGAGGCTTGGCCCATCAGACTGATGGTTGTTCACAGCAATGCAATTACGACCGTCGATTGGATCACAATCAGCTTGACGTCATGCAATATGCTGCATAGGCCTGCTCAATCCTGACATCTCACCATGTCAATTACAGCGGCTGTTCATGAGTCACTCAGTGGTACCGTACTACTCATGAGCACCAGTGATCAATGGCACTGGCAGTGCCACTAAGTAGCTGACTTAGAGTCCAACCTGCAACACAGGCATTGCTACCTCTGCGACTGTGGCGCTGCCAGCCGCTGGTCAAGAGGCTCCCAGCAGTGGCACTAGCAGCAGTCACAATTATCAATCATGATTGCCAATGATCCGGCGGTGGCAGATAGTCTAGGGAGATATCCCGGAGGTTCCATAATGGAATAGAGTAGCCGAAGCTGAGGCTCAGTTGAACAACTCATTGAGTCAGGCTCGGCCTGCAGTGAGCCTTACGTAAGGCTGTGATATCTCAGCGAATCATTGATTGGTCATATCTATTTCCTACTATAGGAAGGAAGGAAGACCCCTTCTGGCCGCAAGGCCCTTGGGTAAAGTACTTGATGTCTCAGCCACACATGCTGTGCACTCATATGGCTACCTAAGGGTCACCATGACCACAAGTTGGCAAGTTGGACGATCCATGAAGCGGACAGCAAGTGCCAGAGGGACCAGGTGCTTTATGCAACTAAACAGGTAACAGTACACATTTGCCACTACACCGGGTGACTCGTTGTCTGCCATTGACCAATATCATTTCATTGTTTGTTTAATAATATCATGATATATGCATGATGAAGTTTGGCACTTGGTGCCCTAGCCACCTCACCTCACTGCAAGGCAACATACAGCACCTGCAGATGCACAGGATGTGTACCTGGAGGTCCTTTAATATACAGTGTGACATAAATCATTACTGTGACATTTGCTGCCAGGTCTGCAACACCATTGCTGGCCATACACGCAACTATGGACAACAATAAAGTACGAGCACTGAAAACCTGCAAAGCTGCAAGCTTGCGCATGACAGCAGCTAGCTTCTGCAGTTTTGGATGGAGCGTTTGATCTTCTCAGCATTCAGTCTAGCGCGCATGTCCTTCACAACAGCCTGAACAGTTTGTGATGTCCACAGTCTCTTGCTCACCATCTCTTCTGCAAATATCACGTCACCTTCTGCCGCAGCGAGGTCTTCAAACTGAGTCTCCTGCTTCAGCACTGCACATACATCACCCGGCTGCAGTGACCAGCAACAGCAAGCACAATAGTTCAAGGAGTCAAAGTAGATGAACAGACATGGATGATGTGATTTGAAGCTGAATGAGATATATGCCAGCACTACATGCGAAAGTTGCAACCTGCATGTGAAGCATAAGCATGCAAACACTTACAGAAGGCATCAAACAACCCAGTACCGGGTACAGAAGACATGTGAATTGCATTGGCTGGAGGCATGCAAAGCATCATTGACACTACACTCAATGCACGCCATGAGTGTTGATGTCACTCCACTCATGTAGTAGCGAACAAGAGCACCTTGCAATCAGGACAGGCTGTGATAGAAGGTTGTTTGATGACAGCAGTAGAATAAAGGGCAACAATGACTCAACACCTCAGCCAACTTACCCTACAATTTCATAGTGCCTTTTGAGTACCGCTCATGAGAGCTACATCCTTGAATGGCTGTTGTGCTGCCAGCAGTGCCCTCTATTGTGAGCACTTTGTGCGCTGCTCATCTCCCTGGCTTCGCTTTTCGAGCTCAACCTAACTGCTCATCTCCGCTATTATGGAACTGTGGGCTGCGGCTGCTGCCCGCCTGGCTGTTCTGCTGCTTGTGCAATTAGCCAGCAAAATGCCATTGTGATGTGTAAGTCACACATCACAACAGGGTTTGGCAACTTTGGCCCCTCATACCTGCACCTGCTGGACACTGCTTTTTACAAACACTGCGCGATTGCTGCAGCATGCTATGTAGCACATAAGGTGGCTATGCATGATCATGGCCAATGTGCCATGAATTTGTGGTGGCGTCCTGCTCAAAACCCTCGACGGCCTGGGCCGTCATCTCAATGTCATGAAACCCAATACCATTACAATGCTTTTGTACAAGAATTGCATATGATATTTCTGCCACAACAGGGTACGGCTTACCTTGTGCAGCGTCAGCAGTATCAGATGACTCTTTGGCCAATCCATGAGCTGCCTCTGCCATGGCTTTGTGACGGTGTTGCTGCTGTTGCTGCTGTCCAGTCCGCTGATTCGACCGTGCCTTCTATTAGTTGGTCGCAGATGTCCTTCAGTTCCCGTCCCTTCAAGTTCCAACCAGTGCAAACAGCAACTGCAGCGTGTACACGCTTGTAACTCCGCTACTCAAAGGTCAGCAACAAATTAAGAGGGCTGAGTTGCAGAGTTTAACAACACAATTCCAGAAATGGTTGGGCTGATTCAGCAGAGCACTCAATTACTATTGCATCAGGCATCTCTGGCAGCTGCCAGGATACGCAATCTGCAGATTGCATACCGCTCAGCAGCCGCATAGGCTGTGATTACCACAAAAGCACATGTTTGTCTATAGCATACATGTGTAATGTAGAACACACTACCTAGGATATGTAAACAAATTGGGTGCTGCAGCACTGTTGATGGCGGCAACAGGCCCATGCGTCATGTCTCTCATATGGGACTGAGTTACCTGCAAGCACTTGTGACTTTTGCTGTCTTAAATCTGCCAATTGGCTTGCACCTGCAAGTCCATGCCAGCTGCTGCAGCAGCAGTGGCAACACCGGCATTAACAGTGGCTCCACCCGCGGTAGAGCCAGCATGCACGGCCTTGCAGGCACCATCTGCAGCAGCACTATGCTGCTGTGCTGTGCAGGTTGATGTCATGCGTTGTTTCTTGCTGGCCTGCTAAAGTACCTACATGGTTGGCCTGTCCCCATGGCATCTAATGCTGGCTAATCAGTGGGCAGTAACAACGGTAGGCAGCTTGCCGTGCAGATCGCCAACAAAAATCTGGAAATCCCCTTTTACGAACGTATGAAGGCTTCTGCTTGAAGATCGGTGACTGTTGCTCAGCAGGTCGTTGCACCGGTACCTGGCTTTCTGTCTTAACAGCTGAGAACGTTAAGCGTGTCATCATATGACTAATGATAATCTTCCAGAAGACTGCTGCATGTCAGCACATGTGTGAGAACACCAGAATTCTAGAAGTGCCGCGAAACACAATGATGCGGCTTTGCCACTCCCACACAGTGTTGCGACCGTTGCACTAGTTACATATGCGTTTACGTCCAATGAAGCTGCGTACTGCTATCAGACTTGGGTTGCAAGGGTGCACTGCAGCAGTGTGCTGAGTAAGTTACTCAGAAGGTGAACTTGGCCCGCTGGTATGCTGTCGAGCCAAGTAGCTTTATATATTTATAAAGTATGGTATCAGATATTGATATTGTGCTGGCTGGGAACAGTCAAGCTTGGAGTGCTGTTGCAGCTTCATGGCTGGTGCTGTTAGCTGCTGCCAGCACCCAGTGGGTGGGCCTGCATGAGGTGCCCACACAGACCACTTTTGGGCATCCAGTACGGCTGCATCTCTAGTCTGTGTAGTGCTGGTATGTCCTGGGAGCTTCAACGCCTAGGTAAGGACTGTGCCATTTCTGCACTCAGTACTCTTCCCATTATGGGTACAGTACCCTTCCCCTGATGTACCCTAGTTACCAAGTGACTTAGCTGGAAATTTCAATCATTGTGGAGTCCACAAATCCAGTAAGGACCGATCGGGTACTGAACATAAACCCCGTGTACAGGTCTCCTCATGCTTGGCTCTGACAATACCCTATAAGGGTCCTGGGCTACTGATCCATTTTTGCAGCCGGAATTAGTAACCTTCTTTCCTTCCTACAGATCCAATCCAGGTTACCTTCAGGCTGACCCATTATAAAGGAGCCGGTTTCCAAATGTTGGGATCATGCATGATGCACATTAGTCGATCATCAATGACTGATCCCCCCGGCGCTTTGGGGGTAAGTCGCCCAGCAAGTCAGTCAGCATACTAGCATATCGAGACAATTCAAAGACTCAAATTTTGCTGTTGCTGGCGTTTCAGGACGTCACTGAAGCTGCCATTCCTTTTCCTGCTGTCTGACAGTAGAGCATCTCTGCTGCCCTGTGCTCTGACATAGACGGAGTCTGCTGCTGCTTGCTGCTGTCCCACACGTGCTTCAGCATGAACGCAGAGGGACCCATCTGGCAAGAGGGTATACAACTCTGTCAAGCTACCTGCAGGCATCGTCAGGATATTCAGCAGAACCAATGACAATAATGGCAACAACGGCAACAAGCAACCAGGTGTGCCTTGTGTCAGACTGAGGTGCATGTACCCCAGCAGCCATGCAAGCTGGGTAGATGCTACTAGGCTGTGAGCTTGGAGCTGCACCGTGCAGTCATAACAAGTTGTTATGACAGGTCACCTGCAGCCTACTCAAAAGCTCCAAGATCTCCTCTGAAGATGGCCAAGTGTTCATGTCATATGCTTTGTTTTGCCTGGGTGCAACCAAGGTACCCGTGTTGGGGATTGCAGGAGCAGTGCCCCAACAATACCCAACTGCATCTCAAAACTCCTTACTACACAGCAGGGTCCATACGCATTTCCCCAGTCAACACCTTGAAGCAGAGCAGCAGGAGCAGCAGCACAGCTTGTTACCTGCCATAGGCTGGCCCCAAGACATTTCCACCAGCAATCCCTCCTTCACTGTCTTGGCTGTTGCTGTTTGTCTGCCTCGCCTCAAGTCCCGCCTGCTTTGTCGTGTGCTGCCAGCATTCAGAGGGACCGTCTCGGTAACCTTGAAGAAGGGGACTACCGTCACAAAGCCCACTGTGAACTGATCACTGGTCTGTGGTATTGCAGACACCCAGGTAAGTCATGCAGGAACAATGCAGGACACGCTGAATGAGTCATGTGCCACTGTAGCGTAACATCTGCATTCCTGGTACCAGACTCTCTGCAGGACACAAGCCCAGATTCAGCCACAGCAACTGGCATGATGTCCCTCCCATGTGCACTTGGCGCAATGCTATCAACCACTGTCGCTGCAGATGCCCTCAAACCCAGCAACATCAGAAGACACCATGCTCAACCGGCACAGTGCTGCACAGCAGACATGGTCCGTGAGGCGGTCCCTTGTGTGGCAGTGCAGCACTTGCTGCTGCCACATCCGGTCCTCACCTGTTTCAACTCAATGCCCTCAATCAACCTGGCTGTAACCTTCTGCAGGCCTGACAGCCCAAGCACATCCAGCATGGCCTCATATCCCTCTGCACACAACAAAAAAAGAAATACCAAGTGCAGTGGGCGGCTTCGATGCCATCAGCTGCTGCAGCATTAGCAGTACTGTCATGCTGCATGAACTTGGCTGCCTGAACTCAGCTGTAATGCAGAAGATCAAGCTGGCTTGTAGAGGGTACAGCACTCTATATGCTACAGCCCCGCCAAATCTGAGCAGCATTGCTTGCTACATAAATGTTTGACTGTGCTGTATGAAGGCTACCTAGATACAGGTATGTTGATACAAAAGGCAGCTCGATGTCTTCTGGCGGCGAGATTGCTTACTTGCGTCTGACCGAGCTGCATCTTTTGCCCACAGCCCTGACAGATCAACAACGTTGTGCTGGGCACCTGCTGCTCCTCCATATGCTGCTGCTGCTGGAGTGGATGCTGCCGATCTGCGTATTGCTGCTGCCTGCACCCTTGCATAAGGTGATGCTGGTCTAGAACCTGCTGCTGCTGCTGCTGTTGGCTGGCTGCTAGCAGAAGGGGCAAAGCCACTGCTCATGCCACTCCGTGTAGCATGAGGCATGCCGCCTGCACCATTGCTACTGCTGCTGCTCGTAGCTGGGCTGCTGTTGACGTTGCTGGTGCTTATCAGCGGGCTCTGCTGCTGCTGTGTGCTTGCTGGTGTTGGTGATGGCTGCAAAGCAGTGCTGGCACCTGCAATGGCACCTACTGAGCCTGGTGTCAATGGTCCTGATGCCGCTGCAGTGGTCGACCGTGGCTGAGCTGGTGGCTGCAGCGGGGGTTGCTGCACAAGGCTTGCCAAAGCATTGAGTGGTTCCATCAGGCTTCCCATGCCTTGCTGAATCGTCCTGCAAGCCGGCAATGACCAGTGGACTGCCAGCTGACAGACAGCAGCTGCCGCACACACAGGAGGACCAGGTAAAGGGATAAACAAAATGCACGCTTATGAACAATTGGTGTTTTTGAGTTTGTGTAATAGCACAAGGTGCCAAGATGATGCAGTAATGCGACTAGTCTGGTTGCCTACCTGTTGACTTCTTGTACTGCGGGTAACATGGGTCCACTCAGAGATTTCACCAGCGGTCGAACCAGAGCCAGGCTGCTGTGAGTCACCTTGACGGGATGTTCATGACACTCAGTCACACCTGCAGGGGTCAACAGCACGCATGGAGCTGCCCTTATAAGAAATGACCAGGGACAGTAGAAAACCTCAGCCGCTGATTGGCACAGCAGTACACAAGCTGTCGCACCAACAACTATGTAGCACACCTGGCTTGTTAGGAATGTATTGCCACGGTTGATGCACAGCAAGCACCACCTTACAGTGCTACATCTGACGCACCTGGCTGGGTTGCAACTGCACGCATGCCAGCAGGCCCCTGTCAACAGAAAACATCTCCCGCTGCAGACCACACGCAAGCGCCTGTGCCGGCTGCAGCCGACTAACTGCCAACAAACTGCATTGCTTGCTGTTGTACGTGACCGCAAGCCAGCGCACCTGAGATCAGCCCCTGCTGGTTGAACGTGTAGAATGCAATGCCTCTGCTCATGGTGATCTGGCTGCCACTCATCATCAGCCGCCTGCAGCAGAAGGACATGGCAGTGTGCAGCATGGCCTGTGAGGTGCAGCTCAGAAAGCCACAACGGCTACTGATGATGACTGTTGCAGCAAGATTTGTTTGCAAGTGATGGAACAGGCTTACTGACCCAAGCTAGCTGGGAGATGTCTGACACACTCGGTGTGGCTTTCTGACACCCTGATCAACTGTGCATACCAATGACTTGCGACTTGTGTTGAACGTACATGGGCTCTGGAAATGGCACATACTGTATCAGTTGCATGGCTGACTGTGGCTTTGTACTGTTTGTCTGATGCAAGTGGTGCATACTGCCAGTAGCAGACCCAGGTCCACAAGCTGGCGGCTGGTCCAATAAGGACTTGAACCTGTGACCCACCAGACCACAGCGACACTGCTGCCTGCCCCCTCAGTTTGCTGCTGCAAGACAAATGTGGCATCATCTGGTACAGCTGATATGGAGTCCACGCAGAACTGAGCTACAGCCTGCAGTAACAAATTGGGTATAGATTCACTTAGCAAAGTGTCAATGACCCCTGGGAAGGTCGCATGAACTGCGAGGTGTAAAAAATCAGCTCTATTGTTGACTTGTAACAAGGCAAGTTGCCCCCAGCAAGCCAAGGATATGCCAATGATGCAAGAAGCAGACACTTACAAAAACAGCGCTTGTGACTTGCTCTTGTTTCCTTGAGTAATAAGCAATGCCGCTCACAGCACTCATCTGAAGATCTTCAGCATAGCAAGATCTCATGACATGATAAGATTGCCAATATATGACATCACTGAACGTTAGCACACGCAGTCATGGTTGGCAGCTGCATGAGGGCCAGGCCAGAGTGGCTCTCAGATGACAGCGCACCTCTCTGCCGGCCAATACACCCTCAACAGCAAGGTTCTCATACGTGGCATCAGGGGCAAAGCAGCCGGACACTGTTGCCAGGTCCCGTTGATTGAGGCCTTGGTAAAACCTGTGAGGTGGCAAACAGCAGCACCAAGATGAGCAGCACAAGCTTGAATATGTGGTGATGTATCAGTCCTTGAGGTTGAGGTCGTTTCTGTTAACAACAAGGTGTTGTTAACAGAGGCAACAGCTGTAGTTGAAAGGTTGCTTGACCTTCTGGCCTTGTAGAGGCAACAAAGGCTGAGCGGACCTGTGCTGCAGCTGACTCAAGCTGAACAACAGGAAGTGTTCATGCTATTGGATGGCTGGAGCTGCTACTGCACCTGTGCATTACCGTTTGACAACTTCATGGGCAGTTTGTCTACTGAATGCTGTGACAGGTGTCGTCATCCCACTATGGAGCCGCCCCTATCAAAACAGAAAGTCGATGGCAGACTTCTTTGACAACAACTGGGATGCAAGTGATGTTAAATGCTGTTGTTGGCCATGTGCTGAAAACGAGTTGCTTCCCATAACAGCACTGTTGCAGAGAGAACAGAGTGGTGCAGGTGAGGTGCAGTTGCTTACAGGATAAAGCTCATCATTAAGCTGGCTCTGCCACAAACAATCCCCCGTATGTGTGCTGTACGTGATGTTAAGAGTATGACATATATAGTCATGTTCATCCTGTACTAGCAACTGGGATGTTGCACCCACCGGTAGCACACGCTGGCCGCTGTTGTTCAGAGCCTGAGCAAGCCGTTTTGGAACACCTCTTGAAGTCAATGCCCTGTACGAACGCTGTGTTAGCATCTGCATTATCATCGCAGGGTTATTGAAGAGCTCTTAGCTGCTCAGGGCTGCTGCACCTGCTGGAGCTGGTACAGCCTGGCTGGCCCAAAGCTCGCACAGAACGTCCCAAGTGAGGCATGTGCAGTTGCGAAGGTGCATTAAATGCAGTTTGAGCCGTTGAAGCTTGTGCATGAAGGCACATGTGCGCCCGCATGCTGCTGCTGGCGATTGCAAAGACAATTTCCCTGGTGCAGATACGAACCAGTCAAGGAGCGACCTGCTCGAGATGAAACACTGTGGCAGTAGTCAGCGGGAACACCTATGCATCAACAGTGAGACAGACGTGATAACGTTGCAAGCGCCTTTGATAATTGCTGGCACGTCCCCTCATTTGCCACACGTCGACGTAGTGTTTATAATTACGTAGCCCAGACCTGCACCTGCACATGATACAGGAGCACATAGGATACATCGCATGTTACTACGATCGACAGCTGCCTGTCGCACATGCGAAGAGTCCTGACACTCGCAGTACAACATCAGGACCTCCACAGACGCCGCGCAGCCACTACTCCAAGCTTCAAGCACTTCAAATATGGCACTCCAACCTCATACACGGCAAAGCCGGCAAATGCGCCTTTGCCAGGACTCTGCCCCAGTTCGTATGCCTCACAAATACAGGCACGTTCTAAGAGGGATGCCAACATGCAGCCCTGATACTGTACGCCTCACTAAGCGTGACTTTAGTACATTTTCCTCGTCGGCACATGCATTCAGCTGGCCTGCGTAACATATAGCTGGTAACACCATGTGCTTCAAGCATAGCACCAGGTTGGACCCTTCTGTGGGCCCTGTGCATCATTCCATGGGCTAGCGGGTGTACTTTGATCAGTGCGTTGTGCTCACACGCAACGTTGAATGCGATGTGCAGACACGTGATCAGGCGGCAAGTACAAGCAACCCAGGCAGACGCAGCTGCGGCGGACGCTCAACCTGAACAGCAACAGCAGTCTATCACTGTGCGGCTGCGGAAACCTGTAGGTGTCGTTTTCGCCCAAAACAAGAACGGGCCAGTGTTTATTGAAGACATCACACCAGGATCAAATGCTGAGAAATGTGGTCAGCTTCAAGTGAGTGTGGTGTCAGGGTCCTGACTGGTGCTGCAGCAACAGCGTATTCCCTGGTGGCTACCATGATACTAATACAATACCAACACTAACAGCACACATACGACTATGGCCACTGTTCACCAGGCCAAGGGTTGCCACAAGCTCTGGCAGCTTCATCTACGTAGTCTTCAAGTAGCTGAACTGCAAAGTGATGTGACCACCTCCATTCCAAGTGCAGGCAGATGCCCAGTGACCTGCCCAGAGGCATTCTTGCCAGCATTGGCACTGCTGAGTGTCTGGATCACTGGTGCATTGCCCACCTGAAGTCTTGTCAGACCAAAGCAGTGGCACTGCTGTACATGTCAACGGTGATTGTGCCTGCTGTGTCACTGTGTTTTTCAGGTTGGTGATGTCTTGAGCCAATGCAGTGCTGTTGTGCTGAAGGCAGGGAAAGAGGGACAGTATGAGAGAGAAGGTAGCAGCAGTGTTAAAGGCAGCAGAGCCCAGGACATTGTCAGCAGTGTGCTGCTGTGCTGATGCCAAAGCCATGTGCAGCTGCACACTGCTGACCGTGTCCTGGGATCTGCTGTTTTGCTGATGCCAAAGCCATGTACAGCTGCACAGATCACAGCTGAATACGAACGAATGCTGCACAACAGCTATAATTTGCACGCTGAACAGGTGGTCTTCAACAGCACGATGAGCATCTGCTTTTGCACATGTTGTTGCATGAGCTAGATCACTTTTCATGCAGTGGGCAAGAAGCTCAGCACTCATTCACTGGCTCAGCCCTTCCGCCTGTTTACACCCTGGGTGGGCTGCAGTGTGTGGCAGTGCAGGCGCCACCTGCAACTCTTCATTTGCAGTGTGACCTGTTGCTGATGGTTGCTGTGCCGCAGTACTGCAAATGCTTAGTCAATATGACTTATGTTGTTATGTGTCGCATACGACTCCAGCTGGTTCAGCTTTGTTGTTGCAGGTTATGGACAGCGGCCTTATGACAACTGGGAGACCATCATGTTCAATGCTGAGGGATGTGTGAGTCACAACAGGCACATGTCTCAGGACATCTGCCACACCACGGCTGCATCAGTGCAAGCAGAATCCTTGAGAATACTCAGCAGAAGCCGACTGCACTTATTTCAATGCTTCACTACGCTCTTTGTAATTTGTACATACCAGCAGCTTCATTAGCAGGACATAGCGAGCTGCTGTGCGGAAGCAGAGCACTTGCAATGAACTGCTCCTTGTGGTCATCAAATCAGATGATGTGCTGTGCACTGGGGCCAATCCCAGGAACAACAGGGTCACTAACCATTAGTGATGCAATTGGGTAATGCCTGTGGATGACCACCTCTGCAACAGCACATAGAACATGTGCAGTCTTCCCATTGCTGCTGCTGCTGCTGCTGCTGCTGCTGCTCTTCATGTCTCCAGGAATTCAAGACTGTGATGAGTGCGTTGAAGAGCAACAACGAGCGCTGGGGCATCATGGATGTCACCATGGTGTTCAGGAAACCAACAGATGATGAGGCAGGACTGTGTGTCAAGACTCAACCAACTGCTTGACAGCAGGCAGCAGACGTGGGCGGCAAGGGCTACGCCACGCACAATCCAGGAAGTTGTGAGCAAAGGCACAGGCTGTGAGCATGTCGAGACAAGGGTCCTGAAGCGGCCAGCTGGCATGACTTGCTATCAGATGATCAGAACAATGCTGAACCATGTGTGCATCATGAACACCATCAGGCTCGTGATGCTCTAATACCTTTCCTTGTGGCACATGCAATGATCTGCAGCTGCAGTGGGACTTTTGCTTGCAACAGCAGAAGCAGCAGCAGCAGCCTTCCAAGCTGCATGACAACCAGGCCCTACGGCCGAGAGTAGCGGTAATAACGTTGGGAACAGTGCAAGCACAAAATTTTGACACTGTTGTTTTTCACCTGTAAACGTTGCTGCCGCAGTCTGCTGGGATATTCCGAGACGCAGTGCTGCTTAGTAGCTGAGGTTCACCAGGTTCACACATATCTTGCAAGGCTCCCTTAAATGCTTTTTACAACTAGCTATCCGGCCTTTCACGAGTGAACAGTAGGCCGATCGTATGGCTTAACATGTCCCGCCAACCCGCTCCATTGACAACATTGCTGCACGATGCGCATGCATGAAAAGTCGTGCTTATAATATATTAAAGTTTAGACGTACGGCTGTGGGCTGGAAAGGCAGTGCTGTCTGAACTAGGTTTGTGGCAAGGGCAACGCACAGGTGGTTCCTAGGTGCTACTACTAGCCTCAAGTAACACCTGCCGTTCCCCTCAAAGGCCATGTGGACCTCTTCAATGATAATCGCGCATTCACCGTAATCTCAAAACTTACAAGCTATACTTCTATACTTTGACGAGCACGATCCAGTGAACATGAGCGCCATGGCATTGAGCAAGGAGCAGACTATTGCTGCAGCCGTTGCCGGCACAGCTGTTGCAGGCATCATTGCATATGGGTATGTTTCGGCAGACAGCAATACGTGTTAGGTTGCGCCCAATGTAGGGGACCGTACTTAGGCCAGGAAACGCTGTGTTAGACGCTTACTGCGGACCTATCTTCTTGCAGGGTCTACAACAAAGAGCGAACAAAGGAGTTGGCTACGGCAGCAAGTTCGTCCATCTCAGCCACGGTAAGCCCCTCAGTCCTACTGGTCCATTGTACTCCAATAAGAGCGTAGCGCAATAAACATTATAAAACACGTCAGTTGAGCAGCTTTTAAATGCGCCGGTCGCCTGTACGTAACACTCGACATTCAGCAACCCTCATACGGGATGGGTGTGTGGGTGACCAGGGTAAGCCCCTTGTATCTGCGGTGCAACACACCCTCCGCGTGGTGCATCACCGTTGTAGTTTTTCCTCGTTTGCATCCACAATTTTCCGGGGTATCAACCTGCAGCGGCATTCATGCCAGCACTTGTCACAGCAGTAGACAACATGCTGTGTACTTTGTCAGCACTGGCATCAACGCAGCGGCAATGTGACTCATCTGTCGCTGGCTGATGTCGTTGTTCTACTGTTCCAAAACACCATCATAGTATCTCCTGCCGCACACAGAGTATGATCGTGATGATGTGCAACTGCTGATAACTGTGCATTGTGGATAAACAACCTTCACTAGAGGAACAAACAGTGATCGTTTCGATCGTCACTGTGCTTGACGAAACTTCAGTCCTGCTGTTGGTGATGTGCTTCTGAAGTCCCGTGGCTGTTGTATTGCAAAGTCACAAACAACTTATTCAATGTATCCTTGCATGCATTGCTGCAGGCCTCCGCCGCTGCTACTAGGACCTCCACAGCATTCAAGAGTGTGCAGACAGCCGCAACATCATCAGCAAACACTGTCATTACCAGCGCCAATGCAACCTGGGACAGTGTAGCAAGGAAGCTTGGGTACGTCATCTGGACCTGTCAGTCTGCTGCTGACCCTAGTTTAATAGAATTGAACTATGCATGTATCTAATCGACATCCTACATCCCATCGCTCATGACTGACTGCACAGAGCACTGACCTGACGATGCACTGCCTGTACAGAGCAGCCACACCTCGGTTGTACTGTATCTGCCTTCACCCAGCATTGCCAAGCCATATGATTGGCCCGTTGCTCCGCAGCCCCAGAGGTTGCTGTCGCTTGCCAAGAAATGCCGCCTTTGCAAGCTCTGGCTTTGGTGAAAACATTCATATTGGCATTTAATCAGGCCTTCGAAGCCCTGCAAACTGCTATGTTACCTATGCAAGCTCAGTGACACCTCCTGACAGTTGTGTGTTGCTGTCTTCTTGACCAGGTTGCGTAAGATGAAGCGCGTGAAGAGCTTTCCCATTATTACTGATGATGAGGATCTAGCTGCTGTGGTGGACCAGGGGAGCAAGGCAGCAAAGAAGGCAGCAAAGAAGGTGGCTCAGCAACTGGTGAGACATTGATGCCTGACCTGATGTCGTTGATTACATGGCATAGCAGCTTTTAAGTGGCCTGTATAACCAAAGGTGTGCCTACTGTGCCACTGATGCATTTGCATCCTTAGATCGTGTAGGAATTTGGCACACAGGTGGTGTCTTGGGTTGGCTGGTGTCTGTTGGTGCTTCCTTCAAAAGGGTCTTGCCAATGTGCAAAAAAGATTATGAGGTGTGGTGCAGCATGCGTACCGTATCCGCTGTCCACAGCAGCCCCAAGTAAATTGAACTTCCCCAATGATGTCTGCTGCCGCTGTTGCTGCTGCAGGAGAGTGCTGGCGTCCCAATTGCTGTGACTGCCAAGTAATGGAAGCTTACCTACACATGGATACCAACAATTTTAACACATTAGTTGCTTGTGGGGTGATCAACAGAAGACGCTGTACAGACATGTGGCAGCCAAGCTGGGGAGTGTTGCGTGGATTGCACACTATTGCACAACAGGCTCACATTCCCAACTGGCGGCATTGATGCATGTCCAAACCTGGCAGTGCATTGGCTTTTTGTCACTAGGATGGTTGACACGCTTGCATGTAAAGTGTTTTGAAGCAAGTGTGCTGCAGTCTCGGGCAACAGCGTAATGGTCCAGAGTTGTTAGGGTGGTTACATACATGCAGTAGCATTGCAGCAGCTACCTCCATAATTTGCATATGCATCGGCACTGCCTGGTGTGCAGGGCCGAGCCATTTTGGACGTGTACGTCATAGTGGATCTTGACTTGACCTGTACAGAAGAAGATATCCTTGAGCTTGTCTGAGAGGGGGCCTACCACGTACATAATGACTTCAAGTTATGTTGGTGCTGTGTGGCACATTTTCTTGGTTAGAATCACATTATCACCGCTTGTTCTCCTTTTGTTGTGATTGTTTCATGAAATCATAGCCACAAACACAGACAAGTTTGCTGTGTCAATCAGGTTGATACTTGGCAGATTGCTGACCAAGAGTCTGGCGAGTGTTTGTTCATGCTTGTGTACGGTGCAGCACATAAGCAACTGCACCAGATTACCATTGTGATACAGGACTGTGGAGCAGAATTATCAGCACCATCGTGTTGTATTGACACTACCACTTACCTAGTACCTGCTCAAATCAGGGCTGTCAACACCCTGCAAGTGTTTGAGGTGAGACTCATCGAGTGAGGCCTAGACCGCAGCGGCTGCTGATGACTTGAGCATACCTAGTTCCAGTCCATGCAGACAAGTGCCTTAAAACTTTAACCAAGCCATTGAATGGCTGGCAGCAAAAAATGTTGGTTGCTTGTAAGCAACTAAGAGACCGTCTGGCAGGTATGTCCAACGACTGTGACAGACGTCAAACCTGTGAGCTTCCAATGAGCTTAATCGAGGTGTGAACGAGCTGACACGGATGTGCTGTCGCACAAACAGCCCATGCACGGCTTCATGAAGCTGGCAGTTAACCAGCCAGCGACAGTGACTCCTCGCCTGCTTGCCTAGTCACGCACAACTGTCGATGTCCATAATTGGTTCGTGGTAATCCAAAAGTTGATGCTCTCTTGTACTCCTAAGCGGCTGCACTGACGCGGAGCACGTTCGCAGTACTGTACTGGCTCGCCCTCGTCAGCGCAGAATCTCTGACACAATACAGGTTACACTCTTCTACAGCATTTGATGTTCCTTTGTGCGCTGCATCCATCCCCCAGACCAGTGTTCCATGGCTGGGCAACACAATCGCACCACCTGCGAGCCCGAATCAGGCGCACCGGTGGATGCAAAGCTAGCACACCGCACACAACAACTCCTGGTCTAGCTCCATTGCCTTGGTCAGATACTCCAGAGCAACAACAGGTTGGTATAGCTCGTCAGTGCGCATAGCAGCACTGAGCCAAAGCAACTGCAGCATTGTCAAGCAGTCATCTCAGCAAGACCGCAGCAGGGCATAATATAATGTATCAATAGTTAACATCCTAATACGGCCTGCTTTCAGCACGCAGCTCATCGTTCAACATGGCGTCAGGCAGCTCAGTCAGCTTCCGGCTGCAGTACTAAGATTGATGTGGCAAAACAAGTATCTGGTACTTCGTGTCGAAACCATGACGTTGTCTACTCGTATCACTACTACAGGCTCTACAGCAGCTACGGATACGAATGGCAGCCAAGATAGCTGAAGTACCGAATGAGCAAACGCTCAAATGGTACCTGAGAGACCGGTGAGGCCAATGGCAATGAACCTTCACAGACACTACATCATTGGCCGACTCACGGTTGATCAGGGCATTTATCTGATGCAAGGCAAGAGGCAACTGTAGCGGAGGGTTCATATGAACTGCAGCAATCCTCCCTCACTGCATGCACCTGTGGCCATTTGGATGTAACTGATTTAGGATGACACTGCTGTGCTGTAACATTTATCCCGACACATATAAAGCAGGCCTTCAGCAGATGGAGCGTATTTATCACTTCTGCTGTTGTGTGAGCATCACCCCAGGTACTTTGACGTGGATGAGGCTGAGCAAAAGCTGACAGCAAGCATGGATTGGAGAAGGGCAATCAGGTACAGAATCCATTTGACAGCCAGTGAACAGCATGGATGCCTCCTAGGCCAGCCTGGTTGTCAGCAAATGGAAATGAGCAACAGCCGGCTATCTTTGCAGAAACCATTTACAGCGTGTTTTGAAGAACTGTGCTGCGTACCCACCCCCGCTTGCATCCACTGCATGACCTGCTTCGACCCCAAACACAGCAGCCATTATCAGTCATGAATTTGAATCATGGCAGCCTGGTAATTTGAAGTAGGTCACATCACATCATTGGGTACTGCCGGCTACAGGGCTGACCACATAACACTTGATGAGGTGAAAGCTGAGTACTCCACTGGCAAGTCCTATGTCCACGACCAGCTGGACAAATACGGCCGACCAGTGCTGATCATCAGAGCATGCAAGCATAACACAGGTGGGCAACTGATGCAGGATGCCATCTCTCATGTATTCGGCAGCCTGCTGTTTGGTGATGCTGCCACTGTGTTGGATGCAGACAAGTATGTTGATCTGCGGTCAGTATTGTGTTCGTATTGTCGGCATGAGAGAGCTGCGCTTTCTGGACAGCATTGGTGGAAGGCAGCATACATGGTTACTCATGGCAGACCGCAGCATTTTATGCATGCCCATTGATTTTTCAAGGGTATGTATAGTAAGAACTGCAGTGAATGATCATCACCCCTTGACAGTAGAAATTCTCATGTCTGGACTCTTGAGTTCCAGATCAGTTGACACCTGCTGCCTTTGCAAGTCACAACAGAAAAGCCTCTTTCTAGCATATGAATCCGCTGTGCAATGGTGCTAGGTCAATAACACCAATGCCTCAACTTGTGTCCTTCTGGCAACAGTCACTTCTGCCTTGATCCGCATTTGTAGGAGAATATCCCATAGAGGACAGCAAGCGTTTGTGTGCCTACTCCCTAGACACAGCAATCAGCAAGCTGCCCCCTGGCGGAGAGCAGATATTGGGAGTGATTGACCTCAAAGACATGAACCTCAGCAACATTGACCTGCCTTTTGTGGCATTCATGGTTGATGCATTCTTTGTGTATTACCCTCGGAGGTGCGTCAGTTAGTGGGGCCAGGACTGGTTTAGCAGAGCAACTGGCAACAGTTGGAGGTCAAAGACAGCTCAGTAAGGCCATCATGCCGCTGAAATAGTCATTATTGCATGGTCAAAGAAGGTCCAAGACAGCTGAATTGCTGGTCGTATTGTGCTTAGCTCTGCATGATGGTGCTGTCAAATTGCATCCAGACCTGAGCAGATGCTGCGCTTCTGCTGCCAAAAGCCAGCATGTGCACTCAGTTACAGCCTTTGGGAGGTCATCAGAGCGGCCCTTGAGGGGCAACAAGTAGAATAGAGGTATTCTCAGGCTGTTTGTGTCCGCTGATGGCTCATATACAGCAACCTGGTTGGCATCCATGACTGTGCAGGATGAGCCAAGTGCTTCTTGTTGACGCCCCCTGGATCTTCAAGGCTCCTTGGGAGGTGATCAAGCCTCTTCTACGCAAGTATCAAGCATTGGTGCGTTTTGTCAGCAGAAAGGAACTGCAGCAGGAGTACTTTGCAACAGAATCACTTCCACCACTGTTCAGAAAGTAAGGCATCATGCTGCGGCAGGACCTACAGCACAATTGGCCGGGGCAATGCAGCAGGACTGATGTGCAGTCAATGTATTATCAACACTGCTCGGAGAAGTGCCGACGCAACAGTTGTCACAGTAAGAGCAGCAGAAGCTATCTACTCCAACCAGGTTTCATGTGACTGTACAAAGGATAAGCTAGCCGAACCAGATCCTCAGTTAAAGGCTAAAGGTTTGAGTAAGTGGGAGTGGATAGCACTGCTGCTTGTTGCTTGCAGCTGACAATCAGCCTTGGGGAGGCTCTTGTATGACAGCATCTGGCTGTTTTGAACTGTTCATGAATGTTGTACTGTAGATTATTTGTTATCATCTGTCGTCTGATGAGAGCCCTCGGAGTGCAGTGATTGTGTAGTATGTGCAGAGTGTGGCGCACCCCTGTGTGATGACAGTGCAGACCATGTGGCTTCCTGGCTGGGCCTGTGATCAGTCATGACTGTTGCACAGTACTGGTTCTGAGAACCACTAGTTGGACCATTACCACATGCCGTACATCAAACCCCGGGCATGATGCCAGCCTTGTGTGTAAGATATGTTCTGAATTTGTTAAGAAGCATACAGCATCACAAGATTCAATCTGCTTGGAGCAGCAGCCTCACCTTCTTTGGCTGACCCTCAGCCGCTTGGCAAAGATTGTATATCTTGTATAGCTAGGCAGCCAATCATACGCTAGTGTACTTTCTAGGCTAGTCCTTCTGAAAGGAGCTGCTTTACAATTGAACTGTTCAACAATTTGCAACGGTTGCGTATCAGTGCTGCCGCGACCACTCATGCCAGAGAAGGGAAGGAATCAACTTGATGATCATCATGATTGGAAAGCAGCCGGATCATCCTGGCCATGGCAGTGACAAGAAGCAACCACATTTGGGGCAACAGGTCCTGATGCAGAGTTGCAGCTGTTGCATGCAGACCCATGAGACAACCGAGTATTAGCGCTGAGGGTGGTTATGAAACAGATGGCCTGACCTGCGCTGTTTGTGCCCCTGCAATCAGGTTAATGATACTACATAGCCTCAGCTCCGAGTTGAGCAACCCTGGGTTGCCACGGTGGGTAGAACCTGTGGCAGCAGTCGGACTTTGGTTGCCAGTGCCAACGTGCCATTGGCTGTTGAATGTCAATTGCGTAGTCTAATGTTGTCACCATGTTGTGCACTGCTACCAGCAATAGCTCCGGCATCACTGCCATCGCGCTCTTGACTCCTGTACGCTTGTCAAACCCTGCTTGCGACTCTCATGATGATCACTCTGACTGCAGGTGATGTGCTTGGCCTGAGGCTTCTTAAATCCAGGTATGACTCTCAAGCCTGGCGACTCGCTCACTGAGCCAGTGGCAATGCTCAGCAGCTGAGCTTGCAGCTGAACGTTTGCTGGCAATGGCAAGGGCCTGCTCTGCTCAGTTGGCAGTGTTGCTTTCTCCTTACAGGTGCCTGGTCATGATGACCGGTATCTGTAATTAATCGGGCAGCAAACCAGCTTGTACACTATCGTGCCAATCGCTAGTTCACCTACCTCGACTGATCTGCCTTGATAAATAGAAGTGCGCAGCCAGCCAGGCTGAGTGTGAAGCAGTGGGCCCGACACCTGTACCGCAGGCGATGTATATCAATGTCGAGAAGAGAAGAAACGGTGTATGAAGTGGCATGCAAGCGGCAGATTGTGTATAGACGGTGGGGCTAGTACGGCAACTGCTAACTCAGACCCGTGTCGGCACGGGCAAGCGTATGTGTGCAAAAAAAAATGATCTGCCTTTTATTAAGTCAAAACACATAGCTTGTGTTCCGCCAGCCGTTAAGTCCTTTTTGGGCCCGACGAAGAATTTGAAAGCGCGGCTAGTGTACCTGTCACGAGACGTATTGTCCTGATCAGTCTCTGCCTTCTACCGCACTCAATGCAACAAAAAACGAGGATTTTGGTGGGGGCAAACAAGCCTAAGTAGCAAGTTTCCTCAACAGTCAGCCAAACGAGTTCTTTGGCAGAGCACAACGTTGTGATACAGGCATTTTCAATCATCATTATTGTCTTTTGACGTCATAGTAGGCCACCTTAGTGCCTGGGTTACTGGGATCAAGGCGTGACCTTACCACCGCCTTTTCAGGACAACGTATAGGCGCTCAAGGTAGCTATGACATTTGAGAAGAATATTATAAGGTTCAACCAAGACGCGACGCCGCGTGTGTGATTCCAACCAACTATCCTCGTTCTTCGTATCGCTGGCATCTCTGAACGCCCCGAGCTCGTCGCTTGCAGGCTCGCCCCGACACTCAGCTGAAAGATGGTTGTTGCAACTATCACACAAAGCAAGTCGTCGCTTTGGTCGGTGACCAGATTCAACCTCTGCAGCAAAAATACCTTGGTGAACAGCTGTACGGACACCAAACCTGCTGTGCACAAGGACTTCCTGCCACCTCAGCCGTGGACAGACAACCCAGAACAGCAGCAGGTGCAGGTCATATAAGCACAGTCCTCAAGCATCACCAGCAGCGAGCCTTGCATGGACTCAACAGCTAAGGTCTACTTGGCAGCCAGTGAACGCAACAGGATGCTTGCTCATATTAGAATACCTTGCTACATGCATGTCAAGATGCTTTAATCTTTGTTGATGCCCCTACTGTGGCTCAATCATTCCAAGACTGGAGAATTTGGCAGCCCTCCAAAAGGTGGTTGCTGTGTCTTGGGACTGGGTTGCTGCTCTCAGGCACTGCTGAATCTTCAGGCGCGTCTGTCAAACAGTACACATGGGTGCCCTGATGAAGACACTTTGAAGTGGTTCCTCCGGGACAGGTCAGTGTTGCCACCAACCCCACTCTAAGCACAGTATGTGTCAACTGACTGCTCTGCTTGGCAGCCTGGGCCCTTGCTTGCACCTTCACCGACCTGCAGCAGGGAACATGCACATCAAGAACCAGCCCCATGACTGCACTATGGTACACTGACGTTTAAAAGGCAGTACATGTGCATGAGTATGCCCTGCTCGAGGCGACCATTGCGCTGACTTCTACGCTGGATTTTGCACACCTGCAGTGAGTTCAACGTATCTCAGGCAGAAGGGAAGTTGAAGACGATGTTGTCTTGGAGGGCCAAGCACAGGTAGAGTTTAGGGTTTAAGCAGCAGAACCAAAGACCCCTGGTAGTTTGTAATGGTGTGGGTCCCTGGTCCAGCATGCACCATTATGTAGACATCACTCATCAGCACAAGCGAGTGTTGAGGTACAACATCAAACACAGAATACAGGTGTGAATAATTCTGGTGTTGATGGCAATGACCTGGCTTTCTCTCCTTCAGTGTTATGCCTAGGTTGCATTTGCACTGACAGTATACCACGGCTGAAAGCGGAATCAGAGGCAGCTGTGGGTCACCAACATGATTCACTTCGCCACTGTATTGGTGGCCATATAATCAGTACACTGCAAGTATCAAGAGTTGCTGGCAGCCAAGGTCGATCATCAGCGCCTGTTTGCTGCTGTACTGCCCTTAGATTCTTGGACGTCACTTTGGACGACGTGTACGCTGAGTACAAGACGGGCAAAGCAGTGCTTCACAACCACACGGACCAGTTTGGTCGGCCTACGCTGATTGTCAGGTCATCAAAACACACCATTGGTGAGCAGCAGCACATGCGTACACATTTGCAACATTGCAGAACCTTCAGCATGCGATCTCACAGGATCAACTGGCCAGCAACTGGTTGCTGAGCAGTTACTGCGGGTCAAGCAGTTATGCCAGGGTTTGCTATCATCAGCGGAGCCTCTGTGCAGAGGCAAGTGGTAGTACAGGGCAGCCACCATGCTGTGAATAGGCAGCTGCCATGCTGTTGAGCCTGATGTGCTGCAGCTAGCTTGCCTTTGAGTGACCGACTGCCAGATGATGAATTCTGGTTCTGCCTTGTGCTGCTCCCTTGGCCTGCACAGGCGTGTATCCCATGGAGGACAGCAAGCGCCTGGCAACCTTCATGCTTGACAGCGCAGTGAAAAGCCTGCCAGCAGCAGCTACTGGCGTTGGGGAGCAGCTGCTGCTGGTCATTGACCTGAACAACATCAGCATGAGCAACATTGACCTGCTGTTCGTCGCATTTGTGGTTGACACAATACCAGAGCACTTTCCAAGAAGGTGAGAGCGACCGCCAACGTTTGACGGCTGTACAATCATTGGTTGGTGAATTGGTTTCCCCGGCAGGTGTGGAAGCCTCACGCTGTAGCCTATCATCTGGTGACATGCACATCCACTTGGAAGTTGCAAAATCTTAGTGCAGTATCACTTGTTTGTGGTCTGCAGGATTGGCCAGGTGCTGTTTGTTGATGCTCCCTGGGTGTTCAAAGCACCCTGGGAGGCCTGCAAGCATATGCTGAGGAAATATGCAGCGCTGGTGAGGTTCATCAGCAGCAAGGAACTTTCAGAAGAATATTTTACGCCAGAAACGCTCCCAGACATTTTCAAGAAGTGAAAGAAGAATGACAGTGGCAATCCAAAGGAGAAAGACTGTTATTTGATGCCTTAGACTTGACTGACAGCTGACAGAGGATTAGGGCAGGCAGATAGAAGTCGGTGGGGAGATTACCAGATGCACACTCTGGTCGCTCAAGGGACACAGGCTTCATGATTGGCTGCTCAGGTGCAGATTGGCTGGTTGGAGAGTCGTGCCATTGTTGCAGCTATGGTTGTCATGTGGGATGGCAAGTTGATGTGTTGTGCCAGCAGCACTGAGCTCATTACTGCACTTTGAGGCTGGGGAAACTGGCATTGCTCAGCTTTTCTTGCACATATGTTCATATGCTTGTGCGCAGTTGGCCTCATCTACACCACTTCTTGTGCACACCAACCAGTTGCAAGGCATTCTGGTAGTCATTGTCATGATTCTGTAGACATCTATCTCGCAGGTTTCCAGCAACCACAGTTGATGGTAGTGTTGCAATCTACTTGCTTAGTTGGCTGGTTTGACAGTCCCATGGACTATGCCTTGCCTTTGATCGACCTGCATCCCTCCCAGCCTCAATTGCTTCTTGGATGCTTAGATAGTAGGGTATAAGCGTAATTTGAATCTGGCTGGCGCAAGGATAGGTAGCATTACACAAATGCAGCTATAGCTTGGTCTGGCCAGTTGTGTTGGTTGGTTTCAAATTGCATTATAACAGTCATCCAAGTTGAACAGTGCACGTCTGCTGCACTTCAGAAGATGCATGCATGTACATTTGTCTGTCAACGTGCTACCCAGGGTATCTTGTTACATGCCTGTCCAAAATGATGGGGTGTGTGTGTTTATGGGTTTGGTTCCTTCCTGTGGATTTAATCTCCATTTTCTGCAAAGGGCGCAGCAGCGCGCCCTGCACAGGCAGCATGTAGCGGTAGCTTGTGTGTCAAATCTCTATGCACATTGAGTGTTTGTGGGTCGGTTGTACTACATTGAGGCTTTCCTTGCGATTGCCGCTGCATATACAGTACAGGGGTGGGGGCCTCTGTGTTTGTACCCTCAGTGGTGTGCATGTCAGGTCCACAACAGGACATCTTGTGAAGAAGTGATGTTGATAGTGTGTGGCAAATATTTCTGGTGGAGAATTGAGATTCAAGGAG
Source organism: Coelastrella sp. MACC-549 (assembly GCA_018290735.1). Lineage (NCBI taxonomy): Eukaryota > Viridiplantae > Chlorophyta > Chlorophyceae > Sphaeropleales > Scenedesmaceae > Coelastrella > Coelastrella sp. MACC-549. Next base: position 283,813 of record JABEVS010000019.1, on the reverse strand, counting down.
AGGAAATTGCAACCACTGCCGGTGTGGTGATGTCTCTCGAGTCACCGTGGTGCTCTTTTCTGAGCAGATGTCTCAGACATCTGAAGAACAGTGTTCTTCACCAAGAGCCCGGTGCTTGTCTAGTCTGCTGCTGTTGTCACCTAACAGGAGTCAGCCCCATTCCTTGTTGGAGATTGTTGTTGTCTTTCAACTTACAGCAGTCAGCTTGTGGTGGAATGTACGAGGGATGTTTGGGTAGCAGTTGGGACACCTGTGCATTCTGAGCTTGCATTTGAAGTTTCCAGCTGATGATATTCCAAACTCCATCATCCTGACCTTCGTGCATGTCATGTATCAATTTATGTTAGGTGTGTTGCAAGTACAGCTTCCGCTTGCAAGGAGTGTAGTGTTCGCCCTTGATGTCATCAGAATCTGCTATGGATTATCCTTTCAGACTGCTGCTCGTGCAGACGCCCCCTCTGCATGCTCTGATGTGGTAGCAGCACAGTATTGCAGATACCCAAATCTGCCTGTATCCATCAGCTTTTTAAGTGGATGACAGAATGTCCACAGAACCGATCCTAGCATTGGAGGTCCATGGATAACGAGTGCAGGCTGCAGGTATACTGTTGATGTTACCACAAACATGGTACAGCCTTCCTTCCAGCAGGTCACAGCAGGGTGTGTCATTCTGGGAAGCCAGTTCACAAGATTATCAGACCAAATACCAATCCACAGGTGTCAGTGCATTTAGCTCAATGGCATCAGGACAGGGCAACCTGAATTGCAGGCCCTGAGACCACAGTCAACTGCTCTGGGTGTTACCTCTGGGAGTGGTGCGTGTAATGGAACCCTTCCTTGTTGTTGTGGGGAGCAAGCTTTTGATCTTGCAAGTGGTTGCATATCTGCTTTACTGGATGCGATTTTGAGAAGAATGCATGCTGAAGCTTTTGAAGTCATGGTGCTGATGGGCTGTGCCACTGTGCTCAACACTGTGTTGCTGTTGCTGCGCAGCGCTCGGTACGCAAGGTGTTTGGAAAAGAGTTGTTGAGGACTGCATCCTGTGAGGCTTTCCAAGTTGTCTCAGCTGCTTGCTTTGTCCAACTCCTTATGTGGTGCAGGATGCAATAATACAGCTGCACAGCCCCTGGAGTCATGCTTGACCTGTACCACCGTCCATCTGTTGCATTTGTTTTGCAGCTCTGAGCATACCGCCTGTATCATGTACTGTCCTGGTCCCTGGGCTTTCCAGAGCTGCTGTGGTCTAGCACTGAGCACCATTCGGTATGTTGCAGCCTAGTACGCAAGGTTCAGTATGTCTTGCATTGAGCAGCAGTGCAGGCAGCTGCAGCTGTCGTGTCACATGTTAGTGTACATGTGTGGTGCTTCCTTTGCCTACACCATGATGTTTGCATGCATATACCTGGATCTGAGGTTGACATGCATCGGCATGGTGTTTCTATATCCAGTTGAATACATCGGCTTGGCATCTCCAGTCAAGCCACAGGTGGTGGGAGGAATTTACCCCTTGTAGGAATTTCATACCCTTCTGTTGGCGTGAGGCAGCGAGGTTGTAACAGAGCTGTGTATGCCTTGGGTAACTGGTGTATTGTTCTGGTGTGAATGATTTGTCCGCCTGTTGCATGCCTTGTGCTGTGTACGTGTCTTTTGTGACGTACAGGGTCCACCTGTTGCAGGCGCTTGCTGACAGAACGCTCCATGTGCAACAAGACTCAGGCGGCTGAATCGATGACAGTACTCATATGTAGCTGCTCGGTGACATCATGTTACAACCTATCTTCACCAAACCCTGGAAGGAAGGAAGGCCCCCAAAGGGTACTACCCTTTGACACTGTGGGTAGCAGCTGGAAAGTTTTCAAGGGCCTTTCCAGCCGCAAGCCTCGAGGCCCTTGGACCAGATACTCGGTTGCTCAGCCACACTGGCACAGCAGTATATATATTAACCTGTTGGCTCCTACTGCAATAGTACTGTCTGGTAGCAAGCTGACCGTGCGGTTGTGACGACCTACAATGGCCTAGGCTTGCAGTCTGTACTGCTGAGGAAATTCAGGAGGTCACCATGTGCCACGAAGTATGATCAATATACTGCAGAGACCACTGGCAGTTAAAAGCAATTACTGATCGCTGGTCGTGAACATCTGACCTGCTTGGATGCAAGTGATCAATGAGCAAGACTCCTGGAACAAAGTATCCGTATGGATTCAGCCAGGCACACCAAGACAACAGTGTAAGTCTAGGGCTGGGCATATGCAAGGCTGCCAACCAAAGCACTCCCAAGACCCTTTACGCCCAAAAGGACTGTCAAGTTCAGCCAGCCAAGAGCATTTGACAGTCTGCAGATGTTCTGGCTAGCTGGCTCAACTTGCCAAGCTTGGCCGCTTTGTAAGCCTCAAGGTGGCCCTGAGGGTCCCAATGGGCCTGAGCCTGGTGACCAGCACCACGTCTGAAGTCCCCTTACTAGGAGTTAGTAGCAATGTCATGAGTCTGTTGGGCGAGCAGCCTGCAAGACCTGGGTGGTCTTGTTGTGTATGTGCCAACGCATGGAAGAAGAACTTTGTGCCTGCTCAATTGCTCGCGCACTTGCTCAACTTGTACTACAAAACACTTGCAGACATGTTTGTACAGCATTCTCTCCATCTGCCTGTTATGCTGTGCAGTACTGTGCCATGCCACGGAGGGGTGCAGCACCTTTCCTCTGTTCACACCAGTATTGAGCTAGTGCTGTGCTGCCTCTATCTGCTGTGCAATCAGTACCTCAACCGCCTTCTTCTCATGCTGCAAGAGCGCCTGCACATGAGCAATGATACACCCAATGTCGAGTTGACCGAACAATACTGACTGTTGTTGGCATAACGGCCACTGGCTGCCGACTGAGGAAGAGTCTAGATTTGAAGGGAACAGCCATGATGTCTTGTGGACTGCATTACTTAATGGCTGATCAGTTGACCAGCAGTGGTGGCAGCAGGTTCCACAGCATGTATGCCGGTTTCTGTGGTTTGAGTTGCTTCTGAGTGATTGCAGCTCTGAACTGGCACATTACTGTGCACCCTGTTGGCCAACAACAACTGTCTCATTCAGTTTTTTAGCTGCTAGGCAAAGTATTGATCTCCTTCCTCCATCCCGTGGCCGTCAAGGAAGCAGAGCAATACACTGCCCAGCATAAGAAAATGTGTTTTGGGACTATTGATTCACACATGCAGCACACACAGCTGCAACCCCACTGACTTGTGCTGCTGCATCAACACCAGCCAAGCAGCTCCCTACCTGGATGTAATCAGGTTTTGTCAGGCCCTGCTTCCTGCCTCTCTGAGGGTTCACCTTGGCCTCAGGCAGGGGCAAGCCGGCTGTCTCCAACATGGCAACCAGTTGCCCCTTTTTAAACTGATTAAGCACAGACACCCTGCACCGCCGCCAGACAGCCACTCGCTCTTGCAGGTCCTGTGCTGCTGAAGTATTGGTGGGCTGAGCTGCACAGCTGATGACACTGCCATCTGAATCACTCGGCGAAGCAGGGCCAGGGCCTGCAGGCCTGGGGGACTCGCTGCTGCTGATGGTGCTGATGGTGTTGCTGGAAGCAATATTTCTTCTCCTTCGTGATGAAGTCTTATGGGATTGCTGTCCTGCTTGCATTGAGCTGGATCCCAGCTGCTGTTGAAGTATATTCTGCATCAGTTGCTGGTACTGCGTCTGGAGATGCAGCACAGCATCATAGCTTTTAAGCAGGTCCGTCTCCTGGCCCTGCACTGCTCTTGGGGGCTCCGCTTGCTGCCACAAGTCATGCAAGGCTGCCAGTGCTTTGTTTTGTGCATGCAGCTTGAGTGTTGGCTGCGGCAGCTCAGACAATGCCTTATCATCCGATTCCTGGACTAGCTGCTGATGCAATTGTTTGTTACTGCCGCCGCCTGCTGTCGCTTCAAGTGCAAGCCCTTTGCTTGTTATTACAGCCTGGGTGTTGCATGTTGAATCTGTTTTGTCTACCGGTAGTTGGTTGTTTCTTGAAGCTGCCATGGTGCTGTGCTGTACCAGGCGCCGCAAATTGTTTTGGATATGTTTGCCAGCCCTGATCTGCACCGTGGAAGAAAGACCATAGGCAGTTTATGCACGGTGGACAAAGTCATGTGTAGAGTGAAGCATGAAGTTGGGGTAGGGGCCAGTGGCCACTGGGCGCATGCCAATACAGACTACTACTGTCTCGTAGCTCAAGTGTAATCAAAAGTCTGGATTTGCCAACGGCTGTTGAGGTATACTCACCCGCGTGAGGCTTCGCTCGACTTGCATCTGAACGCTGGTTCCTGCTAACAATAGATTCGCTAGATCATCAGGGTCGGGACACCCTCTAGCATGGCTGGCTTCAGCTGCTGTACTGGTGGGCTGCTGAACTCTGGCTGCAGATGCATGCGTCAACTGTAGCTCTGATGGCTCGTCAAAGTAGGTAAGCTCCTCGTTTTCATCTTTCTTCCCCCGTTCTGTTGCGGACTTTTCAACAAATAGGCTGCTTGCTGATCTGCGGCATGACTGCAGCCGGGCTAACTGAGCGGCATGTTGACTGCTGGCCAATAATATTGGTATATTATATAGATAATTGCCAAAAGATGCAGATAACTGTACTAGGCTTGCCAGAGTCCTGCACTGGCACAGCATGGACGCTGTACAGCGACAATGAAAAGTAATTTGTGTGGAGGTTTACGCAGCAAGTGCCCCTGACCACTTGGAGATAGTGGCTTAGGGTTGTCAAGGAGTTAATTGACAGTCAATGGCCCTGCCATGCGAAGGGGAGCGGGGACTTGATCAGCTTGGGGGTTGTCATGTACCTGTAACTGGTGACTATTGGGGCTTTCTTGTTTGGGGCACAACTTGTGCAATCAGCAATGCATTCTGGGAGACATCACCGGCGATTGTTGCACGTGAAAATACGTGCCTCGCAGCAGCTTCCAAGGACGCATGACCCTCTGCAGCGTGACATCACTTCCGGCACTCATCACTTCCGTAACCATGGCCGTTAGATCCATCAGAAGCTGCATCAAAAAGGCCACACAGTTGCGTGTAAGTAAATGCTCAACATCCGTGGTGTCAGGTCTCATTATTGACGTTGATCAGGCATCTTTGCTCGGTTTGAAATTGGCGGCAACTCGGGCAGTGTCGAGTGTTGCGAGACAAAATTGTTGACGTCCTCAGCCGCTGTTTCTGCTTTACAACTTCTTCATCAAAGAACTTCCGATCAAGAAGGATGCAAACGAGCCCGGGACGCTCTCTGCTGTGTGTTGCAGCAGCAATAGTGATCTTTACTTCAGCAGTAGCCCAAGATGCCAATGAGACGACTCCATCAACAGGCCTACCCTCATCAGGGCCTGAAGCATCCAACTTCACAGCCGCCAATGTAACCAGCATGAATCTGACTGTACCAGCTTTTACAGGCATAAGATCGTGCCTGCCCTTCAACATACTGGTCGCTGCTGCATCAACTACCTTGGAAACCTCCAGCAGCAGCACTGATGGGCACATAGCCCTCGAAGCTGAATACAACGTCATTAACTCCACTGTTGTTGCCATAGAAGGCGGCATCCTGAGCCTGTCTCTCTCAGGAGGCTTTGAGACCCGGCTACCAATCAACTTCACCGTTGTGGTGCCTGGTGGCAGCTCTCAGCTGCAGAGTGTCGCCAACTATGGTTCTGGACTGGTAGTGCTCGGCCCTGGGCTCAATGTCTCGTCCATCCGGCTTGTGTCACCTACTATCGGTCAGATTGAGGCAATCAACCTGACGGCTGATTCAGTGTCAGTGCAAGCATCCGGGTGAGTGGTTGAGCAGCCTGACTTGAACGAGGCAGGCGAATGCACACATGCTGTGTCTGCGTCTGTAGTCCATGGGTAAGGTGGTTGGCATCAGAACAGTGCACCTAAAAAGTTGCAGAGGCTCCGGTTGCTGAGTCAGTCAGCAAATTTATTCCATCAGTGGCAAAGCACACCATACACCAAGTATGTACAGGTGGGCACCGGGTGACGGACATATCGGGTGACGGACATATCTTGAGTACCTACTGGGCTCAGGCTTCAGCCTGTGACGCCGTCACTAAGATTTCAGTAGCTCAGCCTGAACATGTTAATGTTCAACCTTTTCACCAGTATACACGCTGGCTTCCTGCACATGTGCATGCACTGTCACAATGACCTAGGCTAAGGCATTGTGCATGCCATCGTAGCTCAGCTGCTGATGTCAAGGTCATTGATTCAGTGGCTGCAGCATTCATTGCCTAGTAGGCTGTATAGCACAACATAGGCTATGCTCTGACAACCCCTGTTGTCTGATGTTGCATCGCAGTGTTCTAGGCAGTTCAGTCTCTGGGTCCATCAAGCGTGCCAACATCAGCAGTACAGGCACAGGCACCATCACCTTCGCAAGCAGCACACCTGTGGAGATGACACTGAAGCTGTCAGGCATCAGTACTGTTGTGGCAGATATCCCTACAGGTATGGGGGGTAGTCATATCATGGTTGCTTGCACTGGAGAGATCATGTTTTCAATGCGCTGATGTGGTGGTCCCCTGCTGCAGCAAGCAAATCCCATTTGCTGCCGTGACGGCAGCAATAGCCCCAGACTAAGCAGCATAGTTAACAATTCATCAGCTACAAATTGTGCCTGATGCCGCATCAACTTGAAGTTGCTGAGCAGCAGTGCCACCATCAGATGCTACTGGCAGCTTGAAGTTCAGAGCCAATCTAACAGGTTCTAAGAGCCCAGCAATATTTGATATGGCATGCAGCAGCAGCATATTTTGTTTAACAAGTCATCACTTCAAGTTGAATTGGATGATACGTCATGTGATGGCACAGCTGCCTGCTGCCAGCATATATCTTTGGAAGGGACACTCTTGGACCCTTCTGTGTATACTGGCAGCCCACCTGTATGTGACGGGTGACGCATGCAACATCACCACATGCTGAGCATGTGCACACAGCATGCCATTGCACCTGCGGCCTATGACATTTCTGCCATTACATGCTAATTATGTCATTGCACAGTCAGTGCCGACCTAACCTGCCTAGCTGCGCTGGCAGGCGCGTCAGCGTCATATGGGTCTCTGACTCATCATCTCTGACTCATCATGCTGTGGAAGCCTGTGGCTAGCACCACCGGGCCAGTAGGCAGGCCTCCACTTCTACAGCTGTCTGGTCCTGCTTCTCCTGCTGCAGGTAGCTCCATCACTGGTACCACAGGAGGCTTGTCAAAGATTCAGTACACAGGCGGCCAGTGCTCTGTCACCTCAGACGTGGGTGCTGACGCTGCAGTGGTGTTGACAGCGTGTATTTGATACGCTCATGAAGTGTACAAGCATCAGCCCTAACTTATCTACTACAGTCATGTCCGTGTCCTGTTGTCAGCAGATGCTAGCCTAGAGACAATAGTCTATTGTCTCACTGTTGCAGCATGATGCCATCTGGTTGTTGCTACAGTCCTGCCATGGGCCTGCAGGCTTCATTGCCGCACTGTACCTCACGGAGTCAGCTGGGCTGGACCTACGCCTGATTTGTTTTATAGAAGATTATCTCCTTCCTTCATAGCATGAAGGTGCAGGAGATAATCTTTTATGACACATACCTAGCGTAGGTTCAACCTGAGGCACAGTGGGATGGGCCATCAGCCACTATCATAACTCTGCCAAAGTTTTGCTTGGGGAGTAGTTCTGCCAATCCATGGCAAGCGCTCTGCTCCAGACAGATCCTCCGTTCTGATGTCACATAGACTCACCTCAGGACATGCGGTATGTCTGCTGCAGATGCCTTTGTTGTTCGCTGCTCCTTCAATCTTTGGTGGTGCTGGATTCGGAGGAGGTGGAGGGATGTTTGGTCAGAAGTGCCAACAGGTCAGCACTGCTGAGCTGCAGCCCATTGTGGCAGCAGCGACCAACCCACAGTGGACATGTGGCATTATAGTGGATGGACAGCTGTCATGTCAAGGTGAACGGGGTGGGGCTAGGTATATCAAAGTGAGTAATTTTCAGGCTGAGGGGACTGCCGCAGTCAGTGAGCACGTGGACCTGCGAGGTACTCGCTTGAATTCAGTACACTACTGGGTTACACCAGAAGTTGGCAGATCTTTGCCTTAGTATATCGTTCATTCAGCAGCCGCCAACAGTGACTGTTGACCAAGGCATAGCTGTTTCTGTGCGCACATGTTCTGTACAGTTTGAACTCATCTGACTTTGGCCAAGGCTCACTAACATTGACCGTCCGGTACCGTACAGTGAATGTTTGTGAACCTTGGTCAAAGTCAGATCAGACTCTCAGATGAGACTTTGGTAAACACCAGAGCAGGGTAATCCAATGTTTTGGGTTGCTGCCATAATGGCAGCTTGCACTGCCAGTCGGACCTGACACCAGTCAGGCCTGCTGGCCAACTTGGCCAACAGGTGCACTGCAGCTTGCGGGCAGTGGCAAATGTTGAATAGTAGCGCATGATCATGCTTGTTGTTGCCATTGGCACTCCAGTGGGTGGAAGATCATTTTAGATGCACAAACGTATAGTTGCACTGATTGCTGGGCTGAAACTGCAGCCACTTCTTGATAGTACCATTCACCAACCAGCTGTCGCTCTCTGCAACTCAGGTGGCAATGCAACCGTCATCCCCTGGAATGCAACTAACATGGTTCCAGCTGCTGCAGCCGCCAGCGGCACCACAGCACCAAACACTGCTTCAGCTGGCACCAGCACATCCCCGACCGTGAACACCATTGGCATTGGGGCCAATGCGGCAGGTGCCAACAGCGCTGGGGGTGGCCCAGCATCAAACACGAGTGGAGCCAACGCCAGGGACCACCGTGTTCAGAGTAATGTGCAGCCACAGAGCACCAACACAGGTGATGTGTGCCAGCTTGTTCAGTCAGCAGCAGCAGCCTGCTGCTGACTGAAAGCAGTGCTAGACTAGCAGTGCAGATGGGTAAGAACTTTCAAAGGGAAGTTCCCATGATCAGCTTGTGTGCACCCTGTGACAGTCACACGACAACGATTGGCCTGCCAGGCTGCAGTGACTGCATGGACCCTGCCAGGTGTCAGTTCAACCTAGACGGTCGGTGACCCAGGTTGATAGAAGGCCCAGCGTCTTTCATAGAGAGTCTGGTTGATTCTCAGTATGGTGGTATCTCAGACATGAGTCATGCATGTTACGTAGTGAGGAGCAGATCGTCTACACCGACACAAATATCTGAATCAAAAGCATCATCATCGCAAGTCCAGCACACCAGTGGCACTACTTCACCCTGCACTGCAGGCAGGCTGCCTGGCAGACCCATCTGCAGCCTACAGTGTATACAGTATACTATTCTAGCAGTAGTACTACTAGAGCGGCTCTGCTCATGTGCATTGGCAATAGCCTATTGCTGCCGCAGCTCAAAGCTACCAGGTAGTTGGCATTGGCCCTGAGGACATTGCGGCAGTGTGCTTCTGCTGGTGCGCACCAGCATGGGTTTTGCAACTCCGTGTTGCCTGGCCTGTCTGTCCCTCAGGTGGTGCTGGCAGGAAGCTGCTTCAGCCTCTTGTGACCACACCAACCACTGAACCCCCGGGTGTCATCTCCACTGGCGCTCAGACAACCGGCCCAGGATCATTTGCTTCAGGCACAGGCAGTGTGTCAGGACCTGCTGGCAGCACCACACAGACGACCAGCAGCCAGGAGGGAGCACAGCCTCAGACAACACTGTCTACAGGAGGTGTGGGCAGGTGAGGGCCTCAACAGATGGTGCCAACGAGCACACTGTCCTTGGAATAGCAATGTCAGCAGGATACAATTCAATTGATTAAGATGTTATGATCCACATGTCTTGACCATCACTGGGTCCCTAGCTCTGTGCCATGTCCTCAGGACAGGCTGCTACCTGCTCAGCAGGACTCCTTGCTTAGAAGACAAGAATGGTTTTTTGGTCCTGCCTTGCAGCAACCTCTACAACCCAGTGTATGTACCAGCCACACCCGCCCAGACATTTGCTGCTGAAGCCAATGCAACGGGCAAAGCCACCACACCAGGAACTTCATCCACCACTGCTCCTACTACAACCAGCGCCGCAACATCAGCAGCTGCAGGTCCCAGTGTTACCACCAGCACATACGGTCCAGGGGCAACCATTGGTGTTGCAGTTGCCAGTACTACGTGTGCTAGCAAGGCGCAGAATCTGAGCATGTTCGTGCAGCTGCTGCAGGGAATATCAGCTGGCACTGGACCAGGTGCACCAGGGGTCCCCACTGGCAGTGCTACCGCTAGCAGCACTGCATCATCAACTGCATCTGCTGGCTCACCCTCACCCTCACCCTTACCCTCTCCTTCTGAAGGTGAAGGGCTTTCACCCTCACCCTCACCCTCTCCTTCTCCTGCTCCTTGAGAGGCCTCCTTTGCTGTTGTGTGATGTGACAAGTCACAGCCTGTGCACACTGAGTGCACATTTTGTTTGAGCACATCATAAAGCATTAGGTGCATACCAGGTCCGCATGCCATGACGGTCAAAACATGCTGCATGGATCCATTGCATGCCAATGAGCATTGACATCTTTTTCTGTTGTGTGTGAAGTGAGGGGCCATAGTTTAGCTGCCCGGCAGACTTGGAGTGTATGCATGATCCACTATAATAAGCTGGCAGCTTCTTGCAGGCCCTGCAGTAGCGAAGCCTGCTGTCCAATGCTGAGACATCATGTCGCACTGGCAGCCTGCCAGACGGTCTGGGTAGCAGTGAACCAGCCGGCTGGTTTATGCAGTAGACCATGTAATGCGTATTATCATAATCATTATCTCTGCAAAGGTGAGATCATGGACCATAATTCACACTTTTTCACAGCACTGCATGAAAGCGCTTGCCAGAATGCCATAGTTTATTGTTGATATGGTGGCGCCTGTCATTGCCGGTGGGGAACTTACATGCCGGTGGTGATAGTGCATCATGCGCTTGGGCTGTTTGAATTTGAGGCATTTTTGCATCATAAAATTTCAAATTCATGACATCGCACATGTACATGAGAACTGCAACCTGCTGTGGAGAATTGTTCTCGAGGACCATTGTCACAAGCAGCATCCTCTGCAGAGAATGGAAAGGGCAACTACTATTACTACTGCAGAGAAGCCATATTTATGTAGTGCACATACTATACTGAATGTACATGGTCTGGTACCCACTAGGACTGTGGTGGCCGTAGTGGAGCAGACACTATGCATGTGTATGCAGCAAGGACAGCGTGTACATGCATATATGCAGCAAGGACACATCATGGCTGGCCTTTTTTGGCAGCCTCGTGAAGCAAGCCTTCTTCGGCAAAGATGAATCTTAGATGAGCCTGCTGTAGCAGCACCGCACTGTGTAACGTCGTGGCAGCAGTTTCTTGTCTCAGGTAGCACGAGTATTGACCACTGGCTAGCCCCCATATACACCAATTGCGGATTGACATGATGAAAGCAGTTGCAATATACATGCGCATGAACGCATGCGTAGATCGCCGTGGCCGATCAGCCGACAGATCACCGGCGTCGGGGCCAGCTCGTCCAACGTGCAACCTCTGGCTTGACGCGGCAAAAGGTGTAGGGCCGAGGCTGGTTAGACCTCATGGTGGAATCGGTTGCAGTAGAGTCAAGGTTCTTTAGTAATCTACAGCACTGCAGGCTAGGCATTACGGTGTCACAGCGCAGCAAATTCGACAACGGCCATTGAGCAGCACTGCTATGTACATAACCGTTATGTGACATGTTGGCAATGTAGCTGCTTGAAGGTATTCCTGAAGCACATGTCAATACTAACAACAGCAATGACGTAGATACGATGATTGAATTTGATACACAAGATTATGACTACTGACACGCTGCGACAGCGCGACGATTGTAGATACTTCCAAAAAGCCTGGAGCCTAGCTCATCGTGAAACCAAGCTAGCTTAACCTTAAGGGGAAGTAAATGCACCCAGAGGGAGTGATTCCTAAGCAACATGGCAAGCAGCAATGCACTCCTTGGCCTGGCTCATGACTGCCGACCATGTGTAGCTCGATGGCATTGGACTGTCTGTAGAGTCCAACAAGTCCATCTGTTGGGCCTGCAAACAATGCACAAACCAAAGCAGACGTACGTGCTGCACCTGTACGACTACAAATGTACCAGCAGCTAGAGACCAGTAGACCAGCCCTGCTGAGGCACGTCAGGCCAATATTCTGGGCTGATCACCACTGTAGCAACTGCAAAGTGCACTTTCAAAGAGCGTTTGCAAGATTTGCAAAATCCGCATGCATCATCTGCAGACACGATTAGCACAACAGACAGACACTCTGAGGCATGATGGTTTCATCCTCCTGACATATTCAGAAAAGCATCAAATTGCAGACCCACAACGACCGTTAAGCCATGCCAGGCAGCAAGACAACGAAGCACTTGCTCTAGCAGCAAGGACAGGCCTGATGATGCCGAGCAGACCACTCAGCAACAACACGTTGCAATAGGCAAGCTGGTGTTTCTAAAGGGTTTAAGAAGTCTGCACCTTAACGTAATCTAAAGCAGTGTATGCATGTCGTGATGCCACAAGAACAATGAAAATGGCCGCTTGCAAAGTCGCACGCAGGATCCTCAACCCACAAAATTGTGCTCAGCTCAACACCACATCCTGCAGCCACCTGTTTCGGCGTGTGATACACAGCTTGACAACACAGTCCTTGTACTTCTGCATCACTTTACTACCTTTTCACTCGTTTGGGCATTTACTGCTGAGCTGTTGCTACAACTGCCTGTCTCATTGCCGGGCTCCTGGGCTTGCTGGCACCACTCCATGCTGTGGCTCCAACGCCGCTACATCCACCTTGAATGTGCCATCAGCCTGCTCAGCCGCAGTTGGTGACGAGACTGCCTGGCTGCTGGTTCCCAGAGCCAGATGCTGCCTCACAGCACCAGACAGTGCCTGTGCAACCTACAAAGGGAGGATAAGAGCACCAGCCACATCAGTTCATTGTGCCCTGCGGTGCTGCTACTCCACAAGTTCATCTGATGAGCAGTGTTCCCCCCTCCCCTTGCACATGCACTGACAAGTTCCCAACTGGGCAGGCTGCCCCCTGTGCTCAGCAGATTGCCCAGCCGTCAACATGGAGGAGCTTCTTACCTCATCATCATACAACATGCTTGCTGATGTCTGCAGGTCTCCGAGTCCAGCAAGGTAGGGTGCCAATGCCTCATCATACACAATTTCTTCTGCTGAATCAGAGTCACTGTCCTCGTCGCTGTGCAGTCCGCTGTTCTGCTTCCTTTCACGCTGGACCTTTGGTGCTGGGGTCTTTGGATACAGGCCTCCAACCTTGCTGCGCAGGTGTGCGCCTTTGGGTCCAGCAATACGCCTGGCAGATGCATCCAGGGACATTACCTGCAGCAGCAGTTCAACACAGCAGGCAGTGTGGTGCACCACCAATCATGCGCCGTGACACTATCACTTGTGATGTCCAGAAACAGCAGCAGAAGAGGCGTTGCCAGGCAGGCAACTGGAATGGTAGCTTGCAAGCACTAGCTCTTGAAGCACAACCAGCCGGCTAGTAGAGTCTGTGCATGAAGCCTTGTGTTGTATAGGACACAACACATGATAACCTTGCTGAACAGCTGCACTCATGCCAGTACCTACCTTCACACACAGGTCATTGTGCACCTGTTGCAGCACTACCACATGCCCCCTGGGTGCTACCAGCCCTGCTGCCGCTGCCTGAATGACAGCTGCTTCCAGCACAGCATCACCATTGGGACCAGGAGTGGCCAACATGGGCAGAAGGCCACGAGTCAACTGGCAGGAACGAGCAGTGGACCTGCACCACCAGCAGCAGAGACAGCAGAAGGACCCTCTTTGCTGATTGTGTTCATGGCGATTGCTGCAAGCATAATCTCCATCAGCATGTGACTGGCAGACCATGTGCTGCCGCCATTGTTGTGATTGTTGTGAGGGCATAGTGCTTCAAGATGATGTGTTAAACATATACTCCTCAAACAGCAGGATCTCTTGATTCCAATAGGACACCAGCTGCTATGCTCCAGCACTGCGGTACCCTCCTGACAATACTCACGTTCCCTCCAGCCTCCATTTGACGCCATCATTGACCAATCTTGGGACCACCAGGGTAAGGATGGGCATGGGGGGTCGGTACTTTGCAACGAGCTGGGCAGTGCGACCTGTAGAAGACGAGGACAGGCTCACTTGATTTGTGCTGCGAGCCATTGCTGCCTGTGCTGCAGCTCCTGCGCATGCAGATGGCCCTTTGCTGCTCTGCAGACAGGCCTCAGCTTCTGCGTCGATTCAAGAGCGCTTGCATGGTGCAACTTCAACCACTGCTGTAAGACATGAGGAGGTCATGGGCCGCCGGTGGCTGACTTTGGTTGACAAGCTACAGCACACAACAACAAAACCTCTCTTCGAAATCCCTTGATTGCTGCTGTTTTTCCCCACCTGTTGCCGTATACACCACAATCAGATCTGCATTTATCTTGCCGGCCACCCTCACTGCTGTGCTGGAGAGGCTCTCAAGCACGCTCATGAAGGGCAGGCGCTCGTCCACACTGCCAGGTCTTCCACCACCTGCATGAGTGCATCACGCGCACAGCAAAGCATTGGCTCAAAGCCTGGCATAGTTGTTTGAGCTGAGTTGCTTTCCATCATTGGCAGGCTTCATATATCACCACAGGAAGAAACAATATTTCGCGTCATTGGCAGGCGAGTCCTTGACAGCAAAGCTTGCACTGCACAGTGCAAGGTAAGCAAGGGTCTCTGCAGGCCTGTCTTCCTCACCCAAAGGCCACCCACCTCCGCTGCTTCTGCCCAGGGTAGACAGCCCCATGGCAATGCTGCGTGATCCTGCCCCTCCATATGCTGCAAAGTTGTGTACTTCCTGGTAAGCAGCTTGAAGGCTGGCGAAGCTGCTGCTGTGCATCATGCCCTGCAGGCAGCAAGTAGCAACACCAACTAGTCACTGCAAACCCTTTTTGCTTGGGAAGCAGGGGGATCCTCCCTGGCAGATAGCAGCTGCTTCTGGTTCAGTCCATTCAGTTCGTGCAGCTATGAAGTAGTTGCTGATGTCCTTGCTGGGCCTGTAAAAGACTAAAAGCATCAGCACGAGCATACCAGCTCTGCTGCTCACCCTGAGATTTGAGAAGCTGTGTGCGCCCTTTGACCCTGTACCACCCATGCCTGACAAATCAGCAGATGAGGCTACAGGGGATGCACCATCACTGCCACTGCAGACAGCATATGTAAGGGCATTGAGTGAGAACACATTACCAAGATGCACTGCGCACTACCTATGCAAGTGGGTATATCACATATTCCAGCAACAGTCGACTGTGATATATATATAAGTTACCCATTAGCCTTAGCAATCCTGCCATCGGCCCCGCGCCCCATTTCAGAAGCGGACAAGTCGACTGTGATGTACATTCAGGACATGCCATGGCGCCCGCAATGGACAAGTTGTATGAGCAGACATGAAGGCTCTGGTCAGATTGTTTCTAGCTGTGTTGATGCACACAAGAATGACACTGTCAAGTGCCAACATATGAGCACCCACAAAGTCAATATACTCCCTGCAGTATGATCTAGGTTGCTGCTATGGAGCAATGGATCATCTGGAAAGACGCAGATTTTTCAAACTTAGCCGTGATTATGCACCACAGAGGTGGCTGTGGACATGCACAAGGGGAACAGGCAGTGGAGAGAAGTCACAGGCTTGTGGTTTTCAGGTTGAGCTGGGCTGTTGACAAGGTGCCCTTGGGACAAGGCCAAGGTTGCCTTCTGCAGTGTCTTACTCGACCCCTCATTAATCTCCCTGTTCTGCTGCTGGGACTGGATGATTGCCTGAGCCCAGGGGCAGGACCCTTTTGAGGTTGAGCTGGGCTGATGAGAAGGCGCTGTTGGCCTTGGCAACCACAGCAGGGGCCAATGCACGGTTGTGCATGGGTTGCCACAAGAGCTTGTGCAGAATTCCTTTGTCAACTCACGTGAGTTCGTCAGAGTCCATATCCTGTCCAAGGGCAAATGTCAGCTGATTCTTTCCAAGAATCGGCTCTGCGTTGTTCCTTGCTGCCCTCACAACGTTTTCCATCTCCTGTGCTGCTGTCATGAGGTAATCATAGTGGGATGCATGGTCAAACACTTCCTCTGCACACCTGGAGCAGTGCACGTGGCATACTGACCATCACAGCTGGACACAGCACCAAACAACAGCCCGCCATAGCCTATGACAGCTACACACAGCACCAAACAACAGCTCGCCCTGTTACCACACTATGCAGCATGGGAGCAATAGGTGGCTGTAGGAAGTGCTTGACTAAGAGCACCTACAAGCACAAGCTGCACAACAGTTCTGCCAGCCTGAACAGAAGCGCCTGACAGCATAGACTGCACAGCAGATTGGCCTGCAGTGCAGCAGCCTGCCTGTTCTGCTCCCCGCTCTGAGCACAATGATCATCATGATGGTTGCCGCACCTGCAGATCTGTGCTACAGTGCTGACAGCCTCCACAGGATAACAACCCCTCAGCGTCTCAGCACCCAGCAGGATGCCATCAACACCATCAAGCACAGCGTTGGCAATGTCTGCAGGGTAAAGGACAGATGCAGTGCATAGCTGGGTGCTGTTGCGCGGTCCGGATTTGTGGTAATATACAGTAACGGCAACTGCGCTACACAGAGCGTCCAATGCCGATGCATAGACCACCAGATGCTGCGAAACTGCTGGCAAAACCCCTGACAGCATATCCTGTTGCAAGCCATTGGTCATTGCAATTCACCTGCAGAGCAAAGGCGCTCTGCTTCTGAATGCTGCTGATGCGACCTGCAAAAGCTTGTTTTACCTGTGGCTTCAGCCCGTGTGGGTCTTGGGTTGGTGACCATGCTGTCCATGACTCTGGTGATGACCACTGGCTTCCCCATGAGGTTGCAGTTGCTGACCAGCTGCTTCTGAACTAGGGCCATCTTCTCTGGAGCAACATCAAGGCCAATATGGCCCCTGCAGATAAGGCCAGCATAAAAACATTAATAAATTGAGCCATAAGCAGTAAGTGGAGGGCTGATCCTCTAATACACTAGGCACGCCGCTTGCGGGTCAGCATGCTCAGCTCAGAGTGCGTGTCAACAATGACCCGGTTCCAGACAAGCCACAGACCTGCTGAGGATGATGCCGTCTGCTGATGCCAGTATTCCCCTGAAATTAAGCAGCGCCTGCCGTGTTTCGATTTTTGCCAGTATCTTTGTGTTGGTCATGCCAATGGAGTCAAGGAACATACGCGCCTCGCGCAGGTCTTCCCTGCAGGAACAGCAGCACATCAGCGGCTTCTTGGCCCAAGACAGCCAGAATTGCAAGATGAGCAGCAGCTGGGCTGCAGCAGGCATATAAATGATCTGATGCCAGAGCAAAATCTTGTTGACCACTGCTACAGAAAGATAGTGGTAGAAAACCTTGAGGCGCCTGGAAGCACTTGACTCAACAAGAGCAGTATACATCTGGCTTCACTACAGGAAGATTGCCTGATAATGGTCAGCCCATATATTCACCGTGTGCGGGTGTATGCCAGATTTATAAAGTCCACCTCAAACTGTTCACCAATCATGGCGATCGTCTGTTTATCATAATCACTCAGCAAAGGAAGGTTGTTCTGTAGATTTGACAAGCTGTCTGCTGATCGCTCCATGTGGTATACCTGGGTGCAGCAGCAGCAGAAACATGCAGTCACTCCAACTTGACAGCTGCCATTAAATGATTAAGCACACCAGTGCAGTGCGCTTTACCTCGACAGATCTCTCAGCCTGCAATCCAGCACAAGCTGAAACCTTGCTGCTGTACATACAAGGGCACTTCTTAGGCCAGGCGGTACTGACGAGTCTGCCATTGCTCTACAGAGGATTTACAGCAAGGAGGGTTTGGGGAGCCATTGTGCATGGTGCGCTGTGTTTGCAGCTGTAGACATTGCTTCTTACTGTCATCAGGCCATCCATGACTGCACTGTTCTGCGCTTGACAGATGATGTCCTGGTCCTGCACGTCCTGAACCTGCAGGTACAAGGAGGCGCTGTCCGAGCCTGTAACAAGATACCTGTGAAGCAGCACACAAACAGTCACCCCTCGCATCAACACAGTATGGGCTTTGTATGGCATCAGCTTGCTCACCAGTAGAAGAGATCTTCCGATAGTAGCACGCTTATGTACAGCAACCGTCTACGTCACCAATGACATGGAGGCAGGTGGCAGCAGCTCCTTGCCTGCATCAGCCAGCTTCAGCTGCTATGCACCAACAGTAAGAAGAAAGCAAAGCGCCCACCTTCCGATATAAATGGTATCGCCAACTTCAACCATGCTGTGGAAATGCGGGTATGTCATGGGCCACAGGTCAGCAGTAGACTCGGCATCTCCACGAGTTGTGAGTGTGATCATTTGTCCTGCAGATATCTCCATGGGTTTGGGATGTGAAGGCCATCCGTCTTCTCCTATGGCACACGGCCGCCGCACCATCATCTCACGACCCAGTGTGTCCAGGATAATTGCGCACAACTTCTTGGTGTGCTTCATGGCAGTCTGAACAGAGGCAGGGGGACAGAAGAACAGCATTGATTGATAGCTGAAAAGGGGTGTTTATGGACAGCAGATACAAGGATGGCGCTGCTATACAGACACTTACGATCACAGGTAACAATCATTCATAGATGCAATATGCAAGACATCACATGCCTGCACTGAGCTGGAGGCCACTGCCAAGCGCATGCTGGATGGTCCATGCTGCCGTCTTGTGGCTGCTTACACTGAGAGCCTCCAGTGTCTTGATGTGAAACTCTGGGCCTCCCCATGTTAGGTCTATCCGTGCAGCAGCCATGCCAGCATTCAACATGGCTTCCAGCACAGGGGCTGTGTGGCTGCTAGGACCCAAAGAGCACATCAGTTTAGTCCCTGGAGAGAAGCCCCACCAATAATCACAAGATGAGCGATCATTGCCCCCACCAATGATCACAAGAAAAGCGATCATTGCTGATAAAAATAGTTGAAATTGTTCATCTTGCCACTACAGCCGAGCAAACCAGGTGTTGTTTGCATGTGCAGCAGCTGCAACAGGTTCATCTGGCATTTGTACTGCAGAGTGGTGCACCTGAGATGCACAAAGCAGCATGTGACCAGGTTTTTGGCTACTTCTTATTACCTGTAAATGTTCCATCTCGGGAGTTTGCTGGTTTGATCACACTCTTGAGTTCTAGCGACCTAAAGAAGTGCTGTTTGCTCTTGCCAACCACCATCTCCTGGCACTGCACCAGCTGTCAAGCTGGAAGCTTAGTATAGTGACGTTGTTGAATTACGCTGCAAGTGTCGATAGCAAATAGCACCTGCAGCCGTATCAGCAACGACAAGTCTCGTAAGCAGATGTCGCAGTGGACGTAAAGGAGTGAGAGCAGCAGAGGGGCCAACACCCGACGTCAAGACGATCAGCAACCCCAAGGTATCAAGAAAGTGCTTTAGCGACTTGGCGTCGTCTGTATATATGTCATGAGCTGACTGCAAAGAATCCTGGGTGATGCATCTTTGTTTCTATGGTATGCGCGCACGCCGTCTCCAAACTGTTCATATCTATTATACATAAACAGTACTACCAGCGCAGGACAGTTGCAGGTAAACAGCTGCGCTCAGGCGTACAAGAGGGGGAAAGCGGGGGAGGGAGACCAAGCCAAACAGGTCGTGCACTTACTAGGAGAGATTGTTCTACCTTCAGCTTTATGAAGTTTCCTTGTGCATGCCCTTCAGGCTGTGGGTGTCGGCAACGGTGCGCTTGGCGCAAGAGGTGATTGCTTACAATGGAATGGAGCCAAGCTGAATTGTCAGGCAAGAACGATAAGCTGGCGAGCATTACAACAATGATCACGACTTTTTTGGGCTGCACTGCACTCTCATGTCGGCCAGCAACCCTAGGACTTCCAAGAAAGTGTACTCAGTGGCATTCATATCACTTGCAAGGCTTGCGACTCGGCTGTCTTGTGGAAGCGCTATTGCTGGTAGCACAGATAATGGCCGTTTTATACAAATAACAGAACCCAAAGTTGCTGGTTAACCCAGTAAGGGCAGGACTGTCAAGCTACACAGCATAGGAATGCATGATTTGTCAGGCATCAACCACAGATCAGTGAACCTCCTGGGCCAGACACCTGCTGTAGATACCTTCCTCTTAGGCTTCAGCAAAGCTTACGAGTGTGCTGTCCTCAGCTGAGCCAAGCTTCATAGGGGTGTCTGGGCTAGCTGGCTTGGCGGGGCTGCCATCTGATACTGCTCCAGCTGGTGAGATGTCAACACAGCGTGACCCTGCCTCCACCTCTAGAAGACCAGAGTGATGCCTACCTGCTATTGGCAACCCCTGCAACTACACATGCAGCAGAATTGTATGCTGAACTCATGAGCACGTTCTTCAGGAGCAGTCGCTCTCAAGTCGACTCCACATGTTGTGCACCACCATGCCATGGTCCAGTAGTACTGGATATCAAACACCTGGTTTGACCGTATGCCGATTGATCGCACTCTCCTCATTCTACCAAATCTTTTTCAAGAGCCTCCTTTTTACTCTAAACTGCAGAAACTTTTAGAGTTGTATGAAGAGGAGAGACGAGTATTGGCAGAGGAACATCGGTCGAATGGGCTAATCATATGAGCACTCACCTCATGCCTGATTGTAATGGAGGGTGATGCCCCAAAGCTGCTTGTGGTCCTCAGCACAAGGTTGGCAGGCTCGGCTGCAACTTCAGAGGCTCCATCATCTTCATCATCACTCTCAACTAGTGTTGCTGCATACATATCGCAGTGCCAGAGCAGACATGGTGATTACAGCAGTGCAAGTCTGGGACATATCAAATGTGGTGTTCTAGACGGCACATTGCCGCAGCTGCAGCAGGGCTTGGCATCCTACACTCTGACAGGCTCACCTTGCACTTGCTCGGCTGGGAAGCTTATCCTTCACAGCTAACAGTGGTTTGACATGCCATGTCAAGGCAGTGCCTGGCAGCCAACTGCTGCTGTTTCTAGTGCATGCTACAATCAGCAGCTTCAGAAGTCTCAACTGATGTGTGCTTCGAGCAAGGCTTGCGCGCACCTGGGATGTTTGGTTTGAGCATGTGGCCAGCAGCTGCTGTTGCACCAGAGCTGGTAGAGTTTGAGCCGGTGATGTGTGTGCCTGTGGCATCCAACGTCAGCACCTGCAGAAGACCGTGCAACAGCTGTTGCACTGCAAATCACTTCTCAAGCCCATAGTCAGACTATCAGTGGCCCGATGCTGTTTTAGCAACCATGAAAACTATCAATTTTGGTGGCATTGTCATTCACCTAGGCACCTGCTGCTTTGTCAGACCCAACCAGTGTGTCTCATCATGTATTCACCTCCCAGCCATGCAGGTCGAGCAAACTGTGCTAGCATCGCAAATCATTCAAGTGCCATGCACCCACCTTCACACAGAAATCTTCATGTACCTGTTGCAGCACTACCACATGCCCCCTGGGTGCTACCAGCCCTGCTGCCGCTGCCTGAATGACAGCTGCTTCCAGCACAGCATCACCATTGGGACCAGGAGTGGCCAACATGGGCAGAAGGCCACGAGTCAACTGGCAGGAACGAGCAGTGGACCTGTGTCACGACACATGGCATAATGACTGTGCAGGAGGCCTCTGGCACTGATGCATGCGTGAGAGGCTCATCAGCGCGGAAGCAGGATGCCAGCCTTCACAGGCGCCTACTAGTAGTGAATAGTCTGGATGTTTGCAATGCGTCAACTTCAGTTTGGATCATCTGTGCTGAGCCATGCTGAGTAGCTTTCATATAAGGGCCAAACATCACTGGCTTTGGTCAGCAGTGGTTAGTGAACGAAACAGTCTGTCCTGATCAAGTAGCGTTGCAAGCCACATGGCAGGGGCTATTCCCGCTTATGCTGCATCTGATCCGAGACAACTTGGCAGCTGACGAAGGCCTTGTACATGCTGTGGTGACTACCAACGGCATGGGACTTCTAGCGCCAGTGCAGCACTGAGTGTGGTACTAAGATTGCTGTACTGCTGGTGCTGAACAGCATATTCAGCGAAAACACCAAAATTTTTGGCACCAGCACACCTGCCCTCCAGTCTCCAACGAATGCCATCATTGACCAATCTTGGCACCACCAGGGTGAGGATGGGCATGGGAGGCCGGTACTTTGCAACAAGCTGGGCAGTATGGCCTGCAGAAGACAGAACAAACTTGCCCATGTAGCTGCCCCTGGCCATGCTCAACTGCCAGATGGTACAGTGTAGTGCTTACATGCAGCCTAAACAGCGAGGATCGTTTCTTGCTTGATTGAGCATGCAACCGTTGCAAGGCTTGCCTGTTGCTGTATACACCACGATGAGATCTGCATGTGTGTTGCCAGCAGACTTGACAGCTGAGCTTGCAAGGCTCTCAAGCTTTGACAGGAACGGCAGACGACCGACCGCACTGCTGCCAGCATAGGCATAGGCCATGGTACCTGCAGCAAGTGTGACCGTCACACAAGGCGTGACACCATGTTCAACACTGTAACACAGTGCCAGATGATTGACCACCAGACTCTACCCAGAAGATTTCCAACTCCAAATGTATACTGTTGAAGCACAGGCTGTCACAGCACAGGCTGAGTCAGTCACTGAGGCTGATGTGGCTGCAGACAAGGGAAGGCCCGTTGAGAATATAATCCGGCAGCACTCTGCGGTTGCTACGCAATATGTGAATTGGCAGCAGTGGGTAGATCTTGAAGGAATGTCATAAAGCTATTGGAGGGCTGTACCGTACAGTTTAAAGTACAGGCTGTATGATACAATGAGTGCAGTTACATGCCAGCTGCCTGCAGGAACTGGCATGTGCACCAGGGCTGTATTTTATGCTGAAAGCTGCAGCAGTGCCGCCTGCCACTGGCACGCGTGGAAGCTGGGCCAACAGGTCCCTTACCATTGCTTCCCCTGACAGGTGCAGATGCCACACTTGGGGTTCCTACACCGCCAGATTGTGTAAATGCATGAAGCTGTTGGTACCCCACAGGATGGGCCTGCAAAGTAGACATGCAGTATGCCTCAGCACACTTCAAGACTGGGTGATGCACACACACTGCTGCAGCCTAGCAGCATCCGACATCATGCTGGGCATTCGATGTCTCCCATCAAGGCTTGAGAGACGGCTGCGGTCTTTGCATCTTACTCACCTGCAGGTGGCCGTTACTCTCATGGAGCGTCCTGTTATTTTCAAGGAGCCTCAGAGGATATCCATGCATGTCACCAGATGAGCCAGATAATGACATGCCTTCACTGGCTCTGAAGACAGCAAGCACATCTGAGTGATGCTCAGGGAATTGCAACAGCACGAAAGCTTGTCAACGTATAGGCAACAGTGCTCAGTATTGGCAGCCAGTCAATGCTGATACAAGCATCACAGAGCAGTGGTGTCACACCCAGCAGGTTTCTGATAACAAGCCCTGTACTGAGTTCACTCACAATTCCTCTGATGCAATGTCATCTTCTGAAGGGCTTGTTCCAGCAGCAAAACCCACAGTCTTACCAGCACTGCCAGCCTGGGACCAAGGACGGCCACCATTTGCACCTGTGAACCTCAACATACACCACATGCTTGACTCAAGGTCGGAGACCACAGCATCAATACAATATGTACTTATCACTGCAAGTTTATCTGCCCTTCGGTGATTTAGCAGCTGAGCCAGCGATAAGGAAGGGCTGAAACTTGCAATGATCGAAGTCTTGGTAAGAGTATGTACCCATAAATCAGCATTTGCCTGTGTTTTGGCACTGCACTGCTGCCACATGGCATGCCGTAACTGAGAGCTGATTATGAACAGCCGTGTGATATTACAAGCACTTCAACTTGGCAAGTGCTACTCACCTGCTGCAGTTGCTGCTGCTGCCGCTGCTGTACGCACTGCTTTCCTCATATGCTTGTCCAACTCCTGAGCCGCACCCATGAGGGAGTCGTAGTGCGTTGAGTAGTCAAATACACCTTCAGCCACCCTGAAGCAGTGCCACACTCACAGTTCAGACAAGCACAATCAACCTTGCCAATGGTGGCACCACACACTGACTTGGCACAGGTAGACGATCATTTGGTTATACTCGCTGCTGCAGTCATTAGCCTTGCCATCACAATGCCCAACGCTGGCTACACAGCACACAGCATTCAGCTCTGCTCACTCACCTGCATATCTGGGCAATGGTTGCAACACACTCCACTGGGTACTCGCCCCTCAATGTCTCAGCACCCAGCAGGATACCATCAACACCATCAAGCACAGCATTGGCAATGTCTGCAGATATGTAAGGCAGGGGTGATGCCCCAGTGTGCAGTGACTGTGGTGCAGTTGTGGGTCATGATGGGTGAGTTAGCTGCAACTCAAGCTTGCACGGCTGCCAGCCCACAGTGTACTATTCAAAAACATGCCAAGAGCTAGGAATGCAGATCCTAAAGTTCAGAAACCCATAGGTTGACCACTCGCTGTTGGCTGTCAGGAGCTATAGTCGTAATGGTAGTGCTGCCCCTGTCAAACCAGCTGGCATGCCGTGACAAAGCGAGTTGGCGGTTGGCTATCGCATGCATGCCTCACCAGTGGCTTCTGCCCGTGTCGGCCTTGGGTTGGTGACCATGCTGTCCACAACGCGTGTGATCAGCACAGGCTTGCCCATGATGTTGCAGTTGCTGATCAGCTGCTTCTGAACGAGTGCCATCTTCTCAGGAACTACGTCCAAACCAATATTACCCCTGTATAATGAGCACAGTTGCCAATGATTGCAACCACAGCAACAGCACAACAAAAAGCCTTTCAAAACCTCCTACTTGGCTCAGACAGTGCAGACTGGATGTTGGTGGATGTTTTACACCATTATGGAGCTCCCCTGTACTTTACACATAGAATGAATTATGCAAACTCTGGCCTCCATGGTCATAGCCGGGCCATGAAGTTGAAATAAGTCAGCAACCTGCAGTGACCGTGGTCATGGTCTGGAGCACGTTCACACACCCAGACAACAGACCAGTCAGTGGTATGTGGCAGGTTTATGCAGGCCATGTGCATGTACAGGCGCTGTACTGCAATATGAAGAAGCGCTGAAAGACAAGCAACAGCCTGGCACTGATGCCTAAGCGCTGTGACATCACCTGCTGAACACAATGCCATCAGCCAGCGCCAGTATTCCCCTGAAATTAAGCAGCGCCTGCCGTGTTTCAAGTTTTGCCAGTATCTTTGTGTTGGTCATGCCAATGGTATCAAGGAACATACGCGCCTCGCGCAGGTCTTCCCTGCAGGAGCAACATTGGACTCAGCTTGGTCAGACCGGGTCTGTGTGCAGTGCAAGCCGTCGTCCTGAGCTGCGACCTCTTCCAGGGAACAAGTCCAGGTTCAAGCTTTGTCTCATTGGTCCAAGGGCCAGTTGGGACAGTGCACATCAAACCGTTTGGTAAAAATGGCACTCGCTGTATACAGGATCCAAGAGGTTTAGAAACCCACTAGGTGCAGGTACTTCCATACCAACAGCTTCAGTGTTTGCCTCTTGCAAGTCGCGGCGACTTGATCACAAGTAAACCATGCAAGGCTCAAGGTGAACGCCACAAATGTTCTCATATTATCTCACCCTGTGCGCGTGTAAGCCAGGCTAACAAAGTCGATGTCAAATTCTGCTCCCAGTGCCTCAATGGCGTGCTTGTCATAGTCACTGAGTAGTGGCTGGGTGTTCTGCAGGTTGAGAAGAGTATCTGCCGAGCGCTCCATGTGGAACACCTGCCAGGCAGAGCAGATTGAAACTTGAGATGGTAGCACCATCAGGTGGTGCTGCTGAGTCAGCACTCACTGCAGGCAGATTTCAGCAGGATCGATCAAATAGAGAACGATATAAAAAATCCTATCACAGTGTTGCGCTTGCAACTATAGGTCACTAGCAGTACTGGCTGTTTCATGTACAGGTGCGCAACAATGAGCCTGAAGTCCATCACTGAGTCAGCGTTGCAGTAGTCGGCTGATCTGACTAGGGTTCAATGCAATGCACGCCATGACCTGTTTCTTCATCTAAGAATAAGGAAGCACAGTGCATAGCCATCTTGCTAGGCAAGGCACACTTGCTGGGCATCATGCATTGCTTGCAGCACCAAAGCCTCTCACATCCTCCTCACCGTCATCAGGCCATCCATGACTGCACTATTCTGCGCTTGGCAGATGATGTCCTGTCCTTGAACAGACAGCACATCCAGGTACAGAGAGGCACTGTCTGCTCCGGTCACTAGGTACCTGCAGCATAGTCATCAGCAGCTTTGCAGGCAAGGGCCCGACATCGCACTGCATGCAGACTTGTCAACACCCCCGCAAAAGCAGCTCAGTAACCTTGAATGCTGCAGTAGGGCCGCAGCTTCATTTGAATCATGCAAGCCTAGACTGTACTGGCACCATGCAGCAGGGGTAAGCAAACCTGCCGATGTAGATGGTGTCGCCTTCTTGGCACATGCTGTGCAGCTGTGGATATGTGACAGGCAACAAGCTGTCAGTGGCTTCAACATCAGCTCTCGTAGTTAATGTAATGATTTGGCCGGCTTTGACCTCGAAAGGATCTGCATGAGCGGGCCAGCCGTCTTGGCCGCAAATGCAGGGACGCCTGACCATGACCTCGCGGCCCAGGGTGGACAGGACTATTGCACAGAGCTTGTGCGTGTTGATCATGGCCTCCTGGACACGTCGACAGGGCATACTACAGTGAGCTCAACAGTATGCCATCTTGTTGTTGTATGTCTGAGTCAGACATATAAGGAATACAGATTCTGCCCAATATGGGACTATTATGCCGGCTGCAGACGCAATACATGCCATTGTATGGGCCACACAGCCAGCAACCTCCTGCCACTAGAAGAAGCCAGCAGAAAGCATGCTGATGCAGACTGCACAATCCACACCACTTGATGTGCAGAAACATCGACAGATCTACACCCAGTTGCCTACATTCAGTGCCTGCAGTGTCCTTTTGTGGAATTCCAGTCCGCCCCATGTCATGTCGATACGGGCAGCAACCATTCCATTGTTCAGCATTTCCTCAAGGACAGGGACACTGTGACTGCTTGGTCCCAAAGAGCAGACAAGTTTTGTGCCTGCAACCAAGAGTGAATGAACAGGTCAGGTTTTTCCCTGTGTACTTCACCAAGAGCCGCTCGTCACCACTTGAAGACACGGCTTCAGACTCATCGCTACGTAGTATACTAGCATACCAGAGTAACATTACTCATGTGACCATGGTCTGGCCTGGCCTGGCCATAAGAACACACATTCACTACACTAGCACAGATCAGACCTCAGTCAACGCCTGTGTCAAAATCTGAGCAATAGCTCCAGACACCAGCAAAAGCGCGTTCCATGACAGCAGTGGCTTGCATATGCACACTCTTTGCGGTATAACAACACCACTTGTCCAGCAGTAAAGTCTGACCAGGCTTACCAGTGAATGCATCGCGTGATGATTCAGCGGGTGCAAGAAGGCCATCCAGATCCAGTGACTTTAGGAAATGCTGTTTGGCATAATTTCCGCCCCCTGTTGGTCTGGTGCCCCCTGCTGCACTTCTGCTCGGCATAATTTCTTGACCTCTTGGTGGCTCCCCCGTGTTCCGAGCAATCTTACTTAAAGCACTACATCAAAATAAATCACCGGAGGAGTGTACAGTCAATTACGCTGGGGTCTCCATACGGGTGATGTCCGAAAGGCGATGATGCAGTCAAAGGCATTTGTGAAAGCCTGCACATTGGCAAGCACATTGTCTGGGAATGTTCACCTTGTTAAACATTAAACTATAACTAGCCTACATGGGGTATTAGGATGAAGGGCGAGTGGCGCAAACTGAGTAGGGTTTCACGTGGGCCACATGCATCATACGACTCCAACCTCATCACCTTCGGAAGCGCACCAGTTTCGCCGTACATCAATGTAACCACAGAGCTGTGCTTTACACGAGTTGCGAGCACAGGTGAGGGTTGTTACTGTTTCTGTACGTGTCTTATGGACTCCTGCAGGTATGCCCAGCTGTTTGGCGTTTGACCTGCAAGCTCGTAAGGGTCGACCGCCTGAGTCTGATTACGAATGGCGTCAGCGCACTCAATCCCTTTGCATCTGTGCAAGCCAGTCCGTCAACGTCCCCTCACGCGAGGGTCAATGTCAGTGGGACCAATGGAGGGTCCATCAGAACAACCCAATCTGTCTCAGCAGAAGTATCCAAACGCGCAGTACTGGATGCCATGGACTGCAGCAGGCAGCTTGCTTGCAGGCTCGATCAAAGCAACCCCGCCACCGCGTCTTCGACACGCTTGACGTTGGAATAGGCAAACCACAAGGGACAGCACAAGCGCCGGTGGATACATCTGTTGTGCTGCCACCAAGCCGGCAGCATGCATGCTGCAAGGGCTGCACTTGAAGTAGCCAAGGAAAAATGCCAGCAGCAGCCCATGCCATATTTGCGTACTGTTGGCCGAGGAAGAAAGACTGCAAAAGAGGCTGGCACGTTACACGTATGGGTAGTCATGGGCCACTATGATTGGTCGATCAGCTCCAAGTGAAATCACACTTGCCATAGCACCCACCACTATCAAGGCATTGTCGACGATGGTTAGGGCGTTCTCAGAATTGCTCCACATCTACATACGACGCCGGCACCAGTCCTCTTGCCCCGTCACCATCCCTGACCACCTGATACCAGCCATCCACCTCTGCCTCCACCCACAAGCTGTCACCAACTGCCACTGACAGCTCACCCTCAGCCTCAGCATCAAATGCAAACACCGCTCGAACCTACAGACGCAACAGCAGCACAACAGTTCAAGTGTATCACTTGTCTACACCACCCCGCTGAGTGATGCACATCAGCTTTGAGCCAAGCATACTGCAACCTTAAGAATATGTTTTCAACATTTTCGCTGCGACATGTGCTGTACAGGACAGTGTGCTGTGGCACAGCACATGGGTGCATGCAGAATAGCCCCCCTATTCTGGCTATTGCTTTGCGGTGTGTACATGTGTGGCTTGCTGTTGCAGTGTCAGGAGATCACCACGCGCCCACCTTTGTTGGTACATACTGATAGTCTTCCTCTGCAGCAGTTACCTCCGCAGCATTAGCATCTGAAACCAGAGGCAGCTCTGCACCCAGCGACTGAGCAGCAGTTGGCTGTCTGGGTGTGCTCAGGGGTGAATTACCACCTGCTGCACCACTTGTGCTGCCACCAGCCATGGCATATCTGTACATTGACTCCAGTTTATCCAGCCCAGCTATGGCACGATCAACCATCAACCGCCGCATGCTGCGAGCATCCCCAGACACCTGCAAGGATGTGCACCCGGTTTGGCAACTGAGAACCATCTCAGTGACTATCAACATCAAGCAACAGCACTAGCAGCAGCCAACAACTGCAGGGTGATGTGTGGGGGTGTGTGCCTATCATGCTGGAAGCCCTGTGTAAACACATGTTGTTGGCACTGAGGATAATATGCATCCATGTTGCAGGATGCAGTTGGCCACACTGCTGCCTTGCAGGACTGCGATTATCCAACTACCTTGAGTTGGTCCAGGTTGTTGATGACAGCATTCAGGGCTTCCTTGAGGTGCAAGTACTGCGGCTGGTTGAAGGTGCCACCTGACCGTGTCACGCGCTCCAACTCATCAACCTGGAGCCATCAGCACAGCAACATCAGCCCTCAGCATTCATGACAGGTCACACTTATCAAGAAGATTGGGGGGCATGTTTACGGTCTGAGATATCCCTCACACCACCTTCAACAAGCCCCATGATAGCCACCAGACCTTCACAGCGACACACCTGTTCCAGTGTCCTGTCCACCTCTCCACCTTGTTGTGCCACCTGCGCCACCATCATGTTCAAGGTCATCACATCCACAGGTTCTTCACCCTCAGTGTCATCAACAGCGCGCCGGTGACGTGTTGACTGCTGCCGCTGCCGCATGCTGCCGTAGGGCGCTGTTGACGACGTTTCACTGTCAGCAGTGCTGGTCCGAGGTCGCAGGCGCATGCTGGACCTACAGGAAGCAAGTACAGACTGCACATCACATCTACAGGCGATGTGCTGTTCAAGATCAGCATTTCCTGTCCATCAGGGGAGAGCTTGCAGAGTGTAGATACGGCACAAGACCTATGTCCGGTGTGCAGGCCACTAGCAGACTGATGGATGAGTGATTCCCAGAGGCTGCATGCTGGGCATCCTGCCTTTTATCAAACATTAATTTTCAGGACTGAACAGCTGACGTTCTGTGCTGCGCACGAACCTTTCCAAGAAGCTGTTGTAGTCTGCTGCACCCTGCGCCTGTGTTTGCAGTCCTGCGGCACTGCTGCGGCCAGCCAGGCTCAGCGCATCGCTGTTCTCCTCCTCCTCCTTGATCAGCACATAGCTCTTGGGTACCAGACCACGGCTGCCATCAGCCCTGATCACCTACGGCAGAGAAAAAACATCAATGCTGGTGACGCATTCACTCTGATGCAGCAGACAGCAGCTGTCAACATATGAACAGTGCTCTGTTGTTGAGCAGCAGTTAGATACATCGCATCGCTGGTGTGGCGACGATTGGCAATGAATGCTCTGCTGGACACATCTAATTCTTGGAGCCTGACATGCCACAGTGCTCCTGCACATGGGGTGAATACTTTGCAAGCCAAGAAACATTGAGGCAACTGTGGAGGAAGCAGTGCTTTCTTTCAGCGACCATTGCCGCACCTGCAGCCACCCTCCTACTTCATACTCCACATCAACAGTCTCTCCCTTGCTGATTGCCACTTCATCCTCTTCCTCTGGGGAGAACTCATACAGTGCCACGCCCCGATGAAGCACAATATCGCTGTCATCATCACTGCCAGCACCTGTGACAGCAGTAGGAAGACATGCTTGGTACACTGGACCCCAAGTATACCAGCAGGCAGCTGCTGTTGAAGGTGCTGCCGGGTGCCATACTTGAATTCATACTCGAAAGGGGGTCCACAGCCATCAGATGCACAGCTGATCAGCAAACAGCAGAAGGTCGCTGCCAACTCACCTGCTTCCCTGTAGTGGTCAGCATCCGTGTGGTCTATCTGGCTCACTGAGTCGTCTGGGTACTCCAGGTCTTCATGAGGGGCGTTCGGGTCGTAATCATAGCCCTGGAGTCTGTCCAGCATGTTAGCCGTCCGATCAGCAGCCCTGCAGGAACAAAGATGCCAGGCCGGTTGTCAGGTCAATTGCACAAGAGCACCATGCAGTCCGGGTTCTGTTCAGAGCTGGGCAACACATATGCACAGCCGCCATGATAACCTGGATGGCCAAGATGATCCCTGCGTTGGGCAAAAGTGTAGTGCCCTGCTGACTGTGCAAACATGCTGGAGATGTTCAATCACTGAGACCATCTGATAAACGACAGCAACAGCAACAACAAACCCCCACCAGCAACAACACCAACAAGGACAGCAGAATGTGCGGTAACATTACCACCACCTACACCACTAACCTTGGGCTTTCCACATCGCTGCTATCATATCTCCTCCTCAACTGCTCAGTGACAGCAACTGCCTCCTGTGGCTGTGCTTCCCCGTTGGCCTCTGCCGCCGCCCTCTCAGCGGCTTGTTTCTCCTCTTTCTCTTTCTTCTTCCTCTGTTTGGTTTCCTCATCATCCTCTGAGGTGACAGCAAAACAGTGCATGAGTTAGGGTGAGGGACCGACTGTACAGGTGAAATAGCATGGGCTGTTTGGTCCTGTGATGCTCATGCAGAGAAAGTAAAGTGAGCCCTGCAGCCTCAGTCAGCAGTAGAGCAAATGCCATGGAGGTTACCCTGTCAGGGTCACAACAGCAGCAAGCTGTGCTGCACAACCTGATAGCAGTTTGGTGGTCTTGCAGGCTGAGTGTAGCGAGCGGCATATTGACCAATGCATGGAAGGCAGTGCTGACTGGCTCAGCAGCATGTTTTGACTTCAGAGCAATGGAACAAAAAATTGTCATTAAAGCTGCAACTTGCAACACTAATCCTGCAGCTTGAATGGATCGCTTGTTTGGCTGCAGTGCTTTCCTGACTAACAAAATGGCAAACCCTTCATATTCCCTCTGCCAACGTTTCAATCCAAACTTATGCTCTCACCTTCAACGCCTGTGATCAACTCCTTGGCAGCATTGCCCAGGGGCCAGAAGTGCTCCTTAGGCACAAAACATAGCCGTTCACCAATGGCTGCAACAAGTGCCGCATTGCGCTTCTCCAGCGTCTTCAGCAACTTCTTGGGCCATTTGCTGCGGCGGGGCCCGTAGCGCACCAGCAGCTGCTCAACAACAAGCTCACCTGCAGCCAGGACACCACCATAGATGTCTCAGCAACCGCTGGGACAAGCTGCATGGAGATGATTTTATTTACATGCAGCTAGGCGCCGCAGTGTCCATGATTGATGCCAGCAGCTAGCCTTCACAGCTCATGCAGCTACACAGCATTCCTGACATTAATAATTATGTCAAGATGTGTTCAGGACATGCTGTGACTAATGCTGCTGTGAAGCTCACTCTGTGCTGCAGATGCACTGCAGGGGCCTGAAGTCAACATGCACAATAGCCTTATATTTACAGGCACCTCTTGAACGCATTAAGGTACCTGCGTAAATGTGGTCCAGTACTTCCAAAGCCGGTCCAGCAACAGCAGCAACACCTAATGGGTCAGCAGCAGCACCTTGCATCGCAGCAGAGGCCGCTGCTGCAGCTGCAGCTCCATTACTGCCACTGCCAGCAGCAGCAGCTGCTGCTGCAGCAGCAGGGCCCCCTCTGCTGCTGCTCCTGCTCCTGTGTGCTATACTGCCTGCTGCTGCTGTTGCTAGGATGCTGTAGCACTGTATACGGAATGGTTCACCTGACCTAACTGCTATTTTGGCCAAGGCCTGTGCTGCTGCTATACGCACCTCCCACAGGCCAGTGACCATCACTCGTTGCAACCGGGCAATCAACATAGCCAGGACAGGGTTCATGCCTATTGCTGCTGCTGCAAGTTGCTGCTGACTAGCACTGTCTGCCGACTCCAGCTGCTGTACCAACTCCTCGGGAAGGCTCCTTTGCTGCCATGCATACTCTCCTGTGCCAAAGTTTGCATTCTCC
Source organism: Coelastrella sp. MACC-549 (assembly GCA_018290735.1). Taxonomy (NCBI): domain Eukaryota; kingdom Viridiplantae; phylum Chlorophyta; class Chlorophyceae; order Sphaeropleales; family Scenedesmaceae; genus Coelastrella; species Coelastrella sp. MACC-549. Next base: position 250,692 of record JABEVS010000019.1, on the reverse strand, counting down.
CCAAGCCACCAAACAGCAGACCTAGAAAGTGACACCATTGCAGCTTCTTCCTTGCTTGCCAGTGCTTTGACTTCTGGTGCTGCTGCTGAGGGCGGTGCTGCTATTGCTGGTGTGGGTGCACACATAAGGCTTAGGGCTGCTTGCAGTCCTGCTAGCTTAATGGCTGGTATGTTTGCCCTGCAAATACACAGGCAGGATGGAGTCAGCTGCCATGAAAGTGTGCAGCACAGTCATGCAGATGGCCTGACCTCAGCCTTCTGGTCCACAGAGTGAACTTGTGTGCCGCACAGAGTTGGCTAAGAACAGCCTGTGGCTCTCAAGTGTGCTTGCTGCAGAAGGCTGCCCAGCAGCCGAACAAGTCCACTGGCTGTGATAACCGGCTAGTTGAACACCAAATTCTATACCTGTGATCAGCCACACGTAATGAAGAAAGAATTGACAAGGCTAACGCACCTGAGACATACATCCCACATTGCATGCAGCTGATCCTGCCTCACTCTGCTTGGTGCTGCACTGGCTGCTGCTGTAGCACAGCTCAGGAGAAAACTGGCAGCGGCAGGTGCTGACAGTAAGCGACGGGAAAGTGCCAAGATAAATGATGCCACGACATCTTCTGGCCATGGGTCTGCAAATACTGCCTTGACAGCCACTGACACAGTGCCACCACCTGCAGGACAGGAGGCACACAGACAATAACCAGACATGCCCGGCACACCACTTTACGCAAACCTTTGTATCACTAGCTACAAGCTGCTGGACCCAGCAACTGCATTGCTGGTTCAGGCGCACTGCAGCAGGTGGGCAACTGCCTCAAGAAGCTCTGATGAACCGGAGCACACAGCTAGCAGGTCACATGGTTGGGACTGTCGTGTACTGCTAGTCACAGCAGCTCATTGTGTGTGTACTGGCAAGCGCTAGGCCTGCAACTCCCAGCAACAGACGTCAAGCTCAGCCAGTGCCGTGACTTCACCGGATTGCGCTGTCAACCAACCTGAGCTTATCCAGTGTGCTATCTGCTTTGGCGTTAGCAGGGGTGATGCGCCCCTGCTGGGCGGCAACTGGCTGAACCACAGCAAGGCCTCTAACGCCTTTTCCCGCTGGTGGGCACTGAAACCTGCAGGTTGTAACCACGATGTTGCATGCCCTGAGGACAATGAGCACATCCATTTTCTGCACGGCGCTGGTCATGGGCAACTGAGCGAGCACGTAGGTAGCCAGGGCCAGCTGACCAGAGCTACTGCTGCAGGCTTGCAGTGCTTGTATGTGCTCAATCATTTGGATCAGATCGCTTGCTGCTTGGGACGCTGTCATTGTGGCGCCATGTAATCACAAATCGCTGTCAAAAGGATCCCAGACTTCTGTGCCGTGTTAACTAGGCACACAATCTGGTTCAGGCACACAACCGTAATGCAGCTCTGAACATCGCAGACCAAACAGGGTCCGCTGCCTGATGTCAGCAACCAGCGCACCTGCATCTGATGCAATTGCGATCATGCGCTGTTCCAGCTGCTGCATCAGCTGCTGCACTTCATCATCTCCCAGCACCACAGCTCTGTCGGCAGCAGTTCTGGTGGCAGCTAGGGCATGAGCACGAGACTCGGCAAGAACAGCAACAACACGGGTAGCACTGCACACATAAGAGCCACACAGTTCTTTTGGATAGCCTAGTTTGGCAGATACCAAAAGGTCACAGGCAGCACCAGATCATCCCAATAACTACTACTGGGACAAAAGCAGCCGCCTGCTCTTTCAAGTTGGGGATCAGACTGCAGAAGGGGGCATGTGCAGTTGTTAGATGTCACAGTGAAGGGTAGCAGCAGGAACCTAAGGAGGTTTGTGTCACCGAGCTACCTGCATATTGCTGCATGGCTCATCAGCTTCAGGCACGTCAGCAGACGTGACACAATGGCATTAAACAAACTCCTGCAAGGTGCCGTACTGCTGCTGGCGCCCGTTGCCCCAGCAGCAGCTCTGCTGGATGTGGCATCTGAGCCCAGAGAGGCCAGCCGGCGCAGGGCTGCTGACTCCTGCACTGCTCGTTGGGTTCTGTACACAGAGACAAAGCAGTCCAATACAAACACGTTTGAGTCATGGCCAGCGAAGATTGCAGTATGTGACCATTAGGGTGTGGCTAGAAGGGCATGTGAAGAATCAAGTCTACGCTCCATGCAAGATCTATGCTTATGAAAGGAGGTGCTGATGGCAAGAGTATGCATGGTCCTGCGTGGCAAAACCAGCATTCAGCAGATGGGCTGAAGCACACACCTTGAGATGGTGAACTGCCGGTTGAAGCCACCAGTAGGCCCTGCGGCAGCACCAGCTGCAGCAGCAGAAGCAGTAGCTGGTGCATCCTCGTCAGCATGTGCCATCAGAAGGTTCCACGCCATGCTGAACCGCAGGCGGGCATCTGTCTCTACATGCTCATCTGGCAGCAGCAGCCGCCTGCCACCAGCAGCAGTGCCATTGCCAGCAGCAGAGGATGCCACCGCTGCAGCGCTTGGGTATGGGGCACCTGCTAGTGCCCTGATTGCCTCAAGCGCTACTATGATTGACCTGTCACAGCAGGCTAGCAAGACGAGCATATTCCAGAAGGGGCCACTGTTGCCTGTGAGCAGCAGCAGCAAAGTTCACTTTTATTGTTATGCCTGTATGTCTTGCGCAGAGCCATCCTTCACCCCACAGTTGAAAGTTGGGTTGCACGCATACCTGCTAAAACCCATCTCACATGTTCAAGCCCATCTCACACATGTGTGTGTTGATGTTACAATGTTACGACTTACTGCCGAGGAAGCACCATGCCCATTATCCTGCCCACCTACGCCTGCATGCACTACTGCCCCACAGCCACGCGCCAGATAGAGCCTTGCCCAGTCATCACTGAGGTTCAAGCTCTTCTCTTGGTACAGCTCCTTCGTCGGCCTCAGAGGAGCTGGCATGCCCTCAGCAGCAGCAGCAGCCATGGCTGCAGCTTGCTCAGCACCGCCCAAGCTGCCTGCAGTTAGAAGCAATGCACAGAAGAAAGCTGGGCAGCTGAGTGCGCTGAGGCTTCCCCCCCTGGTTTTGATGCCGGCGCTGCTGAAACGGCACCAAGGGCACAGACAAGTCAAGCCCTGGTTGAAAAGCAACACATGGCTGACTGCAGATGGTGCTGGCATCCATTGAAAGATGCTGTCCACCAGCTAGCCTGTGTTGAAAAGAGAAAAACTAATCAAGCGCTGGCCGAGGCCCATTGACAGCTGCTGTCAAGGCTTGTGGATGCCCTGTCACAGCTGTGAGTGTACCTGTTTTCTGGTAGATCTCCAGTGTAGTTATCACAAACTGCCCCATTTGTTCGACATACATTGCCGGCATATCCCTGGCTGCCAATGCTGCTATTGCCAAGGCGTGTCGAGCACATGCGGCATCAAGGCTATTGACACCACCAAATGCCCGAGGAGCAATCTTGCTGGACAGAACAAAGCCTGGGAGTCCTGCACGCGAAGCCGAGAGTGCTGCACGCTGTGCTGCTACCCGCTCCAGTGTCTGCCGCCTGTCCATCTCCCGCACCTGAAAGCACAAGATCACACTGCTCTCAGTCACTTTGAGACAATCACAGCATTGTGGTAGAGAGAAACGTTCTGCCCTGAGACCCTTACATATGGACAGGGGCTTTGACATTGCCGCAATCACCATGACTGGCGACAGCTTGTGCTGCTGCTGCATGGCAACTATCAGCTTTACAGCTGATGACTCTCGCCTAATTTTGGCATCAGCAGATTATATTTTGTGTGTGGTGTCTACTGTTTATTGCCAAAAACCTTTCAGTGCACTAGCTTGGTTTGAAGGTGTACAATCCTTACTGTTTTTGACAAGCAATAAGAAAGCATCCGCCAATCCCACCTTTTTGCTTCCCTGGCCAATGCCAAATGGCAGCTTGCGTCGCCTAGACGCTTCGCATCTGTCCAAAGTGGTTGCAACAGCTGCCATCAGGTGACTGACCAGCGTCAGATCGTCTGGGTCACTGCTCAAGCTGCTCCGGGCCAGTGCAGCCAAAGCTCTGAATGCTGCTGCTCGCTGGTAGTGAGTTACTGTCTCTGACTTCACGTCTGCCCAGAGGGGGTCCAGAGCGGTGTAGTCAAACACATCTGTGGCACTGGGAGGCAGTGACTGGCCTGCATGAGGGCGGGCAAGCAACAGCCAGTACAGTGCGTGCATAGCAGTGACGAAGCTGAGTTGGCCTGAACGGGCGCATATATGGCAAGTGGGCATGGACATGCATGGCAGTGCTGTGAGACATGGCTCTGGCAGCCACTAATGCCTGTGCGCATGTAAGCTGACAACTTATGCATGTGTTCAACTTGCCAGTGACATCAGATATCATTGCTGCCGTTTGCTGCTGACCCGTTCAAACAGCTGCTGATCTGGTTGCGCAGCCTTTGCTGTTGGTTCCGACATAGGCAAACGGCTTTCTCACCTACGAGGGTGGAAAATGGCACCACTGTCCCTGCTGAGCCTTCACCAGCTGCCAGCTGTATCAGGTAGTTCACTACCCTCAGCAGTTTCCGGTCTGCTGTCTTTGGAAGGTCGACCTTGACCCGTACTGACACCAGTAGAGGCAGGATGCTTGGGGGCAGGGAACCAAACAGAGTCATGCGAATCAGCACTTTGGCAATCAGCTCTCGGCTGGTGCCATCTGTGCTGTTGATGGCCTCAGCTGCAAGATGAAATTGCAACCTTAAGTGTCAATGCACAAGCATGACGATTCCAGTTCTGAGCCAGCTGAGCCAGAGCACTGTGTTGCTGCAACTTGCACGGAGGCCTAATGAAGGCTGACTCGTTATGTTACACGTTGGGCTTGGTTTTATTCAAATGTGCGCCGTGATGATGATGAAATGGCAGTGCCAGAAAGGCTGGGTGCTGATCAGCAGCCAGAATTACACAGAATACACTGCATGTTTGATTGCTGAAATGCACTGGACCCAAACTATGCAAACCACTGCATGTTCTGTTGTTGAAATGCACCAGAAGGCATGCATTCCATGTTGTTGATCAGTCCGCACATAGTGATTGTGGCATGGGTAGTGGGATGCCTGATAAGTGCTGTTCAGTTACTAGAGTCCCAGGTGATCAACTGCTGTGCTGCTAAGCGTTCACTGGCAACCCACCTAAGGCCCGTGCGCAATCTGCAAACGTAAGCACCTCTGTTTTACTCAGCTTTGCCCGGACATAGTTGTTCAAATTCGGCACCAGCTCGTCGGTCTTCAAGGGTGGTGCGATGGCACCACCCAGTGGGCTCTGCATCCCTGAGAGCTAGCGGTGTTGCACTGACATGTGATCAAAAGTACGTAGGAAGGAAAAGGAAACGACGTATTTGCAACAGGTCGCATGAAATCAGAAAGTCCCCACTGCAGGTGCCATGTGCACTTCATTAATCAAAACTTCTGGCCATTCCTTGTCAACGATATCACAAAGCTCCGAAGACTGAGTATTTCGCAGGCAGCTAGCAAACGCTCAAACCCCAGTGTGTTTGAACTGGCGATGTCGCCATCAAGGAGGGCAAGGCCATCACGCACGTGAACAGTTGCCTGTCTTTCAGCAGTAGTAATGTTGATCGGCCATTGGCTGACAGCCAACGGTCTTGCATTTTGTTGTTGCACTGTTGTCCATAGCCTGGCACGTTCAGCGGCCAGACATCTACCAAGTATATATACATATCACATTACAAGCTCGTGCTATGCACTGCCTGTTGCTGCTATGACTTGACCAACACATTTGGCCATCGGAAGTGCTGGAAGCATGGATTGGACGGACCTTCTTGGGCAGCTGGATGGACAGATTAAGCAGAAGATAGCAGCTCTAGATAAGCTTCAGGCGCGTCAGCTGTGGGCTGTTTTCCGGAGCTTTCAATCATGCCAGCTGCTAACAGCAGTATACCGTAATTTCCCCACAGGCACACGTTCAAAGGAACGCAGTAAGCAAGGAGCAAGTCAGCTCTTTGTTAGATGTCTCTGGACAGCTGCTGTGTGACAGTAACTTCAAGGTGAGCGATGCACCAGCGTTCATGGTGGCTAATATACCTGCACAGAGGCTTCTTGTTGCCCTCTGATGGGTTCCAGGATGTGATAGAAGGCTCTCTCACCATCAACCCCATTCTCGCAGGTACCATTGAAGCTGCTTAACTGCTGGGAATACATTGCACAGGAGAACAAGGACGTTGTTAGGCCCTATGTCAACGCCCTTCTTCCACACGTGGTGGGTTGAGTCGCAAGTGCAGCGCAGCGTCCTGCTGATGCACAAAATGCTAGGCCAGAAATCAACTCCACATATAGCATTGCCAGATGGACACTTAAACTTGGCGTTGTGTACAATACAGGTGGAACGCCTAGGAGACCGTCAGGATGTGCGCCAAGCCGCATGCAACTTGCTGCTGGGGCTTCTGCAGGTATGGCGGCAGCATGACATGGACTAGCAGTTATGTTGTTCTCAGAAGTATCTGATGCGGCTGAAAGATCCATATGAGACTGATTCCGCCACCACAGCAGCTGGGGGTCTTGGCCAGGATATCTGTTAACAGCCTGATGTCCAAGAAAAAACAATAGCTGCAGTGCATGCGGACAATTCAAACTGGCTCTTCGGGCAGATGATGAGTTCAGCAAGTGTGTGTGGGCCATTTGGCTCCTGTTGTTACATTATGGACGTATGCTACTTTCAGGTGTTGCGGCCTGACACCCTGATGGAGAAGATGGGCCGCTTCTGGTCCCACAAACACTGGAAAGTGAGACATGGGCTGCTGCAGTTCGTCGCAGAGGCCATCAGCACTACAGGAGAGACAGCACTGGCTCCACCTCGTGACGAAAACAATTGGGTGCTGCACCATGTGATTCAGTTGGTCGGAGACCCAGAAAGGTGACTAGAATCAGCAACAAGTAGCAGCGTGTGCGATAGCAATCGCCTTACCTCTTAGGTGGTTGTGTGTGGTTCCTGCTTTTTTCCGACATCAAGAATCACTTACAGCCTGATAGTCTCCGATGGCCTCTCAGCGTCATGCAAATCTGCCAGGCAGGCATATGACTGATCTGTGCCATATGCAGTGCTGTGCGTGATGCGGCCGTTGAGTGCCTGGAGGAAGTGTACCGGGTGTATGGAGAGCAGCTGATTGACATAATCAGTCGCTACAACCTGCGGCCTGCGCATGTCAACTCTATCTATGCCAGATTACAGCAGCTGGGGGCAGATGTGGCACCAGCGGCAGCAGCTTGTCTGGGGCATGATCAAAGCCCAGCAATCAGCAAGCAGCAGAGCAAGGGCACGAAAGCTGGCAGTGTGGCTGACGAGTACGACACAGCCAGCAGCACAGTTGAAGAAGCTGTTGACCAAAGCGCACACATAGAAGCTGTACTGCCTTCCAGCATCCAGGGTCCTGCCAGACAGCAACAGCGTCAGCTGGCAATTGAAGAAAGCACCAACAACATTCCGGATACCAGCAGGAGCTGGGGCAGTGCTGGAGCAGCAGCCAAAGGAAAGCGAGGGGGTTACAAGGTGAACTTCTCTGCCATGAAGCAGCAGCAGACTGGCAACAGCTCATGCAATGGTCTCAGTAGTGTAGTTTTCTTATCGCTGCTAGCTGGATTGCTCAGACATGGCTACTTTGTTGACAGCGCCACTCCGTGTCTTGCTCACAGGATGGAGGTGGCATCAGCAGTGATGGGGCTCTACCTCAAGCACAGCCACTAACAGTGTGTTCTGAGCGGGAACTCCATGCTGAACTGGAGAAGATTGTGGTGCTTCTGAGCAAGGGAGCAGCTGTAGTGGACTGGGAAAAGCGGTGAGCAACTTGTGCTTTGCTGCCCTGTTTGTTTGTTACTGGTACAGAGCAAATACTAGGTACCAGCCACCTCCAGCCAACGCTGCTGTCAGAAGGAAAGCCCACAAGCCTGTGATAATGCCGTGGTGTGTGCTTCAAGTGCTGCTTGCATGACACACAGACGGGTGGTTTGTGACATTCACGCTGTGTCTCACATGCACATCACTCGCAGGGTAGCTACTCTACTTAGGCTTGAAGGACTGGTGGCTGGTGGTGCAGTAGGCAGCTATGAAGCGTGCTTCCTGGAGCACTTGAGACAGCTGCGTGATCCGCTCCTTGAACAGATGGGGGACAGGAGGTCAGCAGTTGCAAGGCAGGCAGCACACACAATGGAGATGCTGGCAGCAGCACTGGGGATCAGGTTTGAGCCTTATGCGGTGACTTTCATGGGAGCAATGTTCAAGGCGCTGGTGATAACTGTGCAGGTATGTTAGTATTGTCACCTGGATGCAACCTCAGAATGCAGGATTGTTAATGGACCAGGTTACCATAGCCGCCATAGCGGCATCTGACTGCACTCGGTGCTCCAAAACAATGCCTGTAACAGTTGCCGATGCCTGTGTGCGGTACAGAGCTCTCTGTGCCTTGAACCGTGTGCAGGTTGTGTCTGAGGCAGCTGATGCTGCAGCCAAGGGCATCCTGCACCACTGCCACGCTCCAAAATTGGTGCCCTGTGTATGTGATATCCTGACTCGGGATAAGAACGCCAAGCTGAGGAAGCATTGCAGTGTGCTCCTTCTCCAGGTGGGCAGGCTGTTCACACATGCATTTGTAGCAGCTTGTACACCTGCACATCAACCTGCTGCGTCCCACTGCAAGCAGGGCTTTTCTTGAGGTACTGTAACAGCTACTGCTTGCACACCTTGCTGTGTTGGTTGGCTTGCTGACGCAACAGATTCTTGAAGAGTGGGAGCCGCAGGAGTACTATCACTACCTTGATGCTATTGAGGCAGCTGTTTCTGCATCAGCACAAGATGCCTTGGGCGAAACCCGGATGGCCGGGCGGCAGTCCTTTGCAGCTTATGCAGCACAAATGCCTGAACGTGCTGCTGCACTCCTCAGGCGGTTTGACAGCGGTCTTCAGCAGAAGCTGCATGAGGCAGTTGCACAATACAGCAAAGGAGCCCACCTGAAAGCAGGCGAGTTGTGCAAGGGCAGCTATTTTTGCTTCATGCCACCTTTGGCCTGCATCTAGCAGTGTTCAACACTTTCACAGCAATAGGCTACACTGCATACGAGTGTCCCATTGTGTACAGCTGACATCATTCAAGCCAACCAGCCACTATCAGCCTCAACTACTGCAGCCTGGTGCTGTATGCAGGAGCAGCAGGAGCAGGGCAGGGCAGGCAGCAAAGCAGCAGGCTTGCTAGGCCTGGGTCAGCAGGTGCAGTGGACTCCTCCATGGGGCCCCCACCCGCAAAACCCCCGCGCTCCAGCAGAATAGGAGGCACCTATCAGCGTGCACCAGTCAATGCAAATTTTGCTGGTACTGGAGGAGCTGACTTTGTGACCATTCTTGCACCACCCGCACCAGCCAGCAGTGCTCAAACAGCTGCTATCAGCAAACACAGCAGAAAGTCAGTAGCGGGCATGCCTATGAGGGTCCCTGGACACAGCACGGGGACCTGTGAACCTGCAGCAGCACCCTCAGCTGCTGCTGTGGTTCCAGCAGCCCCAGCAGCTGCGGCACTCAGCCGCCGTCGGACTAGCGTACTGCCGCAGCGTGTTCTGTACCAAGCAGAGTCTCCACCAAAAGCACAGATGCCTGCAAAGGGCGTCAGCATACCAAATTCACCAGACAGTGCTGCACACTCTGAAGCATCAGCAGGAGCTGCATCATCTGTTGGAAACAGTGAATGCAATAGAGGACATCCACACGGCGCTGCCACCAGGTGAGATGGGGATAACACCAGTAGTGCATTGGTACCAGCCGGCATGCATGCAACCGTTGTGATCTTGGCTCTGGCAGCTTCATATACGTACATTGTGTATGGCTGTGCAGATGCAGCCAACAGCAAAGTAAACGTCTGTCTGCACGTTTGACAGACACCCTTTGCCATTCTGTGTAATCACATGCAGACTGTTTCAACAACCAAAGGCTCATGGAGCACAGCAGCATCTCATGCACCACAACTCAGCACACGTCAACAGCATGTCACGCACCTCAACAACAGATGATCTCCAGCTCCTGAGCACATTGAGGGACCAGCAGCAACAGCAGTACCAACTGTACCAGGAGCAGTTGGCTGCACAGCCTAGCAGCAGTACTGTCTTGAGCATGGCAGCCACAATAGCAGCAGCTGGGGCAGGGTTAGCAGGGGTGCAGCAACAGCAGCAACGGCCAGCCACCCTCGCCAAAGCAGTTGCTGGTGTGATGGCCAACCCCAAGGACTGGAAGGAACGAGTGGAAAAGATGAACTTGCTCTCAGAAGTGCTGATGCGACAGGTTAGCAGGGGAAACACCAGATATGCACCTGTGAACTCAAGGGGTGGTGCTTGCAGTCATCAGTGTGGATGCCCTGCTATATACATACCAAAGTAGGAATGCTTTTGCCAGAAACCAATCAGCTCATTAGAACAACTAACAGGGCACCAAATGCAACTTATAACTGATTGACCAGAGATCATGCGCCTGGTGTGTTGCAGGCTGAGCATGGCGCTGGTGCAGAGGCTTATCTTGAACTCGAGAAGGTTTTGCCCAAGTTGCTGGTAGCCAGTGATGATCCGCACTTCAAGGTTTCATTGTCAGCACTAGCAGCTGTGCAGGTATGACACTACCTTTGAACCTAGGACATGCTGCCAGTGCAGGCCTTGCTTTCCGCAGCTAGGGTCATTGCCAGTGCTGCACTGTTGTGATTGTAGTATGACTACTCGACTGATCTTGCCAAGCAGGCAACATTTTGAACACGCCTCACACTGCATCACATGCAAACTGCCATCCTTCTGCCTGGCTGCAGGTCTGCATCAACACGGCCCCACACATGGTTGAGCCTCAACTGGACAAGCTGTTGCCACTGCTGTTCCTTAAGTTGTGCGCAGGAAAGCAGCAAGTGCGGTCAGCTTCAGAGGGAGCCCTGCAAGGTGGGATTCATATTTACTTGATATAGCCTGGCCAGCAACGTTTTTCTTGATGAGCAGGACAAGCTGCAAGCTGTAGACCTGGCGAACATGGTGTCCACTGCATTATGTTATGCGGACATTGCCACTTCCTGGGTCATAAAGATTCACAAGCGCTGTTGATGTTTGTGTGTGCAGCATGTGCCCTGCGCCTTGGAGCTGATCTCCTGCTGCCAGCCCTGGTTCGTTCATTAGACGCCATGAAACAGCCAGCAGCCCGGGTCAGTGTGATGGAATTCTGTGTGCTGTTTCTGGGAGAAGGCAAGGTCGCGGGAATCCCAAGCACAGTGGGACCTTTGAGGTGTGTCATGATGCAGGCAGGGCATGAATGGTGATCAGTGTCTGTGGAGGCTTGCCTCATCCTGTTGGCATGCATGCTGTCTATTCAAAACCTGCATGTGCCATCCCGCAAGAGCCAGTCTTGACTGCAAGGTGCCATCCTAAAGATGCTGTTCACATTGTCAGTTGCTCTCTTCCAATTGTTCTTGCTGCAGACATTGGATCAGCAAAAACATACCACTACTGCTGGACAAGAACCCTAACGTACGGCAGATGGCAGCCAGGGCACTTGGCACGATGTACAGCATAGATCCCGCTTCGGTGAGTGTTGTTTCTGCCAATTGCATGCCAGAGCCTGCTCCTGTTGATGCGGAAGCGCAGTGAATGGTTACCCTGTAAAAGCACTGGTGTGAGTGGCGTGGCACCTTGCTGCACATCATGCACTTGAAGTACCTTACTCCAGATTCTGCTGCTATACAGGTGTCTGCATGCCTGGCAAATGCAAGTATCCAGGAGGTGCTTGCAGTGCAGCGCAGCCTAGCTATTGCAGAAGCCAAAGCAGCAGCAGAGGAGCAGCAGGAAGCTGCTGGTGGCAACATTGCTGGCACGAATGCTGATTACATACACACGTGGGCTCAGAGGGGCCACTGGGGAACGCAGGGGGGTGCCATCAGTGCAAGCAGCTCAATGGACCTCTCTGCCACTGGAATAGACACGACAGGTATTGCAGGGGTTGCCTCTGGCATGGCGGACATGAGCCTCAGAGTAGAAAATAATAATGCCGCAGCTTCTCAAGTTGTGCAGGTTGCCCATCAGCCAGCACTTCATCATAATAGCCACCTACATGCACACGAGCCTCTGTACTCCCAGCAGCAGCAGCAGCTTAGTGGGTATGGCAATTATCAGGAGCAACAGCACCTGCATGAGCTGCCCAGCAGTGCAACTAGCAGCCCTGGGGCAAGTACGGCAACTGGAGGTGTTGGCACGACTCTGAGAGATGTCCTAGGCAGGCCAATGCCAGCCGGGTACAACAGCATGACGCCAGCCACAGCAGCATCAACAGCTGCACTGCAAACCATGACACAAGTAAGCAATTCTGGTGCATCATATAACAATGCCGCATCAACAGCAACAGCCAATTCAGGTACCACACCTTTCCCTGCAGCAGCTGCAGCAACTGGCGGTGTACACAGCAATAGGCTTGCTGGGCAGCAAGCACTTGCTGATGCGTCAGCCGGGCTAGCACCTACAGCAGTGCAGCAAGCCGCAACTGCTGCTGTTCAGGCAGGGAATGGCGCAGGACAGGCAGGTAATCATGTGGTGCTGAGTTCTGCAGCTGCTGCTGCAGCAGCTGCCGCGGCCGCCGGTGATGCTGGCAGCCAAGCCCGGCACCTGACGGTGTTGGTGCATAGGTTGCAAAGCAGACCAGGTGAAGATGTGCTGGCTGAGCTGGCAGCTTGTGCAGGCACCTTGTGCCCACAGGCATGGCAGGACAACTTCTCCAAGGTGGGCCACGCCTGTCGGCATGGTATGAGGAATGCAAGAACTGCCGTAGTACAGTTGCTACAGCAGCTCAAGCACCTGCTGTGCGGAATTGTCACTTCAACCGCCATAGTCCAACTATGCACGTCACAAAGTTGTCTGCAGCTGTGCTGGACATGAGCACAGATATTGTGGATTGATGTCGTGCATCATGTGGTGCCCTGCAGGTACTGCTGGCGGGTCTTTCAGCAGCACAGCATGGCCAGGAGCACATAAGAGAACTGGCCTTCATGCTTGTGCTGGCACTTGCCAAGCATCAGGGCCACCTGTTTGAGCCAGTCCTGGATGTAGTGCTGCAGCCTCTACTGCAGGGATGTGCGGATGGGTCAAGGGAGGTAAGGGTGCACAAAGCCGGCTGCCACCGGCAGCTACATTTGTGGCAAGCCTGCTGCCATGGCTGACAGCATTGAAGGTGCAACATGCTCTGCTATCAGGTCTGCCTTTACTGTCAATGTGTATGTGCTTGCTCATCAAGGACTCAACAGTGATGAGACAAGGCATTTGGCTTTGAGTTGCTGGGGGGTGAGCAACTCACCATCTGTTGTGCAGGTAACAATAGCAGCACAGACTGCACTGGACGTCCTGATGTGTGTGATGCCGCCTCTGCGCTGTGCTGAGATACTGGCACACAAGCTGCCGAGTGAGATGGCCATGACAAGTGGGACTGCAGTGGATGGCGAGGTTCTTTGTGCAACTATACGATGCCTGCAGGTATATTCATTGTCCCTTGCCAGAGTCCTGGATTCTTTGATAAGCCGCATGCTCTGCTCTCAGGGCATGTTGGGAAATAGAACTCAACGACTCACAAACCTAGAAGCACAGCAAGCCTCTTGCGTCCAAGCTGACACTGCAGAATGTGTCTGTGCTTATTTTGCAGATTGTGTGCCGCCAGATGACCTCAGCAGAGTTGCTGTCAGTGGCCCCTGCACAGCTGCTGCAAGGCATCTTTGCTGCGTTTCAGCATCCTAGGCCTGATGTCAGGAAGGCTGTAGTTTTCTGTCTGGTGGACATGTGGTTAGCAGCTGGTGAAGGGTAGGTCCCGTCATGATACAAGGCAGAGTGCTTGGGCGTCCTTGTGCTTGAACTGGGGTGCTGCCTGCTTGTAGTGATGTACCATATGAGATAACTGCTCACTACTCTCATCGCAAACACTTATCAATACAATCTTTCAGTCACCATGCTGAGGATGTTACCTGATGTGTTCATTCTGCAGGCTGACACCCTACTTGGCATCCCTCTCAACTTCTCAACTGAAGCTGCTGACGATCTATTACAACAGGACATTGGCACAGAGACAGCAGCAGCAGCAGCAGGCTGTAGGTGTTGAGCAGCAGTGATTGCCAGCTGAGACTAACAACAAAAGGCAGTCATGATGGCTACTACAGGGCAGCCTGAGCATCCTACAACAGCTGCAGGCAGAGGCTGTACTATCACAAGAATGCAGACAATTGCAATATAGTGAATCAAACAGGCATTGACGTCATGTCGACATAATTGCACAAAACTGCCCTTAACGACACAACAAGTTCTACCGCCATGTGGTGGTTGCTGCACACACTCTTCACTGGTGACTTCTTTACCTGTTGTTCTGTCATGATGGGTTTGCCTGAGCTTGACCACACAACAGAACCATTTGATGTTCTACCTGAGCGCTGTCACAAAATAGAGCATACCAGCAGTGTTGTTGCTGCTCATGTATTCTCAACGCTATCAGCAAGTCAGTAACCACGCTGCATGCACGCCAACTCCCGCACTGTGAGTCACAACAGCACGTGCTGTGGATTAGTTGTACACGAACAGACTCAAAGGCTCCGCATGTCGTCTCTAAGTCATTTGCAACTGCAGCAATGGTGGAGGGTGAAGACGATGCACTGATCAATGTCATGTCAAAAGCTTCTGTCGTCCAAGCCTGAGTCTGGTCACTGATCAGTGGCACGTAAAAGAGGATGGTAACAATCAGTTCGTTGATTAGACAATCCGCCTGCGAAACATCGGGCGCGAGGCCGATGGCAGTAAATGCTATGGCTGATGGTATCATTTATTATTATTACTGATCAGTGGCACGCCGGGCAGGTATCTGTTCATCAAGTTTAATAGCAGAGTACATGGCACTGCCTGCTGGTGCGGCACCGACAAGTTCAGCGAGTGTCTCTCGGTTGGGTGTTAGTTGTTATTGTCATTAAGGCTGCCAGCCTCAAGTGGAGTGGAAGCTTCGCGACTGACAAAACCATTGGCGCCAGCAACATTGGCATCACTTATATCAGGTCATCCTGATCAATTACCGACAGACATACAGTCTGAACATATATGTGATGATATATATCTGACATACCTTCTGCAAAAAATACAGTGCCTGCTGCAACAACTTACTGAACACTTGAAGAGGGCTGCAAACGATCATCTCCTGCAACAAGCAATCCGCTTGTTATATCATGTAACACCTCAGAAGGGTCATGGCTTGCCCCCAGAACACAGCGCTGTGACTCACTGGGCCTGAACAACGCGATGAAACCACTCTGGACCTAGACGGGCACTGTGGTTGGTGACAAACCTGCCGCGCCTCTGAGACAGATTGTTGCGTGAGGAAGAACATAGATATGAACATGACAATAGGTGTGAAGAGATAGACTCTGGACAAGAAGTTTTCCGCTCAATGCAATTTCAAAAATGAAGCAACTCCACAGCCAAACTCCTGCTGCTTGATCAACGTCAGCAAAATACCTATACTCAACTATGCAAGTGCAGCACACTCTGCTACTGCATGAAATTATTGTACAAACTGTCACGTGAACCACAGGTTGAGCAAAAAGTAACAGCTACTACAATGCAGTTGTTTGTGCCGTAGGGCGTAGGGCATGACGCTGTCAGCCTGACAGCCGGGCTAAGCGCCTACCAACATGAGTAGAGATATGGCACTGCATGTCCTGAATGACAACACAGTTGCCGCCAGAGAAAGCAGATACGGCAAAGCAAAAGGAAAAACGTCAGTTAGAGAATGTTCATACGCAGCTAGAGTGTGCAGCTTGCAGTCCATCTGCATGTGCACCAACAACATAGCCTCACCCCAGCTGCATGATGTCGAGAGTACGCAGAGACACACTGCACATGAATTGTCCCATCAATACACACAGCTGTGAAGCTGACGATGGTATCTGTGGTTCACACCCAAAAAGGCCGAAACATGTCCTTGCAATTACAAGATCCTGTCATACAATTCATCACCAGGCCAGTTGCGCTGTGAGTGGCCACCACCAGGCTACAACTTCCACAACTCATACATTCACGTGCAATTGAAAAAGAGCTGGTGCTTGCTTTGGCACGATGTACACATGTGCTCAAGGTATGTCAGGGAGCACACAGCAGGCGCAGGCACAAAGCACCTGATGCACAGGTGAAGACGCCAGTCAACGGGGGGGAGGGGGGGGGACCCATCCAGTTGCACCACATTGCACAGTCATGAACAATTCCTCAAAATCATCAGTCGCTGCAGCTACACAGGTAATGTACTTTCAAAGCGATACTGTGAAGATATGGTGATGCATACTTGTTAATGCGGAGCAGAGGTCAGCCGCAGGTCTGCCTGTAGCCGCCACGTCAGTTTGCCGATACATAATACTCAGCTGTAACCATGAAACCTGTAGCTAGTAGATTGTAACAGTTGATGAAGCCTATGCAGGCTCTGATGATGCTTGTGCTACTTCTTCCATATGAAACCATCTGCTGGAGCAAACCTGCACTTTGACTGGGCCTCCTCATACTCACACATGCAAAGGTAACCTTAAACATGTCTAGACATGAAACATTTCTGAATTTTGTGATAATGTGAGACTCTAAGAACTAGCACTGGACCTAGAGAGGCCCCCAAAAAACCAGCAGAGCAACCACCCACCTGGCATGGCACTCATAATAGCAAGTACCAGTGCACAACACACCCCAATGCAAGATGCACAAGAAAACTGTTACGCTTTGCATGCTGGCCATGCAGCGTGTTGGATGCTTTGCCTGCTGGCCAAGCATACAAGACGCTGCATGGCCAGCAAGCACAGTGTTCTGGGATCCACATGACCCCCATCAACTTTCAGTGCAACAACAAAAACAACCCAGAACATTGACTCTCAACCAGACCAGCTCATACTGCCGCCACAACCGGCTGCTGATGCTGCTGAGGAGCAGCTATCATCTCCCCAACTTCTGACACACTCCTGCTGATAGCGCCACCAGCAACAGCTCCCCCCTCCATCCACTGCCTCATGATGTTGCTCCTCATCACATCCAGCCTCAGGAACACAGTGCTGCGGCCAATGCTGCTGCTCGTGTCCTCATTGGCAAAGCTTGCAGTGGCAACAATGTCAGCTTCAAACTTGCGCTGCAGGCGTGCACGAGCCTTGATGAGCGCCTTCATAGCCACATGGCAAGCAGCAGCACCTGCCAGCTGCAGGGCCACGTGGTTGCAGCCCAGGATGTTGTGTATAATGGCATTGGACAACTTGTTCACATCTGCACAGCCACACAGGTGCAGCAAGTCAGTCGCAGGAGTGGTCTGCGCTGTGACCGCCGGCCCGATTACTAGGCCAGCTGTCAACGCCAGGTACACATTCATCTGCTGACTCATCAGTCAATGGTCCCTCAAGCCCATGAGCACCCCTGTAGCATGTCAGAGAAACACGGCAATACTTTCTGACTGTTAAAGTCCCGCAGCTTTTGACTGCATGAGAGTCCCGCAGTAGCACACCTGTGTTTGCACCAGCCTTGAGCAGTGGGGCATTGGACTGTTGTGCCTCCACAGCGGCCGCAGCTGCCACCTCACTCTGCTGCTGCTGCTGTGACTGCCTGTCCTGCATGCATGCTGGAATACCAACAGGTGGTGGAAGTGCCACAGGCAGGTCACAAGCACTGGCCTTGGCTACCATGAAGCCCAGTGGCGGCTCAGCATCTGCTGCTCTGCTGCTGCTGCTCCTGTGGTAAGGCATAAACACAAGCTCATCTGTTGATTGCTGCTCTACTGCAGTGGATGCAGGCTCTGCACCACTGAGCACAGCAGCAGCATCCACCCCTGCACGCCCTTCTGCTGCCATGTGTGCATTCACATAAAACCTGGCAACTGCCAGGGACTTGGCAGCTACATGTGTAGCCTGGGCAGGCACATCTCCAGGCCTTGTCAAAGACAGCAGTAGGCAGCTGCCATGCCTGCTGACCACCTTGGCCAGCGCACCTGCAGCATCCTTCACGCAGCTGAGGGCAGACACCGTGACGGTGCCTGCGTCCCGCAGCCGCTCCTGCTGCTGCCTGCTCCTGCTGTTGCCAGCAAAAGACACAACACTGCTGGCACTGCTGCCGGGCCTGCTGCTGCTGTACAGACTGCTGCTGTGGGCAACAGTCCAATTGTGTGCTGCTGCTGCTGATGGTGCTGACATGAGACTGCTGGTGTCTGCTGGGAGGCTAGCAGCTGGGGATGGTGGGGGAGTGGACATGGTGTCTGCACCGCTGCTGCCGTCATGAACAGCAGCAGAGGCAACTGGTGCCTCAGCCTGGGGCATACCAGGGTATGACATCTGCATCTGCTGCATATGCAGGTGATGCTGCTGCTGCTGGAGCCACTGCTGCTGCTGCCAGGCATACTGGTAGGCAGCAGGCATCATGTATGGTGGTATTGACACTGGTACAGGGAAGAACATGGGCACTGGCAGAGGCATTGGCTGCTGCCACTGCTGCCACTGCTGCTGGTGCCAGGCCAGCATCTGCTGCTCTTCAAGGACTGGCTGCTGGATATGCTCAGGGGTAGTATCACTGCCAGCCTCCTGCTGTGGCTGCTGCTCAACAACTGCAGACGAGATGATGCGCTGCTCATGACTGTCAGCTTCTGTGTAGCTGGACTCGGTGGCACTGCTGCTGATGGATTGAGCAGCAAGTGCAGTGGCAGCAGCTGCTGCCAGGTATGCACTGGGGTAGAACTCAGCTGATGTGGGGTTCAGCTTGGAATGTGCTGCTGCTGCTGCGTCTTCCGACAGTGAAGGCTCTATTGATTCCAGAGCAGCCGGTGTTGGGGCCTCTTCTGCAATAGCAGCACCCTGCTGCTGCTGCTCACCTTCCTCTGCAGCCTCTGCTGCCACTGGCACATTTAGATAGGCGATAGGGACAGAAATTGGGATGCTGCCAATGTTGATAGTGGTCGTCCCTGGTCGTGACAGATCAGTGCCATTCAGCAGGAGGGCCAGCTCACTCTCACTCCCAGCCAGGCTTGTGGCAGACGCGCTGTGCGACAGGCGTGACTGACCGCTGCCAGAGATTGCGACATTCTGCTGATTAACATCAACCACAGAGGGATCGACGGCCTCAAGCGTAGGCGTCGATATGCCATGGTCAAGTGACGTTCTGGTTGGGGCGACATTTGCCTTGGCTGATACTCTGCAGAGCATGCATGACAGCGAAACGACATATTAATGATGTATGAACAGTATTGAAGGACACGGGCTATCCATGCAGGTCGGCAACGAATCAAACAGCAGCCACACCCCAACGACGAGAGTCCTTATACGAGATGTCTGCCGCTTACCGTACGACTGTGGGCGCAAATGCAGCTCTGATTGGTCTGTGCTTCCTGTTCACGTCTTGCGTGGGCTTACTAATATGATGCTTCGATACAGTCCTCGACAGGTCTGGACCAATCCTTGTTGTTGGCAACATAGTGAGTCGCTTGGCTATCAAAAGTCGGAACTTTTCTTTGCAACACTTTCAATCGTGATAAAGGGCAAAATAAGCTAGGTTGACGCCGCGATGCCGAGCAATTTGCCAATACACTCGGCTGGTGCAGAGCGATTGGGTGACAAGGCCCAGACCCACGCTATTAACCCTTGTGGACCAGCAAAGTGATGGGATATATGTATGCTGCAACCTTCTAGTCTTGGATAATTCTGCGCTTCCAAACCCTGTAACAATCAACGTCTCTTTGCCTCCTGACAACACTGGACGACAGCATATTCCCCTACGATTTCCCAGTAAGATATGAAAGCATCTAGTTGCTTTGTGCCCAGGTAGTGCTACACCGACGAGCCTGAAGCGGGTACAATCTGTGATGTACCAGTTCCCCGCAAACCACCAGTCAACAGCTCAACCCAATGTGCAACCAATAAACGACTTTGTTGTTATGCTTTGTAGTTTTTGAGCTATTGGTGGCGCTCCGAGTCCTAACGCAGACTGGCCATCAGGGCCTGCTGACTCCTGGGCCCCAACCTTCAACAGTCGCAGCTTGGATGTCTGATGTAATGGATCTCACCAACTCGCATCTGCGGAACCTTTCTGTTGTCGAAATACCACCGCAGTTGCAGGTTGGTGGGAAGCTGGGGCCAGCACAGGAACAGCAACATGGCAGCAGCAACAGCTCTCAAGCCCTCCATCATCTGTTTTCTCTTTGCATGTAGAGCCTTGACCTGACGGCTAATCGTCTTGAAACCATAGATCCGAGAATCCTAGCCCTGACAGGTCAGCAGCACCTCAGTCAGTCGGCAGTATGCACGCGGCGAGGTCCCTCCATCAGGCATTGCCAGTTGCCGCTCAACAAGACATATGCAGGCACTGAGTGTGCACAAGCACTGCAGCAACCGCCGCCCCAGTCATGGCCAAGCCACCAGCTTGTCCAACAAGTGTAACTGCTGCAGCAGACAACGCGCATACTCGTCATGCGGAACAGCACAACCATTATACAACTTGGTCAGCAGCACTTCACAAGCCCAACAAACTTTGTTGCCGTTCCCACATCCCCTGCTTCTGCTCAAAGGTTTACGCACTCTCAACCTCAGACAAAACATCCTGCCGGATGTATCTTCGCTGGATAGCTGCCAATGTCAAGGGACTTTGGAGGACTTGGAAGTGAGGGATAACCTGCTTACAGAGGTGGGAGAGGGAATGGTTGACAAGTGTCAACACCAACTGGATCAAGATACGTTGGCTGTTGGACAGTTGTCATTGATAGATAGCCGGTGGAGCTAGCCTTTCTGGCTGTGAAAGCGCACAGGCAGCAGCTGAAATACTGCCGGCGGTGTGGCACCGTTGCATCTGCCATTGACCCTGTTGAGCTCCTCAACTGACAACCATTCAGCATAAACCATCTTTGAGGTCTGTTGGTGCAGGTGTATATTGATGCCACACATGAACACCTGGCAATAAGATCACTGTGATCATGGGGTACTTGCATCCCTACTGACATTGTAGTCGTCACGTCACTGTTGCAGATCCCTAGACTTTCAGGCTTCTCAGCACTTACTCGACTAGAGTTCTCTTATAACCAGGTGCGGCAAGAAGCAACATGCCAGCACAAAAGACATCACACATACAGCTGACCTTGGACCAGGATGTGCAGACCATGTCGCTGAACACATTGCTGCGTTGATGCACCTCGCTTAACATGCTTGTGGGTAACACCACTCACTGCTGCACACTACATGATTGTATCGCTGCTAGCGGACTGCACAGCTGTCTTCTCCCAAAGCTGCTCACCTTTCCTGCAGATTCGCAGCCTGGCCCCCCTCACCAGTCTCACAGCAGATGCAGCAGCAGCACCCCCTCTGGCTGAGCTGTATTGTGCCGCCAACAAGGTGACTGCCATAGAGGGGATATCAGGGTTCACCGGCCTCACAGTTTTGGAGCTAGGCAGCAATAGGATTAGACAAATAGAAGGCCTAGAGGTGAGCGGGTAATGTGCATGTCTATCATCTCTTTCTGCAACCACACATGACGGCTGTGGCATGAAGCCAACTACAGCATTGGGATTGCAACAGGACTCAAGTGCTGCCTTTTGATTGGCGTCTTGGCTGCAATGCCATTGCAAAGTTGGACTATCTGTGTTGCACATCTGAGAAGAGCACCAGTCGTACAACGTGCTGCGGCTGTGGTTTGGCCGCAGCAGAACCAGTCAGCAACATGGGAAAAGTTGCCAGAACGATGCACGGCAACCTTTGCCATTACTGCTCGCAGCCTGTGTGCAAGTTCCTTGCGTTACAGTGCCCTGTCTTGCAGCTTCACATGCCGGCTCTGCAGGCTGGCAACACAGGCTCTGTCGGCGTCTGCTGCCGAAAGCTCTTGAAAGTCAGCACAAGCCTGTGTCCCACTGGCATGCAGGGTCAAGCAACATTGGTGGAGCTTTGGTTAGGAAGAAACCGTATATCCAGTGTCCAAAACCTCAGCCATATGACAAAGTTGCAACGTTTATCGTTGCAAAGCAACAGGTAGGGTGTTGACTCTGGTGGTGCAGCTGGCCACAAGGGTGGCTTACTGGGTAGGCCAGGTGGGTACAAGCACCACATCACTGTGCTGAGTATCATTGACTTTTGTGTTGTATGGCGGATGTATCTGTTACGTAACAGTATAAGCAATGAAGCAAGGTCTTGTGCTTTCTGCTTGTCATGATCCTGGCTGTGCCGCCTGGTATGCTGTGCAGGCTGGAGAGCATGTCTGGGCTCGGCAGCTGCACATCGCTGGTGGAGCTGTATCTTAGCCACAATGGCATCTGGGCGCTTGATGCTCAACTTACACAGCTGCAGAACCTCAAGGTGAGTACTGACCACTAGTACTGACTACTACTTCAAGTGTGAAACAACACAGATGAAAGGTCAGATCGCTGTGCTGAGGACTTGGGCAAGTGTTGGTGTGCTCTGCATGCGGGTGTGGGCATGCTGGTGGCCATCGTCCTGTGCCACCTTGTCATTGTGTGAGACGGGCTTGCCGTTATCCCGCTGTCCAGAGAATTGCTTGGATAGAGACTGCTGAGCGCTGTTATGCGGCCAGGTATGCAGGTTCTGGATGTCAGCAACAACCGCATCAGTAAGGTGGAAAACCTACAGGGCTTGACGCAGCTAGAGGACCTTTGGCTCAATGATAATCAAATTTCGAGCTTAGAAGGGCTAGAGGAGGCCCTTGCTGGGCAACGGAACAGCTTGACCACTATATATCTGGAGAAGAATCCAGCTGCTGCAGAAGAGGGCTACAAAGAAAGGATCTTACAAATGCTGCCCAAGCTCGTTCAACTAGATGCCAGTGTGTTGTCTGGAAAGGGGGCTTTTTGACACTGAAGTCGTGATCCTGAAGCATGCTGGCATGGAATGGTGCATGAACTCCCAGAACATAGCTTCACTTGTCTGTCAGGAGTTCTAGGTTACCCAACAGAGGGCCTTGGCATGAGTGCAGATCCAACTTGCCACTTGAATCTCACGCTCAGTGTGATATCATGATAGACCGGGTTGAATGCACAGTGTCGGTGGGCTGTAAAACCGGCGAGGTGTTGTGGTAGCTGAGAAAGCGACTGCTATTAGGCTTAAAGGCACTCAGGTATTCGCAATATCGGCAACGGATCCCCTTTTGTTATCATTGCATGCACTATTATTGCCGTGCAACGGCTCCGGAAATGACCTGCGGATGTAGCCAGTACAACTGTACAAACCACCTTGGAGTTGCGCATATCGTCCTTCTACATGACACGATGCTACGTACGCCAGCTGCAAGCTAAGCTTTATCTCCATAAGCCTCGATGTGGCAGGTGTTGTTCCTGGCGACCTCAGCGCTAGCTGCACAGAGAGCTGCCTTGGCAGCAGAAGCATGTCGACAAGCAGCAGCATCTGCAGACCCCATTCAGCACACACACAGCACCTGTAATAAGACCTCTCAGGGCCACCACATACGATTCTCTACTGAAAGCACATTGACAGGCAATGAACCGGGCAAAACCTCAGGTATGGTTGAGGCGCTCCAGCAATTGCACGTAACAGCATCTGCCAGCTGCGTACACTCTCAGCCACCTGTGGGCCAGGTCTGTCCCAGGATGAAACAATGCAATTCGTCACACAAATAGACATAAGGTTGCCTGGTCGAAAAACTGCCACAGGCAAAGCAGTGTACAGCTCACTGTGGGGCGAGGATGGCACCAACTTTGTGCCAGGTGTGAGGATGTTTGACCCCAGCTGGGCCGGCCACAAGGGAGGCTGCAGTCCACCCAAGGACGGCGGAACACGTGTGATCAACATTGTTGAGGAGTATGGCGCAGTTCCTGATGATGATAAGAGTGACAGTGAAGCCCTTGCAGCTGCTGTGGCATCAGTCGCAGTTGCAGAGCACGATGATATGCAGGTGCACAGCCAAAGCTGAGAAAGCAACCAGTGGGGTTAGCTGCACAGCGCCGACTGGGTTTTCAACAAGGACTGCCATGACTGATGGCCCCATCTCAGCATGCACTCAAGTAATAGCTAGCTGCATCTGCCAATGCTTTTTAGCTGCTGTGTGTCTGCAGTTTACTGTGATTTACTTTCCTCCTGGGAAGTACCTGCTGACATCCAACATAACAATAAGCAAATCAATTGTGCTGAGAGGAGCAGGCCAGCAATCTACTGTCCTCATGTTCAACAGTTCAATGAGTGAGCTGTATCCTGCTGCCTGGAACAGCAGCAGTAAAGCAGTGAGCCCATGGTCGTTCAGAAACATGCTCATTGACTTCAAGTGAGTTACACCTGCATGCTGTGCGATCCCTTGCCTCACAACAGAGCTGCATCAGTACATCTAGCATACTGAGTGTCCATCACTTCGTGCCAGGTACCTACACAGATCAGCTGCAACGCATGCACCCACAGTACCTCTGGCAAAGCCGTATATAGTGATCTGCTGCTTTGTCTTGCTGTGTGTCTTGCAGGGGTGAAGACAGCTTGTACGCTGCTGAAGCAAAGCTGGCCAACATCACTTTGCCCACCATTCCTGGTGGCAGAGTGATCTCACTCAGCAGCACAGAGGTATGGTATGAGAACACAGATGTTGCGTGCCTCTTGTCTTGCTGCTGATGCCTCGGGTTGCTGCAGAGTGACTGAACTCTGTCTACAGCGGCACCATTGCCTCACTGTGCCCTTCTTGTACCAGGCTTACCAGGCTTGTACCAGGATACGTGGGTAGTTCTACTGACAACCTGAAAGGTTGGTTCACTGGTCTTACCTAGGTACCAAACACCTGCCCTTACGCATGCAGCTTCTGCTGCTGAACAGGCTGCACTGCTGTTGCTGCCCTGAAACTCTGCAGGGCATTCAGCCAGGCACAGCGATCAGAATTGTTGCCAAAGATCCTGGTGATGGGTCTCTCATCAGATACCTGTTTGGTGATGAGCAGGTAGGACTGCTGAGCCCTATCTAGCAAGGCCGCTGGCCTGACCTGTCCGGAATTTGCAAGCATGACGTGTTTCTGCCCAGTTCACTGTGGGCAGTTGACAATGTGGCATCGTGTTTCACAGTTGCCCCATGTGTCTGCCCCTGCACATACACAGGGCGCTGTTGACATGGACATTGATGACTTGCTGGGCAAGGCACGGGAGGGGGATGTGGAGGGAGAGGATGCAGTGGACCCAATCAGGTTTGTGGCAACAGTGTCACAGGTAGGGCACCGGGCCGTTGCGTTGCTCAGTGCTTCATGACCCATGATTCCATGAGTACAGCCATCTTGCCGCTGTCAGACCTGTTAATCATTGACACATCAGTGGCACTGATTTGTCAATGACATAACCTCACTGTAGCATTCATGTAATGCCTGACTGTGAACCAACTACATTGTTATGAACCTGGCACAAAGTCACACACTGTGGCTCATCAATTGCCAGGTCCCGAGAGCTCTCAGTGAGTCTGGTACAGCAAGTAAAGTGACTGCCTGTTGACAAATTCAAGCATTTCCTGCACACGCTGTGTGGAAGCATGGACACATGGCTGCCCTATGCCACTGCAGGTCTTTCCGCCTTCAGGTAAAATACTTCTAAACAGAGCAATACCATATGCTCTGCAGCTGAGATGGAGCCCAGCTGTGATGAGATTCGCACCCAAACTTCAAAATGTTGGTGTGGAAGATATGACACTCGAGCACAAGTGGGCAAGGTGTGATAGTCTCTTGCAAACATCAAACAGTGCCTGGAGTGCAGCAGGCTCAGCCCCTGATAAGCACTGATCCGCAGATACACAATGAGGTCGGACATGAAGTGTGCATGCTATGCTGCCCAGATCAAAACATCAACCTTTCAATGGGGATGTGATGATGACTGTGAGGTCCTGTGTGCAGGTATGGCGGCCACTTCAAGGAGGCAGGGCACAACACCATTGGATTTGTGAAGGCTTCAAACTGCTGGGCCAGGAACTTGACGATCAAAAATGCTGGTGAGGTTGGACCTAAGCTTGGTTGTATATGGATGGCATGCCAATAGCTTAGAGCTGCAGTAACCTGTTGAGAACCTTGCAGCTGATGTGGTGTTGCAATGCCATCAGTCAACCATCAGCTTTGAGCATACTCTTGATAGCTCTCCTGCAGCTGCCAGCAGATACTAATACTTACCTACAGACACGATTGCTTTGCAGTGTTGCCGGCTCATGTTGAGTGGTAGTATGCAATCTAGTGCTGATTTGTGAGTCCAGTAACTTGGGCATGACCCCTCTTCACACATTCCATGACTCTAATTTGACATAAAAGTCAACAATGAATCCAGCCCAGGAGAAGTTACTTGTTGTCAAACACCCAATTATACAGTAAAAACACAACTTTTGGGAAGCAGCCAGGCCAGAAGGTGCCCAGGGCCACGGCTGCCAATGTCATATTCCCAATAATCTACCTGTAGCCATGTTTTCTTGCTGCAGATACTGCAATTGCCATTGAGTATGCTCATTTCTGCACTCTCAGCAACATTGAGCTTGCGGTATCACAACCTCGTGATCAACTGCCAGATGCCAAGGGGGGGATTTCCTGTCACCATGGGTTCAGCCTGGGGCACAGCGCAGACATCCTCATCAACAGCTTCCAGGTGTGCTCGGCGCCGTGCACCGTGTGTGGGCCACATCTCCTTCAGCTGCTGTCATTAATCACAGTTACAGTTGGTGTCTATCATCTCTGCTCTGCTTGTTGTGTAGCAGCAATGCAGCTCTCTGCAAGGATGCTGCACCTGCTGAACCCTGTAGAGTGTTGATATACATGTTGCGCAACTTTCAGTATGTGTCAAAGGCACAAAGCAGTGTACTGAATCAGAACATCACATAGTGTGTTTCAAGGCACACTTTCTCTGCGATGCATGGCATGCGATTTCTTTGAAGACGTTTGGTCTCTCTTAGCAGCCCATATCAATGGTTGGTGCAGGTGTTGACGCGCTGTGAACATGACATCAGCTGGGACTGGTGGACCACCCACTCTGTGGCAGCCAATGGCTGGGGCACAGACCTCAACAATGACATGCACAGAAGTGCTCCACATGGAAACCTGATCTCAAATGTTGGCTGTGGAGCATGCACCAGGCCTTGGTTTAGTGGAGGGGCCAAAGACAGGTGTGCGGACTGCTCACATGTTGTGTTTGATATTCAGCGCTGGCATTATCAATAAGACAGCATTGATGCCTAAAAGCGTACCTTTTGAATCAGGCAGCAGATGCGCATTGTAGTTGCATACTTCAGGTTACCGCAACATCGCTGTCTTTTTCGATTATCAGCAGTCTTCCTGATGGCCCATGGGAATGCATTCCCAATTTATGCATGTTACTTGTTACCCTAAGCGATGAGGATTCTATTTGCCTACCATTGGTGCCATAACAATCTGGGATGTCTGTACTGTTGACAACATTTGCAGGGGCCTCAACTCTGGAATGCAAAATGTTTTCTGGAACCTGCACTATGGTGAAAGCCAAGCATACCAGACACCATTGTCAGTTCAGGAATACCAGCCTGGACAACAGCTGCATGCTCACCCAACTCTGGACAGACAGCCCACAGACCCCCACACCCCTGGGTTCGGCCTACCACCAACTGACTGGGGCCTACATTTGAGCTTCATTGGTTGCAGCTTTGGCCCACAAGTCAGCAACAAAAGCAGCACCACTAGTGACAGTGCTGTCAGCAGAAGCATCAGCCCTAGCACCAGCCATGCAGCAAGCGCCGATTCCTCCGATGGCCGTAAGCATTTCATCGATGCAGGTAGACATGCCTCACAGCAGGTGACACCGGCAGGAGTGCGGGTACTTTCCAAGGGAATGAAAGACATCATAGACCGCGAGCTGACTGCAGGAATGTCACGGACTGGGCAGGACTTTACAGGCACGTGGCTGGTGGAGGCAACGGGACAGGGTCCGCTACTCCATCCCCAGGATTTGTATACGGCCTTCAAGGAATCCAGAAGCAGCCGTTCTTACAGCGAGACCTCAGCAAGAGTAGAGGCAGGAGTGGTGGGCTTCTCATGTTGATTCAGGTGATCATCTTATGAGTCCAGTTGACGTAGTTCCTGAAGCAGCCATCGTTTTCGAAGGTTGTTTACATGTAGTAAATACAATTGCATCGTGATGCGGCTGCCAAGGTTCGGAAGTAATGATTCACAACGCTTGCCAAAAGGCGCGCGCGACCACGTGGCTACATGCGGATTCAACCCTTCTTCAAGCACGATCGTCTCAAAAGGCGGGAGGCTGCTCAAATGACACCATCTTTGAGCGAGCTGCATACAGCATTCGCCGTGAAGAAGGAGCAAGGACTGTCATATCCGGCGGATGGATTCTGCAATAAGGCCGGCATCACGTATGCCTCTACACGGGCGGCCAGCATTTACACTTATGCGTGTGGCATGCATACTTGATGACTTCAGGCTCATCCTGTCATCGCACTTGAGGTCCCGGGCTGTGGCGCCACACAGCAGCAGCGGAAGGATCAAGGCTTTGCAGGTCTGCTGGCAGGTCCACACAGAAAATAAAAGCTAGAGCACCTACGACTCCTGGTGAGGATCTCTGTATGCGAGGAGGCTGCAAAGCAAAGTCTGCGGTGGTGTTCAAATGTGCTGGTCGTCAGTCAGTGCTTCAACCCAATTGGGGTGATAATTATATGATATTGCAGCTGGCTAAGCAGCCTGAGGCTCGCAGAATGGTGTTCTGCGCTATCAGCAACCAACCCGCTCAGGGGCCACGCAGCAGCATTCTACCGATTTCCCCGCTGGCAGCAGTCATGATTATTATCGTAATTGCCCTGATCGTGAACAGCTCACAAGTGACTTGAGTGCTACCAGGCCACCCATGTGGCAGGAGAAGCAGCAGCCCGACCACGTGCTTCTATAGAACTACTAGCACGCTGCTGACTTAGCAGCTGTTGGATCTAACCGTGTAGTTTACCTGTACTTCTATGCAGGATCTTCGTCAGCATGACGCTGGCTGTAGCCACAGTAGTGCTGCTGGCCTTTGCAGGCTGTGCAGCAGCAGCACCCACAGATGCCATTGGTATACTTGGGCAGTTGCAGGATGATGCGACACGAAGCTTGTTCCCTGCTGGATTTCCACAAGTGCAGAATGCATTTGCAGTGCCAACCTATGAGGAGCCACCAGTGCCCAAGAATGCTTACAGAGGGGTGTATGTGAGCATAACCTTGAACCGCCCGAGCAGAACTGCATAATCAACAACTGTGTTTGGCTTGTAAGGTGTCATGTAAATCTTGTGGTATCCTTATAAACTATTGCACCGGATGCTGTGTTGACACAGGGCTACAAATCCTGCATAAACTCTTCTATTGTGCGGAGATCTGCATTTGCCTGGTATGGCCATGCGTGCAATTCTCCGTATGTTACCCACAATCACATGCAGGGCTGGGCAACTTGCCAAACTGATATCCTCATCCGCCCAGAGTCTACTCAAGAACTCGCATCTGCAATCAAGGATGTGAAATCCCAGGCCGCAAAGATGGGCCGACCTCTAAAAATGCGTGCTGGCAGGCCAGAATATGCCACCATGAACAGCTTACCCTGTCCCAGGCAGACGACCCTGGTTACTCCCTTCACTGTCAAGGGTAAAGCACCACTTATAGTTGGCATCATGATGGACAAGATGAACAAGGTGGGATTATCAGGACATGATCATCATGTGTTGTTCATGCTCCTGCATTCTGTTTTTTGTTAAGGTAGGTAGTTAAGCAGGCTTGTTGTGTATCATGTGACACGTACCAGGCAACCATCGCATGATAGCAAGATGCCTGGTACACGCAGCTGCAAAAGTGATGGTTTTGTCTGCAGCACAATTTGCATATTCGCTGATGACCTTGCCTTTGCTGCCACAACGTTCCATAGCTACTGTGATAACACATGGGTTGAAGGCATAAGGCATACATAAGCCAGCAAATGCCAGCATTCACGTTCATCTTGGCAATGCATATCCCTTGCAGGTCCTGTCTGTTGATGATGGGAAGAAGCAGCTGAAGGTCCAGGTTCAGATGAATCTCAAGGGCCTCATCGAGACAGCTGATGCAAATGACATGTCAATGCCAGTCACAGCAGTCCCCTGGTGGCAGAGACTGACACTGGGAGGCATTTTCTCAACATCATCACATGGAAGCGGCAGGAACGTCACATCAATGGTTGTAAGTACATGCCTGGAAGGTTACAAGTTGTCAGTTGGCTTTCCTGAACAGCTGCTAGAGCAGTGCAACAAGTCCTATAGCACTGCAGCCATTATAGCGGCAGCAATGGCATGTTGAGATAACAGGTACATGCAGCATTATTCTAGGTGACTGCAGTGCCGAATGGCTGCTGTGTGGTGTGTCCTTCACAGTGTGACTGGTTCATCGACATCACCTGGGTTGATGCAAATGGAGACATCCACACGGCTGCAAAGGGCAGCAAAGAGGCTCAGGCTCTGTGTGGTGGTCTAGGACTGCTGGGTGTGCTGGCTGAGATCAAGCTGCAGATGACGCCAACTGCCAACAGCTGGTTCAAGACCTGGTACTTAAAGGATGACACCAACCTTGCAGACGACATTGAGGCCATGCTCAAGGTGTGTATTCAGCAGTCCAGCATCCAGCAGTGTATGGTGTTGGGTCATTTGTTGCTGGTACTGTTACTGCTTCTCATCGATAATAGCTGAAAGTGACACCAGCAAACCGTCTCGGCACGTAACGCCCCACTGCACCTAGATTACAACAGCACACCTTTACTTAGCTGATTGATTCCCTGCCTACAGCAGACTAATTTGGCCCTGTGACAGTGTTGAACGGTGGGCTCAGCATATTAGTCACAAAGGCTAGCAGTGCTCGTACGCATCGAGCTTGGACAGCACTCACATGTCTTCACTGCAGATTACTCCCCATCTCGTGGTCCACTGGCGGCCAGACCTGGGCAAGTACACTGGGCACCTTCAGGGCAAGGCAGCTGATGATGCCAAGCCCATAGAGGGAGCAGAATGCAATGTGATACCTCAGGTCAGTCACAATGGATCATTGTGAGGTTCAGAAGGCAATATGTGGCATTGTGGGCAGGTTGGCCTGGAACTTTGGGATACTGTGCGAATCACTGTTGGCGGCTCCTGCCAGGACCTCATGACTTGGTGACAAATTGCAGGTGGAGGTGCAGATCACCAGCACCTCCTCCATGAACTTCAGCACTGACCCTTTCCCGACCGCTATGCCTGCACTGTCAATGTCTTGCAGATGTCTCAGTTTACAGGTGCTCTAGCCGGTCCCATGCTCCGAGCCTGGCAGAATGATCCCTTCAACAAGAACGCTCAATACTTCCAGGGCTTTGATGCCCCTGTGTGCATGGGAGCCTTGACCGCTGCTATTGGTGCACCCTGGGTATCGCTGTCAAGTGAGGCTTGCCTGGCAGTATGCATTGCAGCCTGGCAGTTGACGTGACATGAATCCTCACATTCTGCTGGCAGCCTGCTTGCCATGTAGCGAGTTCAACAGCAGCTGAACATTGAGAGGTGGCATATCTAGCTAGAGGGATTCCCTGGGATGGCCTTGTTTGGTGCTGCTTGGCATTCCACCGGTCAAAGCAAGCCTACCCTCTTGTTGCTGCAGGAAAAACCCCAACTGCAAACACACCTAACACCTGCCTGATGCAGTTGCTGAGTGGCATGCTTGCTTCATATGTCTGTGTTGCAGCTCCAGGCCCTGAGGCCTTGTATGGTGCTGGACCTGTCCCCCTGTATAAGGGGATTGCTAGGACGAACCATGCCGCCAGTACTGAGTGTGGTGACAGATGTGCTTTCGTAAGCAAGAAGATGGAGGCAACTGCATCGGTGAGCTGCAACACAGCCAAAGAGAGGCCTGTTGAGCAGCAGAGATACAACAGTGCATCACCTTGTGCCATGCGGTGGATTGCATGCGTTGTACGCATATCTGCTTGGTTGACCGTCATGTAGAGTGTGCAGTATTTACCAGTAGCTTTCCGCTGATTGATTGCAGGATGTTGAGTTTGCATTTGAGCATGAACGACTGCCTCAAGTAATTGAAGATATCAAGCTAGTGGTTGCCAAGGACCTCAGAGGAATCCCAGGCTGGGGAGCACACACACGCTGCCTGCTGCCAGGTGAAAAAGTAGAATGTCGATAGCAGGAACCCCACCAGCAGCTTGCATGGCAGTCCTGCAGCCTGCCTGTGATGCTGTGAGCCAATGCCAGGTCGTATACCATCACTGTAGCCTGACTGTGTGGCATTCCATAGCTCTCATATGTTGGCAGTTATGTTTGCTGCATCCTGCAGGTTACTATGTCTTCAGATTCGGCAAGACCCCCTATTCTCTTCTAGGCAATGCAGCAGGGCTCAAGTCTCCAGTGTATGTGCAGCAGCAGATGTTGGCAGCTCGAGGAACTCCAGGTGTTCCTACTCGCTACGAGTGGGTGCAAGAGACATATGAGCAGCTGATCCTGTGCAAGCATGAAGGCAGGCCACACACTGGCAAAAACTGGGACCGGACATTCACCAACCCAAGGTGAGTATTGTCCGTGAGCACTTTCAGGGCTTGTCAGTTGACTGCCATCAAGTTTAAAGCGTGTGCATAACAGTCAGACAATGGGGTACAGCTATGAGGACCACATAGAGGCTGTCTGACACGATGATGGTCTAGTCATGCAGTGAACTGATATCAAGTCAACACTAGGCCAGAATCTTCTTGTCAGCTAATTGAATTGACAGGCCACCAAGGACTGTCCCAACTGCTTGCAGGTGCCCGATTGCAGCTAAGTATGGTGACAATATCAAAAAGATGCAAGCCATGCAAGACAAATATGACCCAAATCGCGTCTTTGAGCCAGAGCTGTGGAGCCGTGTTGTAGCTGGTGAAGGTTACCAGCTGAAACCCAAGTGCCAGCTTGACCGCTCGTGCTTCTGTGAAGCTGATGAACACTGTGCGGATGGCTTTACATGTGTTCCTAGTCTTGCATTCCCCCAATACAACCACTGCAGGCCCAAGGTGATGAACTAAGCATCAATACTAGTACTGCCATGATCGAATTTTTTGCAGCCAGCTGTACATAGTATATATGTGCATTGGATGCAGGTACTGCCATTCTGTCATCAACATTGGTGTGCTGGCTTCATAGTTTCAACAGGTTGTAGAGTCTGTTGTCTTGTACAGATGTTCATGCTCAACAGGCACAAGCGTTGTAGATTGACTGAATTGGGTAATCATGTTGTCGGGGTTGCATCTCATAATAATAAGTACTGCAGCATCCACTGGACCAGCTGTGGTGACAGGAGGCTTAAGATATGCCATGCAGTGCAGATAGCATAACCCACTGTGGCCGTATAATGGCATCATAATCAGTATGGCAATCATTATGATTGACAGTGGGCTAGATGACTTCTGCCTGTCACATTTCGGTATTATAGATGATGTGTAGATCTACACATAATCAACATCCATTTGTGCCTTGACCAGGAACTTTCACTGGTGCCTCAAGTGCTGTATGCAATGAAGCTGCGCTGTTTGCACTGCATTGGATGGACGACTGCTGCTGGAATGCAGCATTGGTTGGTTGCACTCTCTGTCGATATACAGCACCAGCTGGCATGAGATTGAGACCAATGGCTCAACTGCTGCATGCATGCGGCCACATGGCTCAAATTATTTTACATGGCACAAGCAGGAGGTGCATCTCATATCATGTCACAAGCAGGCCTGCAGGCCTAGGTACGCACCATCATCATTATATGGCATGCATGCTATGTGCAGCTCTAAGTGGTCTGGCAGACCAAACGTTTCCATTGTGACACAGGTGTCGCCATCATGACTGCATGATGCAGGCGGGCTCAGGGCTCCAAGGCTTGGGTTCAGCAGCACAGCCAGCATCGCTGCTCAGAGCATCCGATGCATCCCTGATGGCATGCCTGGGCCGCTGCCCTTAAAGGGCAAAGCTATGAAAGCTGGCATGTCAACTGATCAGCTGCCAGCTCATTCACAATGTTGCATGGCCCATCGGCTCAATCCCTTTTACTCAGTGTAGGCTGTATACAGCCTATAATTACGTAGCTGTAGGCTATGAGTACGTGACTCATGATGAGTTTCAAAATGTTTCAGACTGATCGATTATTTTACAATATGTAGATACATAGAACATACGACCTGGTCGACCCGGGTGCTTGGTTCTGCCTGAGTGATGCCGGCTCCTGAGGGCAGTGCCCTGAAACTGCCTGTACCAAGGCCCTTCTCTGCCAAGGTTCGCATGCATGCAAGCTTAGATTCCATATGTGCGCACACAGAGCGCTTAAACGAACAGTCTACACCCATCCTACGTTCTGACTGCTAGCTGTATACTGTCTACATCTTGCAGATGATCTACATTTCACTATAGTGCATACTTCAGTATGATCCTGTATACATCGCTGTTGTTTATGGATATGCAGTACCCGCCATCTGGACATGCAGTACCCGCCATCTACCAGTCCCGGTTGTTGAACAACTGGCTCGAATGAGCTTGCTGTATATGTATACCTACTGTGCTCAAATACTGTGCTATGCCCAATGAGCCTGTACTTGGCTCGCTATCGGGCGGGTTACACTCGTGTAACTTATAACTTGATAAATGCACCTGTGTCAGTGAGCGGGTAGCCTGAGACACAGGCATGCACCATATGGTGCTGCTCTGCAGACAGCAACAGCTCGTGAGCAACAATAGAAGCAAGGCCATTGCAGAATGATAAAGATTCAATCACAGACACAAAACAACAGACACATTTGCACGCAGTATGCTGGTGAAAAAATACAGCTTGCCTGTATGCATGGTCCAGAATGATTCTGCAAAAAGCAGCAACACCTAGCTAGTGCAAGTGTGGACGACAGCTGAAGCATGGCGCCTCTCTGCAGGCATGATCAACTCCTGGTCAGCTGATAAACACAGGAACAGGTTGCCTCCTGAAACAAATGCGGACCAACAGATGGCATGCACACTGTCTTGCTGCTTGGCAAGGAATTGACGCCAATTAGTCACAAGCCTTGAGGATGAGGCATACACAAGACAGGAAGCAATGAATGTCATGTTACAGAAAGTTGCTAGTTTCACAACTGGATGTGCGTCTGCCTCACTTAGGGCAGGGTGACCTGCTTCCTAGGCCACAGCAGCAGACCTGCGAGTGGAGCGTCGGGGTCTGACGGCAGCTAGACTTCCTTCAGGTGGCAGACTCCAAGCAGCAGCCTTCACAACATCCTCAGCATCCTTGGCTGGCCTGGCTACCTCGATTACACTGCCAAAAGCCTTTACAGGGCTTGCAGCGACTTCACAAGTGTTGTTGGCTGCTGTTGTAACAGCTGTGCTGGGTCCAGCAGCTTTAGCATCTGGCAAACTGTCAGGTGCTGTTGCAGGTGTGGGCTTCACAGGAGTTTTTGCTTTGG
This sequence comes from Coelastrella sp. MACC-549, assembly GCA_018290735.1. Lineage (NCBI taxonomy): Eukaryota > Viridiplantae > Chlorophyta > Chlorophyceae > Sphaeropleales > Scenedesmaceae > Coelastrella > Coelastrella sp. MACC-549. The sequence continues at coordinate 215,296 of JABEVS010000019.1, read as the reverse complement.
CTGGACTGCCGGCTGGAGTGGTCTTTGCCTTTGCTGCTGGTGTCCCTCCTTCTGCTGCAACAGTCTGTTGCCGGGTAGCAGGGCGGTGGGCTGGCTGGCGGGGTGGTGGGTCAATTCGACTGCAAAAAAGAGCACAAAGGCACAATGTATGATATAAGATCAATACTGCAGCAGAAGCTCATCGAGCTTCTGCTGGCTGTAATTTGTTTTAAGTTTTGTGTTCAGACTGACTGGTGCTCTTACAGGCCTTTGTGAGTGCTGTGCTCTGCTGAGTATCTGAGGGCCGCACTGCAGCAGGCACGGTGCCTGCTGATCAACAAACTCGCACTATGGTTGACAAAAGCTGGCAGTGGGATGCAAGTTGGATTTCCAAGTGTTGCTGTCTCTGATGAGATGGCCGAAACATCTGCATTTGCCAGGAAACACAACTTGTGCCTGGCAGTCATAGCACTGTTGCTGCAGGGTGAGCACCCAGGGGACCCACGTGAGCGTGTGCAGGACCTCTGCAATTGGCTGCGTGAAGTCCAGGTGCCTGCCAGTCAATTCAGTTGCAAAGCTGTGTGCCATCTGCAAACAGACAAGATATATGCAACAAAATATTCATTTATAGGTCACATACTGTGGTACATAGCCATCCATTGTGTAAGGGCTAATGATCTATACCCTGATTGTTTCAACTCTGTCCTTGGTGACCAATGCTGCCAGCCACTTTGTTGTATAACAACTGAACACAATCTACAGTTGAGCTGCTGCAGCTGGTAAGAACATGTTGATGCTATTGATGCCTCAGTACTCACCAGAGTGGTCACTACTAAACCCGCAGCAGCACTGGGAGGCAGCAACTGCAGCACATAGCCCAGAAGGTAGTATGTGGTTGCTGCCATGAAGGCAGAGCGACTGACAAAGCCCGGAGAAGTCAACTCAGCCAGGCCTGGCATCTCAGCATAGCCGTGCAGCAGAGCATCAGCTATCAGGCGACCTCCGCAGCCAGCTAAGGTGCCCAGCAGCAGAGGAGCAGCGACGATGCCTGGATACAACTTGATGGCCAGGTCAACCTGTGCAAAGACATGCGTCATAACACCCATCACTTAGCTGGCCGTCAGCGCTGTACTGTCCCTGTGTCAGCCTGTAGGGGCAAGGTCAGAGAACAGCTATGCGCTGCTACAAGTCTCTGACTTTGTGTGCCAGTGCTGGCCCTGGCGATCAGCATGCACTCATGAGGCTGGTTATGTGAGTTCCAGAAACAGCAAGCAGCTGCAGATTGTCAACTCACCCTTGCCACAATCAGCAGCGCTCGCAAAAGAGCTGTACATGACTTAACGAACACCTGTACAAAGGATAAGCAGGCAATAGCTCTTGTTATTTGCTGCGTCGGTTCAGGTGCTGTTTCTATGGCTGAGCATGAAAAGGGACTTCTTTAAGCTTCTGATGCTGGGAACACCGCTGCTGCCGGAATGAACATGCATGACCAATTGCTGCTGGCTGCAATGCATTCATTGATACGGTCAGCAGCAGAATGTAACAGGTTGCAATGAACATGTCACCTGCTGGTGACTGAGACAACAGCTGCAGACTGCAACCAAACTGCTGCTGATGGTGAAGAGCGCACAACGAGCCCGAGAAAGTTCCTACTTTAATGTACCACTTGTCAAGAATGGTGTATGGAATCCCCCCTGGGAAGTAATTTACAATCCACCTGCAGCATAGGCCACAGTATCTGTGCTTCCGCAGAATTGTGCTGAACATACAGCCAATGGTGGCCATTTTGCATATGCGTGCAAAGCAGTTGATGCAAATGCAGCTTGTATCAGGCTGCAGGTATAATAGCTTGCTGTGCTGCTGTAGGGTGCTTGTCTGGTGCTGTGCAACTCAGCCATCCTGGAGGCCAGCATGCCCTGCAGCAGCAAAAACTGTGAGCTGTGCAACACAGCTGCACGCACCAGCATACTGTCCAGATGCCCACAATCTCATTGCTTGCGAAGATGGACAGCTGTGCATGGTGTGGTGCCTGCAACAGCGAGCAGGAACTATGTAAGCTGTCGAAGAGCAGACTTCCGGATACTCTGCGGGATTGTCTCAAGTTGGCTCACCATCAGCAGCAGTGCAGTAGTTAGACCGCCTCCATTACCCCAGAGGAAGGTTAGCTGCGAACCGACAATTTGATTAGGGTAGTGTTTAGCTATCTTCAGCATATGAGACTGCATTATAGTAGGCTCTTACTATGTAATGGACCATGAAGCGGTCTCTAAGCTGTGGGACAGCCATAGCACAGAACAAACAATGCCCAATGAACAGATATGTGACGTCCAGCGTTCGCCAGAATCCATATGTAGCGTCTAAACCATCTATGACCTCCTTAGGGACCAGCGATGCGATGTCAGCTAAGAGCTGAGAAGCCATTGTGAGCACCAAGACGGCTCAAGGCCTGCAACATCACAGCATCGCTGTTTGAACGTAGACCAAACAATACTTTTTACGTACATCACACTATTGCCAGCATTGCTTTCCTCCAGGCGTGCCCTGGTTTCGAATGCCCTTGTGACTGTCATTCTGCATTCAACCACGACTCATGCAGTTGCCCTGCCTCTTGAGCTTGGCCTTTTCACTTTGACTGGTTGAATGATCAGTATGGAATTGTAATACTATACTGTGACTGTCTGGGTCAAGCACGCGGTGACTAAGCGATTATGTATGTATCAGACACCTCCTGGCCAGGCCTGCAGGCTGCTCAGCTGACTGCCTGAATATGCCAGTCGACGCGATGCAAGATTTTTTGGCGTGTCCAACGCACATTGCGCGTTCACCTGACACCGCACTCATGCCAACAACTGGCTGTGCAGAGACCCGGCAGCAGCTCAGCACATTGTATTAACACAACTGTAGCCCACCTGTTGGCGAGCCGATTCGGGTCCCTTGGGCTTGTGCAGCAGTTGATCCTCGCGACCAGACACATACATCAAGCTCAATAGAGCCAGCTGTTGTACAGCTGCGACTGGTAGCTGGCGGATGGTATGAGTATAGACACCCTGCTACTGCATATGCACCGTCACAGTTCCCACAAGTGACTGTGCACAGATGAGGAGAAAGTTGGCTCGTGCAGACAGTAGTGGGTGCAAAGGCATATGGTAATAATATTTTAGTAAGCTTCAGTCACATCACTGTTCATTATGATACTTGTGTGTAACAAAATAGGTTTGCATGAGTTTTGGTTTCACTGCTGTGTTGCTGGTATGCCTTGCCAGGTGGGGGTAAGAGGCATGGCACCCTGTTTGGGGTCTGGGTGATCCTGTCAGCATGACCTCCTGTTACTCGGAAGTTCTGCATACTGTGCTGATTGCAGTTGCCCAACAACATTGGTCACTGCAGCAGTCCAAACTGCACTTGTCCACTGCCGTTGTGGTCTGGGGTTTACAGCGATGAAGCATCAGTCAACCATGACTGATCATCAAAGCCTGATGACTTGATGGACGATGCAAAGCCTTTTCATAGACGTATACCATCTCTAAGACTAGATCAATGATCTTGTGTGTATGCATCTCATTGATTGCACAGGTGGGCTCACTACTCTGCCATATGCGCAAAGTACAGCAAGGATTGGGAGCCAGTTGCTGATCATTGGGCCTCCTATGGCAGAGTCACAGTTTGGGAACACCAGCAATCATCTCAAGAAGTGGTTTGGGATCTACAAGTACAATATCCTTCACGGCAAGAAGTCGTCACAGTTGGCACAACCAATCATTCTGCTGCTGGAAGAGGTTATGACGCACTATGAGAGGGACCGCATCAAGTAATTGGTTGGACTAGAGCAGTAAAGTAGGTATATGGCAGATGAGGCACCATTCCAAATTAGCGTTGTTCACAGACATGGCGGCCTTACTATCCTACTGCATTCACAAGTACAATATATTCTGCTGGCTCAAGCGAGCATCTATTTTTGATGTTAGCGCAATAACAACGGGGGTCAACAACCTGACTCAGGTTCCAAAGTATTAACACCTGACTCTTCCATCCTGTGACACATGTAGTAGTTGGCATATAATGTGCAGCACAAGATTGAGTGGGCAACAGGCAGTTACCTTGCTGATAGAGGGCCTCTCATACTTTCTGCTATGCATGCAGGCTCGACTGCTGTGGTAGAGTGTCAGCAACGTGAAGTGCAGCACCTGATACAGCAGGGATGGATTCAGATGGTGCACAACAGCACACCTGGCATGTACATATACCAATCCTTGCACCAAATGGCATCATCTTTCAGGCTGCCTGGCTGAGCTGTCATGCTCCTGCGCTTTCTCAAAGCATTTGCAAACACCTGCAAGCAGCAGCGCACGGAGCAGCCCAGCAACAGCAGCAGTTCTGTCTAAACTTGCGCTTGCAAGCCAACAGCGAGCATGCTTTTGCAGCTTGATGCCGTCAGGAGTTTAACTCCACAAGTGGCATTTGCTACCGCAGGTACGCATGGTTTGATTTCGCTAAGACATGAGACATGCACAGCTTGTGCACTCACTATTTTACAGTGAATCAACCAAGATGTCTTGTGTACATCTAACACGTGCCACAGACTGAGTCTGATGGGGCATCTCAGATGCCGTCAGATTCAGGAGAGTATGCTGTCAACACAAACCAAACTTCGTGCAAGCTGAGGCTGTCGTGCCACTGCAGGCCCTTGTGGGCCCCTAACCAAGCAACTGCATCATCCGCTAGTGATGTTCAATATAATATCTGACTCTGTGTAGTTGATGACATCAATTACACGGAGTCAGATATTATATTGAACATCACTAGCTGATACTGCAGCTGCTTGGATTGGCGCCATCAAGGAGTGTGTGTCCACCTTTTGGCAGCATTTCAACTGTCATATGAGTGCATCATCATTATATACCAATATACCAATATAATTGGGGGACTCCAACCCCTCCAGACTAGTGATTGAGATCACTAGATCCAGGCTAGTGATTGAGACACAGCAAGTCTGCTGTAGCTGATGTAGCTACATCACTGGGGTGATCCACTCTTCCACAGCCACCTCAGCTGTCTCAGGGTCTATCATCCAGCTGTAGGCTGCCTCAACATCCCTCCTGATGGCTGCTTCATCAAAAACATTCAAAGGCAAGTGGCCTTCCATGCTACCTGCTGCTGCCTGCTCTTCTTTCTCCTCGTCCTGCTGCTGTTGTTGCTGCCGCTCTTCCTCCTCCTCCTCTGCTTGCTCCTCTGCCTCATCGGAACTTGAAGCTGAAGCGCGTCGCGCCCGCTTGCCAGTGCTCTTGCGAGCAGGTGATCCTAATTGACTGCAATACAGTCATCATGGATGGAGTGATACCACAAATCACAACCAATCTGCTTGCTTGCTTACTGCTGTAAGTTGAGATGGGGCCACAAGCAAAGCATGTTTGGACAGTTCAACTCTGTCAGTAGCAGCACAACACCATGACGCAGTTGTTACCAAGGCGGAAAGTCCGGCTGCCTCAAGGCTTGCTGCCATAAATGGCATATGCTGCAACACGCACAAGAAGCTCACCTCAGCAACATTACATACAAAGTCACCATGCTCTCAAAGGTAATCAAGCGCACTGTGTACTGTCTGAACCCCTTGAGAGTGCCACGACTCATGTTGGTCCTGGTCAAGCATCGCTGCACCATCCTTTTGACTCGCTGTTGGTCTTGTATGCTAGCAATAATCTTCTTGTTGATGACATTGTCGACCTGCACAGAACAAGGCATGCTACACTGAGCTCATTTTCAAGGGGCACCATGTCTGCATGCCAACCTTCTCAATAAATAGCACACCTCTGTGCACCAGACTGCTTGCCAACAAATTTAGATAGCTATGTGCAAGAGCCGCACCTTGTCCTCGGCCATGTGCAGCATCTTAGGCTGCCACAGCTCATGCACCTGCAGCATCTGCAGGACATCCCTCGGACGAAAGAGGTAACGTGTGCTAGCAGCACCTGCTGAAGAGTCTGCTGCTGTGTCAGCTGTGCTGTCAACGCCAGAATCTATCCTGTACACCTGCACTGGCTGTGTGTCTGCACCAGTATCACTGTAACCTGATCCGGAGATCTTGTGTAGCGTCCAATCACTGTCATCTCCCCCGTGATCCTGGCTGTCGGGTTGCTCTGGTCTGTCACCTGTTCTACGCCTACGATTAGCCCTCGCATTGCAGTGTGCACTAGCAAGGCGCTTGATACCAGCCAATGTGGCTTTCAGGCGACTGTTCTCAGCAACAACAGCGTCATATGCCTCCTTCCGCACGAATAGACCCCCCGGGAACTCAACTATATCACTGTCATGTGCCATTGACACCTATGAACTGCAACAATCGTTGCGTTGTACCGTGGTTAACTTTGTGCGGTGGATATAAGGCGCTTTCATGTATTATCGTATCGTGGTTGCCTGTAGCTGGTTAGGTCACTGTGCTGAGCAACCTACATTAGTGGCAGCAACCTAGCTTCCAGTGACCTAGCGGGCCTGGCACCTGCTGCTTGAGAACAAAGTACAGTGCCACTCTCACAACCTCTCACGCGCAGAACACCGACAAGAGCGTATTCTGGTATCATAAACCATTGGTTCAGATGATGTTATGATCCTAATGCTGCGGTTGTCAGTTACATCCGCCTGCAGCAAAAGGTGGACGCCAGGCTTGCCAGCCCCAATGATACTGAGGAGATGCGCGTGAGGGAGTGGAAATGGCGAGTGGACAATGTGCGTTTCCACCGCAGCCCCACCACACCCTGCAGCTGATGTGCCAGCCCTGCAGCGGCTGCAGGTTACTGTCGCAGGCTGCAGGGCCTTGCTCGTGTTCAGCCCATTCTGTGCTGGGTCCCAGCTGAGAGGGCCTGGCCTCTCAGAGGCCAAGTTGGGTGACTTGAAGAATACTCTGTCAATGAAGCTGGCACCTCACTGCATGCTGACCCGGTCAACCTTCATCTCTGAGATCATTTCTTGCCAAGATCCAATGTTGATGATCAAGATCAATTCATCATCATGGCATGATCAAGTTGATACTATTTGCTAGCAGGCCGTCTGATCAATTCTTCATACACAAGTGGACGTGTGCCACATTTGGGAAGTGTTGTTTTTTAATCACCACAGAACATTATGCACAAAAATACCCAACTCTGTAACCATTACCAGGAGCTTCGGGCGACCATGACTGCACACAGCTGCTTGGATATATGAACTAGTCCAAATATGAAACACTGTTGCAAAATTTTGACAAATTGTTGGTGTAAACGAAGCCAAGAAAGCCTGAGAAGCATGCACGCCGTCATGCTTATGGGGCAGCAACGCTGTCAGTGGCTTGCAAACTGGATTGCCAAATGGTGTCCCCACACCCTGTTTGGACACGATGTACTTGGAAACCTGACAATCATGCAGCAACTGTCTCTGGACAGTTGCAATGATCTGCTGCACATGCACACCTTGTAAGGCATAAGAAGCAGTTCATACTTCATCTCCAACAGCCCACCAAAATCAGCCTGTTTTTGTCACTGAGTGACTGCAAAAACACGACTCACTACTGGGCCGTAGACTCTCTCAACAACAAATAGGCAACACAGCATTGCAGCTGCTGCCAACACAGCTTTATCTGAGAGACGGCCCTCAAAATCTAGTAGCACCAGCCAGACACCCCACATGCCTCAGGATAGACAACCACTATTGCAGCAGCATACTTCACAACACATGTGATTCCCGGATCAATGTCATCAGGCACACACATACACCCCTTACTGCCTTGCAGTCAGGCTGTTAGAACAGTTGATGGAAGTCCCCTATCCCTCCGGATGCCCCATGCATTTATCAGCTGCCAGTCTCTGCACCATTGGGGCCGCCAAGAAGTTGGCAGGCTTGCTCAATGGTTGCAACATGCAGATCCCGTCACTGCTGCAAGGACTACTGCTCTGGCTTGCGGACTAGGAAGAAGAACAGTGGTGTAAAAATGCCCTGCTTTCCACCAGCCACCAGGCCATCTGCTGCTCTCTCAAGCATGCTGGAGACCTCCAGGCTGCCCTTGGGTGCAATGCCAAACCTCTCCAGGTTCTTCACCAGCTGATGGGTCAGCATGCGGCCTAGCTTGGTGGTGCGGAAGTCTACACACACAGGAAGAACATTGGAGGCATTGTACTTGAACATATGTTGAACGGACACGTAGATAGTCAGTATATGGTGGCATATTGTACCATGCATACTGATGCAACGGAGTGCAGGCAGCACCCTGCTGCAGTGGCTGTTGCAGCCTTCAGCACCAGGGGCCAAAAGTGACTTATAGACTGGTAGACCAGGAACTACAGCCTAGCATCAGTTACATCCCCTCTGCTGCCTTGCCCTGATTTGTGAGTGCAATTGAGACTTTTGAAAACGTGCATGCTGCTGTGTACAATGCATCCCTGATCACACAGGGGGTGGCACACTGCTGCACGCTTGTCAATAGTAAATTCTGGTATTAGTCTCATGGCAGCACTCACTCTGCAGTCTTGTCCAGTTGTCGGGGTCCACAGGGTCCCACCAAGGGATGTCGGCAGTGGTGGCTAGGTCAGCGTGCTCAAGGACTTCAAACCCAGCCTTCTTCAGAGCTTCAACCGTCTGTGCACAGGTCCTACAACAATTGCAATGGCAGTACCAGGTCATATATAAATCCACCAGGTTTTCTTAGGGCAAAGGCAACTGGCAGACATTAGAAGTGGGTGTTAGCTGGGGTAGGCCGCATGCTGCTGAACAGGTGAAGAAGTTCAACTAAAGGCTTAGACAGCACTGTCTGCACCCACCTGACGTCTGGGAGACCGTTGCCCAACTCAATTTCTGCCATGACCTGCTTCTGCATAGGGTTATTGGGATCATAGGCATCTGTGGCACACCACTCATAGCCAGCAAAGCACTGGCCTGGCTTCAGCACACGAAAGATCTCCTGTTGGGCGAAAGAAATACAGCAAAATGTGTCAGGTCTGTGCTGTCCCTGCAGCTGTAATCCACTGCATTTACCAGCAGAGGGCTGCTGAAGCAGGGGGCTGCCATACATTGTGAAGAAGGCAACGCCTGGCAACAAACCACATCTTAGCTTCAGCAGCTTGGCTAGCAAGCTGGCAGATCAGAATGTTTTGACCCCAGTGTTTGACCTTCTCACCTTGTAGCACCCAACCTGGTCTGGTGCGTGGCAGGTCGCATCAATCTGGTACACTGCATCAAAGCTGTTGTCCTCAAAAGGCATCTGCATGAAATCCCCCTTCACAAACCTGCTCAGCTGGTCAATGCTGTGTCCAGTGCGGCCGTTGTGATACAGGGCACGGCTAATCTGGTACGCATTGTTGTTGAGACCTGCAGGTAGGCATAGCAGCTCAGGTTACTTGGGATTGCAGACCAGGAACACACACCAATTGAACACCTCAAGTGTGTTGTGGTAAGTGAAGTGCAGCCAGGATCATATTCATCGTGGGTGGCTGCACCGTTGGCCAGCAAGCATGCACACCATGCAACCTCACCAGTTATGTGTGCCCCCGAGAAGAGTGCAATCTCCCGCAGTGGTCCACCAATCCCACAGCCAACATCCAGGCACTTGTCTCCTGCATGTGTGGAGCAACAGATGCGTCCTCAGCAGGCCAGTCCCTCAAGCATTGGAAGACGGCACGTGCACCTTTCCTATCTGTGATGTCTGGTGCACTTAGCCCTGCTACCATGACACAGCGCAGGCAAGCGGCTGCATGGGCAGGACAAATGGGCTGCTGCCATTTGTGCAAACAGGGACTGGCATGCTGGACCAAAGCTGCTGAGACACTGCTGACATATACACACCTGGCTTCAGGGCTAGTCGGAGGGCCAGGTAGTGCTCATGGCGTCTGATACTCTCTGTGTGTGTTTCGTGCTTAAGCCTGTGGGCAAAGTGGAAGGATGTGCCCCAACCTGTACACCAAACAAAGAACTGGTATAAGCCCTCAACGGCAAATGGTACTGACAGTGTCAGGTGCAAGAATACTCCTGTCGGTGGTGATCAGCAGCGACCTGAAGCAGGCATACAAGCAGCTTCAGGAGTGCAGATAGTCAACATGTGATAATATGGCGCCTGTGGGTGTTTGTCTGCGTACAGCTGATATAATCCTCAGCATGGAGTAGGTTCACACAACCCCGCTGCTGCAGCTTGTGCTGCTGGGCCTGGCACCTGCTGCTTTTGTACAGCTTTCCACTTACCATACTCGTAGAAGGAGGTTGCTAGATCATAATACTTGTTGACCATATCAGCATACTGTTTTTTGCGTGCCTCGACATCTCCACCGTGGGTTGTGTGATATTTCTGTTGGAGCAAAAGGGTGGTCAGAGACTTGTGACGCTAAGTACAGGCGCGGGCAGTCAAATGGGGCAGGACTGCTAAGTCGGTACATGCCCTGATTTGCTGGTTCGGTGGCTGTCAGCAATGCGCAGCTCTTGCATCGCTGCAAGCTGTATAACAGAAGATGACCAAGCCCGCAGAGGGCTGAAGAAGCTGAACAGCAGCCTTACGGCCATGATGAGTGAGTCGAATAACTACAACCGCGTTGAGCAACATAATCGACTTTCCGTCTGGCTGAACAACCTGCAGCTCTGATTTCAGGCGTTGCGCACGGCCCGCACCTCGTACTTATCTATGTCGTCTGCAATCCTGTCTGCCGTTCGGCTGGTGATTTGAGGGGTAAGGAGTGGCGCTGCAGATGTCATGATTGCAAGCAGACGCACTCAGTACTGAGGAGTGCTGCTTGCGGGTGCGTAGAGAGCGAGGGACGCTTGACTTGTTGGTGCGTAGAAAGCGTGTGGCGCGTGCATATCAGAGCATGCAAATGCGTGTGTCGTCCCCGCAAGCGTATCCTATGATCATTGGAGGGAACCAGTTATGTTATGTTCAAATTTATGCGCGCAATGCAAGCCTCAATGCAGATGCGCGCCCATCAATCCTGCTATATCATGTGTTTGCAGTTGCGTCAACGCATGCCGATCGATCATCAATCTGCCTCAAATCTTTGCACACCAGAGATGTGCGCCAAGCACGTCGTGGAAGCAACAGAGCAATATGTGCGGCAGCAGCTGGCAGATCATGATGCCTCACATGACTTCTCGCACATTGAGGTGATCGTACAGCCAGCTTGGCCCTCACTTTCAACAGCCCGACCACCACATTGTTTGCTTGTAACCAACAGGGGCAACAGGCTTTTACCATTATGATATTTGCTGGCTGCAGCGTGTAAGGAGAACTGCAGTGCACCTGGCACAGCTAGAGGACTTGAAGGCTGACAGCTTGTTGGTGGTTGAGCTTGGTGCTCTGCTTCATGATATATCTGACCACAAGTATGGTGGCTCTGACGAAAGGGCCAAGGAGCTCATCACGGTCAGTTGCAGCACAGCCAGCAACATCTTAGCCTGAATTGCTGTCAATGGCCTCTGCTTGGTGGAGATGACTTTGAATGGCGTGAAGGGCACAGAGCTCCAATTCCACCTTGTCTATAGCATGGACACATCTCTCGGACACTGAGTGCGACCTTGCAGCCCGACTGTAGCAGCAATATGACCATCTGTTATTCTTCCTCCTAGCATTTGTCTTGATGCAGCAGCAGTGCCTATGCTGAGCACTTCTGTCCCTCAACAAACGAGGTCCTGCCTTTTTCTGAAGCCTTCTTCAATGGCATTGACCGCCCCAAGCTTTCTGCCTCATATCCTGTTGCTGGCTGCTGCAGGAGTTCCTGATAAGCCAACAGCAGCCACCAGACATCATACAGCAGGTGTGTGCTGTTGTATCAAGTATAGGGTTCAAAGAAGAGCTAGCAGCCTGCAGCTCTGGCAGATCACTCAGCAAGGAAGCAGAGGTCGTGCAGGATGCAGACAGGTGGGTGGAGGAGCATTACATGTACTAAAAGACCACACTGAGCAACAGCTGCTGAGACTGTTAGTCCTCCATGTACATGTTCTATAGGTAGTTCCTCTCACAGGGGAAGTATCCGCAGGACAAGCGCATGCAAATGACACATGACACTCTGTCGTCGGTAGGTCGGCAAGCTTTTCCATGCCAGCAGCTGCAGCAAGCCCTTTAGGTCATCAAGCAAATACGTGGCATAATAGGCACTCTCAAGCTGCCTTCCTTGCCACGTGTGCACCAGAGGCAGCTGATAGCTGGATATAGGCTATATCCAGCACGCAAATCTCAATCAGGTTTCCTCCCCTGTGCACACCTAGGCTGGATGCTATTGGTGCTGTTGGCATTGCACGCTGCTTCACATTTGGCGGCCGCTTCAAACGGGTGCTGTATGACCCCTCTGTACCACCAAGGCTGAACCTCTCCAAAGAGGAATACATGGCTCAGAGTGCACAGGCAACAACCATAAACCACTTCTATGAAAAGCTGCTGAAAATAAGGGTGAGTCATCAACACAGAACTTGCAGCCTCTGCATGCTACCCAGCATACCCAATCATTGCTGTGGACTGTGGCAGGCATGGCTTCTGTGCAGCAGTTGGCTGTTACTTGGCAGCACTTGATGTTGGTGACATGAGCAATTGTAACAGTAGCCAGCTAAAAAGCAAGAATTTATTATATGCAGTCTGACAACCTGCTGCCCTGCAGGACCTGATGAAGACAGAAGCCGGCAAGCAGATAGCGCAGCAGCGGCATGAGGTCATGGAGAGGTTCTTGCAACAGTTCAAAGAAGAATGGGATGGCAGAGCGTGATGCACAGTGCATCACCTGCAGGTGTCTGCAACAGATGCTATTTCAGCTTGTTACAAGGACATTTTGCCAAGTACGGGCTATGTATTGTTCACACCTTGAGTATACTGATTGATAGCTGGTAGGTGGCAATGCTGCGGACCAGATCCTGGCTTGTAAGTATCAGCAACAGCCATTGGCACCTTGAGTATATTAGTCAATAGCTGGTAGGTGGCAATGCTGAGGACCAAATTCTGGCTTGTTATTGTCTGCAACAGCCACTGGCAATGTGGCACATGGGACACCCCAACACGCAGTGCACTTTACAATCGCAGCATTTGAAATCACTGCAATAAAGAAGGCCTCTCTATTGCAGACATGTATGGTTGCTATACACTGCTCCAAGCAGTTGTTCAACTACGGTTAGCAACAAACAGCACTCCCGGCGGAGTCACACTGTCAGTAAATATCAGATATGATGACGCCACAACAACAGTGCAACCACCAATGGTTGGCAACCTCAAGCATAGTATACTCCTGATTTAGCCCACTGACCAGCTGTTCTCGCATGGCTGTCAAGTACCTGCCAATTGTACTGATCATCCCACCCACCTCCAGCACTTTACATTGTTGGGATTCAATACATTCATACTGTAAAAGAAGTTTAGCCATGCAGCAAGTTGAAATGCTATGGCAAATGCGCCACCCTGTGTGCCTGCATGGGCACTGTCACGCGTGGCAGACGGGACACAGCTGTGTATATTGCAGGGTTGGCGGTTCTCAAAACAGGTGTGTGAAGGGCAATGCCGACTCGATATAATATGGTGCTGAGGGCATTTCTGGGGCGACAGCAATGCTGTTGGCGAGTTGTCCTGCAGACCATGAAGATGATGGCTTGGCCAGCCTATGCACCTCAGGTAAAGTTACGCATGATCTGCTGCCGACAAGGAAACATTTGTGTAGTGATGAGCACCAGCGCGTTGCAGAGGTTGAGCCGTGAAGTGAACAGGGCGGCAACCAGTTACACTACAACCTGCCGGAGTGACTCCGACACGCAGCAAGGCTGTCTCATCATCTGACTGCGGACGACGCACAAAATATCCATCTTGCACCCGACCGTCCTGAGACTGCATAACCCCCATTAGTAGCACACGAGAAATACCGCTTAGTGATGCTGCCTGTGTACCTTAACAGGCAATTTATCTCCCAAAATAATGTTTTGAAGATCTCCATGCAGCTGAGGCTCTCTCGTCCTTGCGTAGTAGTTTGTCCGTAAGCTCGCTTCTCAGGAAGCTCGACGACATGGGTGTACCTGGCCTTGTAAACACCTGTTAGTAGTGTCTACATTACGTTCTAGCAGCTGCGGCAGATGCGTGACGATCAAGGCGCCCTGGCAGATGCACCAAACGAGCCTGCACTCCTTCTATGTCCAGCCGATGAGTGCTGGCTTACCGCGCTGCAGCTCATGGCAGTACAGCCGGCATGTCTCAAAGCCCGTCATGGGCCCCATCTACAGCAGTTGCCCGAGCAGGGGGCCTTGCAACCACCACCACCACCACCACCAGCAGCTGCAGCAGATGAGGATCATGGACTTGAATATTACGAAACAAACCTGCTTTTGCACGTTCAGGCAGACTTGACCAACAGCAGTTGTATGCAGCGCTCGTTGCCAATGTCAACAGTCCAGACAGTAGTAGCTGGCAGCCCTCTGTTGCCTTTGCGGCTGACTGAAGCAGTTCTGGAGCTCTTGATCTTTGGTCATGAATCGCAAGTCTTGCATCAAGCACAGTACAGTGTATCGCAGCTGGTGTTGCAGCAGCAGGAGCAGCAGTCAGAGCAGAATCCACGTGTAGTGGTCCAGGCGGCAAGCACAGTGGCAGCAGCAAGAGCAGCAGATACTGCTTTGCAGGATGACTCAGGCAGTACCTCAGCAGCGCCAGCAGCAGGGGTTGTTGATGATGGCACTGCAACGTCGGCCTCAGAAACTGCAACTGATACTGTTGTTGCTGAAGCCAGCAGCAGGTTGGCTCCTGTTCAGGGTGAAAGCAGCAGCAGTAGCACAAGTATTAATTGGCCGATGCCCCTGTATCTTCATATCACTTTCCAAAGCCCTCCGACCAACGAGTTGATAGACTCTTTGCACCTGTTATTGACAGCCCGACACGTTTCTCGGCAGCATATGTTGCAGCAGGGCGTCGCAGCAGCTGCCAGTTTGCCGGTGCAGGCAGTAGTCTTGGCAGAGGTCCCTCTGCTTGTGCTCCCTGCACTTGCTCAGCAGGAGGTGCAGCAGCTGCTGCTGCCAGCCATGAAGCAGGAGGTGCAGGCAGAACAGCAGCAGGAGCATGGGCAGGAGGCAGCGGGGGATGTAGACGACTTTGCAAGGCAGTGCTTGCTGGTGGAGCACACTGTTTGGACTCATTTCTGCAACCTTGCAAACGACATCTGCATAGCTGTTCAGCTGGCAAGGGCTGCGCAGGCGAATGTAGATGCAGCCTTGGCTTTACCTCTACCAGCAGCTGCAGTACAAGGAGCAGCGGCTGAGGTCCTGGCATTAGCAACATCAGCAACCACAGCAATTGTCCACCCACCAGCCACCGCACTTGAGCAGGTAGTAACGAGTCTGCTGTTCCCAGTGTTGCTGCCATTCCTAGCAGCTCATGGCCTGCACAATCTGCTGCAGCTGCTGGTTGCCTGCTTGCCAGAACCCTGGCAGCAGCAGTGGGAACAGCAGCGAGCAACACGGCTGCAGCACTTGACTGAAACAGCGCCGACAGCACACACATGGCCGGAAATGGAGGATGCAGCAGCAGCAGCACCTTCAGCTGCTGCAGCAGAGGCAAGTAGGCTAGCAGCAGTAGCAGCGGATGGGCCTGCTGTGCCATCAGTGGAATACAGAACGTCAGCAGCTGCAGTGCCTGCTGTAGGTCTGCAGCCAAGCAGGCCCCAGGATGCGTCTAGTGTTGAAGCCTCAACACCTGGGGCTGGCCTTAGGTACAGGGGCAAGCAGCAGCAACAGCAGTCGCCCCAGCTGGTTGCGCAGGCATCCCTGGCAGGCTCAGGGGCAGCAGCAGCAGCAGCAGCTGCGGACAAACACGAGGAACAGGAGGAATTGAAGCCTGCTGTTGCTGGACATAGCATAGCTGGTGCCGCGTCGCCTGCCGCTACTGCTGCTTCTGCTGCTGCAGCAGGGAGGGTTTCGTGGGCAACCCCACTGACGCAGTTTGAACCTGCCATGGAATCCAGGTGTGTTGACTGCCTCCTCTGTTGGTGTGTTGCATAGCTGCTTTTATCATGTAGGGGTCTGAACACACTCTTCCTGGGATGTTTCTGCATTCTGCAGCTGTAGGCACAGTACTCGCAGTGATTGCAGCAAACGAGCCGTTGAGGTTGTTGAAAGTCGCACTTGCAGAGGCAGGAGCGAACGACATGGTCATGCAGAAACCCACCAGAATATTCTGCTGCTGCTGTTGCTGCTGTCTGAGCCTCTGTGCAGGTACCTCAGCTGGAAGCATCAAACCTTGTCCTACCTGGACTACTTTGCTGCGTTGTTTGGTGTGATGTACCTGGCTGTGCTGCTCCGGCGCAGCTACTCTGAGCCGACAACTTTGTTCTACTGCCTGGTGATTATGATCAAGACACTGCCGCATGTGCCATTGATACTTGGATTCAATCGTTTCTTCTTCAGGTGGGCATCACTGTTAGATCGTCCGGTAGCACCAGGAGACCTGCCAGGATTGGGCAGCATGACCTGTTAGCAGCCCTGAGGTAGACAACAGCATTTGAGTGCCCTCCACTAGGGGCCTGCTGCCGGTATCCTGTTGATACTATTTACTATCTGTGCCTCTCGCTCTGCCGAAATGTACCCTGGTACACTTGTTGAAGACAGGAGCCCCCAGAAAGCAACTGTGCTGTCTATTGTGTGCACCGCCTCTGATGGTAGTGAGCACTTTCTGTACGTGTGCTGTCCAGGTGAAGTGACACAGGGACTTCATGTGCTGCTGTGCATGTGCAGGTACCGTGAGCTGCTGCTGTTCATAGTTGCCCCGATCTCCTTGGCCATGTTCTTCTGGTTCACTGTGATGCAGCAGATCGGGGCGCCAGAGGCTCTGCTGCCTCAGAGAGCAATAGCAGCGTATTGGTCCAGCCATGGTGAGCTGGCAACCAGTGCCATGAGGCCTTTCACGCAGCACATGCGGCTCAGACAGTACATCATCTACTGCTTGCTTGATGCAGCGATCATGGTGTGGGTGTTTGGGAAGGTGTATGGGGTTTCAGCTGCTGCTGTTCGTTGGGGCTTTGCTTGTGGGTTGTCAGTGGCTCTGGAGTGGGGTCTAGATTTGCATATGAGGCGAGGCTTTGTTGGACGAGGCACAATAGGGTAATGGTTGCCAGGCATTGCGGAAGGTTCTACATGATATGAAGGCGTATACGTTGGTCTACTTCCTTGTGGAGTTGTAGTATTGCATCCGTGAAGGGCTGTTGGGCCCTGCTGCTGCAGTCGTCAGACTTCAGCAGCAGCTCAGTGCACAGTCAGTTTGATTTCCGCGATCATCAGCCGGCTAAATGCAGCAACAGGGCTTGGGGTTTTGTGCCTGGTGACAAGCTTCCGTGCTGGTTTATGCGAGGTATAGCTGCTGCGAGCAGTGCAGATGGACTCAACAGAGTAGGTTACTCACTGCTGTATCAAATACACACTCACTCAGCTGTCAATCTGTATACACCTGCTCTTGGTGTCACAGTTGCTGTTGCGAGCTCAACAAGCTTGCTGGTTGCAAGCAGCAGCCATTCATGCTATCAGCTCTGTATCCCCACGTTGTTTCACAAGGCCTCATCGTTCACTGCTGCAGCGGCAGAATCAGAGCACCAGTTGTTTAAAACACATGCATTACTGGGCTGTTCAGCTGCTGTGACAGGGACTGTTGTTGCCATTGTTGCAACCCTGCATGACTCTGCAGCAATTTGTGCCCTTTCACGAGTCGGAAAGACAGAACTATCGTGTTTCACTGTGGTAGTGGGTATTGAGCCTTCAAATCAGCAAGTGTGCATGTTGTGTGTTTCCTCTGCTTGTCTGCTTGTTAGAGCAAGAGTTCTGCTGCACCGTCACCAGCAGGTGCCTCTTCATGGTGTTGTTGATGAAATGGCCATGATTGCATGCCATCTGTCAGTGCCCTTGGGTCAGCTGCATGAAATGGCTGTGACATGTTGTTGCCCTGGTCGAGCTCTGCCTTTCGGTTGTGTGCTGCTACAACAGCTTGGCACTGGTTGGCTTGGTGCAGTCCTGCTTTGGCAATCTTGATTCTTTGGATGGTTGCAATCTGTGTGTTTGTTGTGGCTTGATGAGGTTCTGCATGAGAAGTTGTGGATAGACAGTCAGCCAATGTCAGTGGCATCGCTTATGTGAGTCGTAAGATGCCATATGGTTGTTAACGTGTGGCTGATGTCTGCACATGCATCTCTTATGCTTGACTTAAGGTGTGGTGCACAGCTTGATGGACAGTACAGAGGCCTTTTGGTTGCAGTCAAACATGAAAAGCTCAAGTGATACACTGCAGAAATGGGAATCCAAAACATGAGTATTGGTAGGGTTGTTCCTCTGTTGCTGTAAGTTCTTGCTGGCAGGTGCTCTGTCGTAGCTTTTGCAGACATGGTCCATCACAACAGTGCCAGCATGGCCAGCTGAGTATGCTTGTACACACTGTACTTCTTCTAGCGCATATAGGTTTGATCCCTGATGGCTGTCTATACATAGTTGCTACAGCTGGGCATATACAGCAGTAAGCATGGGCACTTCATTGTGCTTTGGGCACTGTCAGCACCTTGCCAACATCTGAAGCAGGTCCAGTTTTGTGCATGGCCTATTGATGAGCCTTACAAAACTTTGAAGTTCAGTTGGGTGTTGGCCAATTTAGTTGACTGTCAAACAGTGATTGACAGACAAAATACCACTAACTTCCAGGCCTCAGTACACTGTTGTGCTGTCTATTCATTGCAGCAGTATCTGAACCGCACGCACACTTTAGTGCGCCTGATCACGTGCACTTGTGCCACACAACCGGCAGAGTATTCACATATGTGTTGTATAAGCAGGTTAATACGCTTTGATGCATGCCTTGTACCAGAGATGACTAAGTGTTATATCAGGCTTGTAGACTGTTGTAATCATCTGGTTATCGTCGTTCCAAGGTTGATGGCTTATGAATGTCTGGCATGGGTGTTTACACACTGCGTGTCCTGTCCCTGTAGTCAGCCAACCTTTTTCTCACAGTGTTTTTTTATGTATAATCTTCACTTGTTGCCTGCTCGCTGTGTTTACTTGACCCACGTCACAATATGGTGTACTGCTGCAATTTATTGTCACCTGATCTGGTCAGTTGAATCATCTGTAGTTGCTGAGCTGCATGCTGTATTATACTGTGTCATGACAGTGGGCTCCTTCCGTCAGGGCGCATCGCAAGTTCTCAGTTTGCTGACCTCCTGCATATTCGTATCTCTTCTGCCACATGGAGGTTGATATTACTGTCAGACTCCGGCACACAAGCTGTCCTGCACTCCTGCTGCATTGAGCAGTCTTTGAACCCTTGCCTGTGCGCCAGCATGCAGCTGGACAGAGACCATGGGTTGCATGATTTGCTGTATGCTTGAAGCTTCGTCCAAGGGGCCAGCGCCTAGCTGCATGCAGCACGCAATACACTCGGTGCATTTATAGGCTATTACTGGAGTGATGCAGTTCACCTGTGCTTGCACTTTGCACATATGTATACACTAACGTCTGGCAATGTTGCTGGTTGTTGCTTATTATTATTCCACGTTAGGCAGATGCATGCCTAGCATGCTGTGGGTATATCGCCCTGCGATCAACGGTTATAAGATGACTCTCACACACACACTCATGCTTCTGCAGGCGGCATTATTGCACGCTGTGTCATGAACACCATGCACATGCCATTTACAGCATGGCAGTTTTGAGGTGCAACCCTCGAGCGTCGGTGTTGCTTGGTAACATGGACCACATTGTGAGCTACCAGACTGAGTCACATGACTGTGCCCATGTGCCCAGTAGGCATGCTTTTCCTGCAATCTCAAATTGGCAAACCATACAAATCATACATTGCTGTAATCGGTTGGCTGGCGCACCTTTGCCATGTGTTGCTCAGAAGTATGGCATTGTGAGTCCTTGGCAGCCAAGGAGCGTGTTGACTTGCTTTGTTCATAACCATATGCTGCCAGCCCAGGGTTTGTGACCGTGTCAGAGGCACCTTCACGTTCAACACTGCACTAGTGGTCAAGCAATATATTGTACTACTCTACAAGCAAACACTATGATAGTATGTTGGCCCTGGATATGGTGTGTCCGTGGTCGTTTGTTAAGCCTCTATGCAGGCTGTGATCACTCGGCTGATGTATTGCCAAGGGGTTTCTGGGTTCTGCAGCTTGTTTTTGTAGCAGGATGGTGATATGTCACAATCAGGGCGCTGTTGCCAGACCATTCACCAGGTAGTGCGTTCTCTGATGCATTCCCATCTTTCTTCTGCTTGGTCTTGAGTGTTTTAGGTGAGGGAATGCTGCCGTGCTGCCAAGCATGTCCTGTGGTGTTTTTGACACGCTGTAATGTCATGGAAATATCCAGCCTGTGCGTTGTTGGTTACCTGTTTGTGCATGTATCAATGTGTCAATCCCCTGCAGTTGTCTGTAGGACTCTTGGTTGTTAGGTGGTGGTCAGACAGTGGTTTGAATGTGATTACTTTCTAGCACATGTGTTAACGTCACCTGTACTGCATTCAGAGCAAATGAATATGTCAGCAGTGTTGGATTGTCATCAGATGTGAGTCAAAATGCAATAAGCGTTCTCACTTGTATTGTGCTTGGCTGTCACTGGCTGCTCCAGTTGCAGTGTCCACATCACATCAATGACTTGGATGGGTCATGACCAAGTCAAGTTATGTGTGTAATGTGGACACAGCAACTGTGCAAGTGGAGCAGCCAGTGAATTGAACAATGTTCTAGTGTTGATGGTCTGGTCAGCAGTTTCAAGCACAGCCCTAGGGTAGACAACAACCTGACTGCTTGGATGGGTGTGTCCATTAGTGGTGGTTCTGTACTGCGCATGTGACTCGACCCTTCATGCCTTTCTTGGGGCGGAATTGAGTGGCCTTATTTGCAATTTTGCATACTGTGCACATCATGCTGTCCATCATGTGCTGTGACTTGCTATCTGACTATTGCTGTGTGGTGACATGCTGCAGAGCATCATATTTTTGCTGCAGAATATGCAATTATGGTGCCGCGTAATATGTGTTTCGATATTGCTTTCTGCAGAGCGCGTAACTTTTTTAAGGGGATAGTCCACTACCAGCCTGGTGCCAGGGGGTACTACTAGTAACAGGGTGTACAGGGGGTATTGAGGCCATGCAACATGATGAGGTAGTGTGAACGTCATATCCCATGACAGCATCAGCTCTGACAGTGGTGCTGAGAAATGGTGTCTGCTGACGCTAGAGCCCATGCGACAATGCTCAGGTCACCCCGTTTTGGTGTTGATTGGTTGCTTCAAGTCCCTGGCTGGCCCTGCTCTGCACCAAAACAAGCACCGCAACATTCACTGAGCTAATGCTCAAGCATAGATGACATTCGACACAAGCACCGTCACCCAGCACCGCCTTATCTACGGTACACGGTACACGGTTCCCTCAACAGCCTGTGATGTGGGACGTTGCGTATACACCACAGTGCGAACCAAATCTGCAAACTCTGCAAACCCCATCCCTTAAGCAGGCTTTGGCGGTGCGATTTGGATGACTCATACGGACTTTAGGTTCCTAGGCTTGAAGTCCACCGTGTTGCGTCATTTATGCCTTGAAACAGGTTTAAGTTGGCATGTAGGATCATAAAAGCGTAACATGTCTCCGGTTCGCGAGCCAGACTCTGTATGCGCTATGCGAGGATTACGAGCTGGGTGACAAACTACCTACCTTCCTGCCTCACTCCGCTTTTCCAGCTCAGGCCGTAAAACCTCCTGTTGCACTATATGCAGGACGCGATGAAGGATACGGCACAACATCACGTAGCTGCCGCAGTGTTGCCGCTAGGGGGTCTGGTGATTTAGCCACTCTGTACCATGAGCAATCACGAAGTGATTGTGGGCCCGAAGGGGCCGCAAGGCTCGGCGGGGGGTCCTGGGGGGGCGCCGCTGGACCCCCCAGGTGGGGTCTGGGGCGAAGCCCCAGAAGCTGGGAGGTTTCCACACATTAATAGATGAATTTGTTGATCAAATTTGCATTATTTCAGCTTGTGCTGGCTTGACAAGGTGGTGTCGATTCTCAGTCTACTCCAGCAGCTCACACCTATTCTGGCACCCTGGGTTACCCTTATGTACTCAGTCAAACAAGTCCAACTGCTGCCACTGATGTATCATACAGCCACCCATGCACACTAAAGCACAAACAGAAAGCTGCATCAACGGTTGCAGCATGTTGTGACAGTACTACCAGCGATACAACCCCAAGAAGAAGTATGATGCGATCCATGCATGTCACCAGCAGCAGCTTGAGTTCAGCCTTCATTCTCTGCATGATACCAATCAGCAACAATACAGTACATGTGCAGCCTGTTTGCATCTGCTGGCAAAGGCACAACAGCAACAGTGCCATGCAAGTGATCACAGCAGCAATTCCTAGGTTTTTATACCTTCAAGGTATCACTGAGCTGCCTCTTCATCAATGGGACAATGAGCCGCTGATTCCTGTACCCCCTTTGTAACTTTGTATGGTCTTTGCTGTTCCAGTGTGACTTCACATTATCAATCTTGTTGTCACTGATCTGAAACTTGCAGCACTTGCAGTAGGGCAGACCATTTCTCCTGCCCAGCCACAGTGGAAGCTCTAGGTGTGCATATTCCTCGTTCTCTATCCATTTCTCAATTTGACCCACGTCTTTTCGAGGTTTTCGAGCTGCTTGTCGTCCCATGTTCTTTGAATCGATTTCAAAAACACAGTCAACATGCCCTACGGTCTGGAGGTGCCATGAGCTGTGATCAAGGTGCTTAGAAAACACAAAAGTGCATAAATGGCATATTTAGCTTGCAGATGCCCTCCAAAATGCACAGATATCAAGTATATGTGATGTTATGTTACTTGGCAAGCTGTTAGGGGCCTTGGCAGGCCCCTAACAGCCTAATACAGAGTGGCTAAATTCTACATATTACCGAGGTCTGAATTTGGCCACTATTTAGCCACTTAGCCACCTAGCGGCAACACTGAGCTGCCGCGTGCCTATGCTTTCGTAGCATTCCCCTTACCCGTCGTCGCATGAGGGAGGGCTTCTGCAGTTTATTACTTATAACCTGCTGACACACTATGGGCGGTCAGGATGGTGCCATACTCTGCTGAGTCGTATTGGACAAACGCAAATATGTTAGGCAGTCTTGAGGCTGGATATGCAGAGATACCGACGTAGTTGTGCCATCTATGCCTGGCACGCATGAGCAAGGCACGGTGCTGCGCATTCAGGGGCAGCCAGTGATCAAAAGAACAGTTTCACGCCAGGAACCCCTTGTGGAGGTTGCAGCAGACGCGTGCTATGTGGCTGCTGTACAGCTCGTAGCTGTGCAACCGGCATGTCTGAGAACGCATCAGCACACCCCAGTACAGCAACAGGAACCACAGCAAGATCACGATGCAGCTGGACTTGTACAGCAGCAAGAGCATGATGTTCTTTTGCACCTTGAAGCAGTCCTGTTACATGGACATACGCAAGGGATCAAGCCTTCAGTTACACAAGCCTCAGGCACTGAGACATGGTGTTGTGCAGCGTGTGCGCCCAGCGCCATGTCACCAGTCTTGCAGCATGCCATGCTTGAAATTGTCGTGCTCAGCAGATGCATGCAGCTCATTCAGCAGCAGCAGTTTAGCTTGCTGGATCTTGTCCTGCAACAGCAGCAGCACCACCACCACACACACATAGTCACACCAGCAGTAGGCACCAGCAGCATCAGTAGCCGCTGTGCAAACCCTTCAGACAGCAGCAAGGTGGGGGACTGCTGGCATGGCCCTCACAGCTGGTCAGTGTACCTCAATGTTCATGTTAGCTTCCCTAATCAACCATCCACTAGTTTGCTAGATGCGCTGCACTTGGTGTTGGTGGTCAGAACATCAGTGGCAGCATCCAATGATACAAGCAAAGCGGTCAGCAGCAGCAGTAATAAAGCAGATGACAGCAGCTGCTGCAGCTGTGGCAATGGCTTGAGCGCTTCGCAGCCTGGCGCTGCACTGGTAGCAGAGGCCCCTCTGCTTGTGCTCCCTGTGGTCGCTCAGCAGGAGGTGCAGCAGCTGCTGCTGCCAGCCATGAGGCAGGAGGTGCAGGCAGAACAGCAGCAGGAGCTCGGGGAGTTGGAGATTTCAGCAGCACAGATATCAGTGTCTTACATGCAGATGGAGGGAGCTGTCTGGCAGCACTTCAGTCAGCTTGCCAATGACATGTTCACAGTTCTGCAGCTGGCAGCCGAGTCTGCAGCAACAGCAGATGCTGCACATGCTGCAGGGACATCAGCAACAGCGGTAGCTGTTGTACCAGTAGCAGCAGGGCAGGATGCTGCCATCCAAACGCCAGCAGCGGCTCTAGCAGACATGGCGCACTCGCTGCTGTTCCCATTGCTGCTGCCTTTCCTAGCAGCACATGGGCTTCACAATCTACTGATGTTAATAGTCAGCTGCCTTCCTGCACAGCTGCAGCAGCAGTGGAGGCAGCAACAGCAGGAGAGGCTGGTGGTGCTAGCTCAGCTGGCTCCAGCTGCCAGGTGTTTTCCAGGAGAGGATGGCTCAGCACAGGCAGTAGTGCCTGCTGCTGCTGTCCATTCAGGCCCCATGATTCAGGCTGGAAAAACACCTTCATTAGCACACACACTGAACCACCACAGCAGTAGTGAACCGTTGCCGACTGCACAGTTGAACACTGAGGCTCAGCAGGATTGCAGTAGCACCCTTGGCCACAGCTCTGCCCAGCCCTGTGACAGCAGCAGTTTACGCAAACAACCAACACCCGATCACAAGTCAGCAGCAGCAGCTGAAAGGCAGGATCCGTGCGTAGCAGCTGATGTAGCGCCAAAGTTCAGCTCAGCCTGGTACATTCCTTTTGTACAGTTTGCACCTGATGTGGAAAGCAGGTACAGCTTGAACACCACCTCTGCTGATTGCATCTCCCTGTTGCAGCTTGCCAGCCGTGCAGCAACATCGACCTTGTGCCGAGGTGTTCTAGTCAATAACCATCTCAGCTCTGCAGTGATGCATGATTGAGCAGTCAACTCCTCGCTGCTGGTTGCTGACTTGCAACAGCCGTGTTAACAGGTGGAGTAATTGCGGCTTGGTGCAAATGTCCTTCCTTCTCATGCGAGCGGCCACACAATGTCTGCCGCATCGCCTGGTGCTCCTGCTCTTACTGCTGCAGGTATCTTGAATGGGAACACCGCAGCCTGCTGAACTTGGACTACCTTGGAGCTGTGTTTGCCGTCATGTACCTAGCTGTTATTGTCAGGAAGTTTATGCAGGAGCCCGCCACATTGTTCTACGTGATGTTCATCCTCATCAAGACGCTGCCACATGTGCCGCTAATGTTGGGGTTCAGGCACATGCACCTGAGGTGGGTTGCCGCAGGGTCTCTCAACCTTTCCTGGATCATCCTACTAGACGGATTCCTCTGTGCATCCACTTGGGATCATTGTTTGCAGGACATGCATGTGCTGCAAGGTGCTGCAAGTGCTGCCAAGCTGTCGCTGCTTGACTCACACTGCTGGCATTTCTGGCCCTGCAGGTACCGAGAGCAGTGGCTGTTTCTAGTAGCACCTGCCTGCCTGCTTTTGACTTGGTGCTTCTCAATGCACAGCATTGTTCAGGGCAGACCAGCAATGCTGTTGCCCAATAGAGCGTACAAGGCGTTCTGGTCTGGACGGGCTGAGTTGGCGACAAGTGCCATGAGGCCTTTCACACAGCACATGAGGCTCAGGAAGTACTTAACTTACTGCCTGTTTGATGGGATGATCAGCGCCTGGGTGTTTGGGCAGGTATTTGGCGTTGCCGCTGCTGCTCGAAGGTGGTTGCTGGCTGTCATAATGTCAGTGGGCGTGCGTTGGGCATTTGATATGTGTATGAGACAGCGGTTTGTGCATTATGAACAGCAGCGGGGGCAACAGCAGCAAAGACAGCTGCCCTGAGACCAGGAGCTGTGCAAGTGGGTTGAATAAGTAAACAATACAGGCATGCTCCAGCCAGTAGTTTTGCTTGCCAGAGCAGGCAGGTTGGTTAGCAGCCAGTGCAGTCTGAGCAATAAAGCTTTGATCGTTGTAGGGCTGCTTGCCATGATTTGATAGGGCCAGCTTACCCTGCCGTGATTGCCACTTATGTACCTGCATGCTGTGTGCTCTCAAGCTTCCCTTATGCAGTGATGTGGGCTGCTTGCATGGATTGAGCATTCACATCCAGGGACAGCAATAAGCTGTAGGCCAGTCGCACATTCTGTGTAGGGCTGTGCACACCAAGGCCTAATTAAGCCTGGTGATGTGCTGTGACTACATGGAGCACCTTAGGTTTCTTGGTTGATAGATGCTGAAGGTGGCTATGGTCGGGCAGCCCTTTGTGGTGTTGTGACTTTGTGGCCAGCAATAGATGCTGAAGGTGGCTCTGGTTGGGCAGCCCTTTGTGGTGTTGTGACTTTGTGGCCAGCAATCATTGGTCATTTGGGCTCTGTGGCTATTGTCCAGCCGGCCTTGCAACCTTGGGCGCACGTGCACTTTGTGGCCTGGGGGCATAGCTGGATGCCAGGTATTTGGCACAGCCAGTGTGGCCTGAATAAGGTGTAGCTCACCCCCTCCCTGTCTGCAGTAGCTCTTGTGCTACTCTGTTGCTACAGCTACCAGCCATCTTATAGAAGGTGGTAAGATGTTCTTCATAGTTGCGTAGTGCATTCTGTCATCTGCTGCCTCAGCACTAAGTATTACAGTTGAGCGCTTTGAGTGCACTGCTGATTTGGCACCTGTGAAGCCCTCGGGGTATGCATCTGCAGCTACCATAGATCCATCAATGTTGGCAGGTCACGTGCACACTAGTAACAGGTGAATATGACATTGTGTGAGGCTGAGTGGCAGGCTGCTGGTGCTGGATGCTATATGGTGTGTGCATGTACAGTGTCATGCACTGAGACAGCGGGGCAGTAGATGGTCTTGAGCATAATGAGTCCTGTACTTGTTGCTTGTACCTTGTTTAATTGCATTTGAGACTGCTGCTGTTGGTACTGACTGGCCGTCTATACAGTGTCCTCCCAGGTACAATACATGCAACTGCATGTCGTAAGGAAGCATCAAAGGCCAACTGCTGCTGTCACAGCACTTCTGTGGGCGTTCTAATATGTGCAATATACAACAAAACCTGATTGCTGCTCTTAATACTTGTGTACAAGTCAGTCCTGCAATCTGCTGGCAAATGGATGTACGAGTTGACCTGTGTGCAGGACAGCACTCTGATGCCCGGTGTAGGAAGGGTCCATTGATTGGGCTCATCTATGACTGGTTGGCATCTGCTTATGCATCCTGACAATTTAATATCGGCCAGACAGCTCCTCATCAGAGTGCAACAGCTTGAGTACTGCAGCAAACTTGAGTTCTGTCTTGCCTTGTTGTTGGATTGTTGTCAGTGTTCTGCTGTACGGACAGTGCAGTCCTACTGGATGCTTAAGCCTGTTCTGTAAGGGATTTATTGTCCAGACTGCTGTTCCACAGCTAGAGTGAGACTCTCTAAGCTGAGACTGGGGGGTGGGGCTGCCTGACAGGATACAGGACATGCTGCAGTGAGCATCAGCAATGGCAGTTCTCTTCACTCTTTGTCGTGCTACATACATTTAGTACCCCAATTACTGCAACATCACCCACAGCCTTCTGGCCTTGTGGGCATCTGGTCTGCCAATTGGTTGAGGCGGTGCAAGCATTGTTGGTTGGTTTCAGCAGGTGATTGCCATGAGCTTTGCAATGCCATGAGGAGTGGCTCTCAAATTCACTTGATTATCTGCTTCATATGCTCTGAGCTGTGCAGCAGGGCTTTGTTGCTGATCTTGCCCCCATCTTGTGGTGATGACAGCAGCAGAAGACCCTGTTGTGCTCTGATGCATACCTGTCATCCCGGCTACCTACTCACCAGCAGCACACATCTTGTCAGTGCTGGGTTTGCTGGCAAAGCATCAGCAAATTGGCAGTGCTGTAGTTGAGGCTGGCCTCGCTTCAGGGGCGTCTGCCCTTGTTGTAGAGTTGCATCTGGGGCCAACATCTTGAGCTATATCTGCACAGACGTACAGCAAGGTCAACCATTAATTGTCTTCTTTGCGGTGATTTGGTTGGGGGGGGGGGAGGGGAGGGGTACCTGCGGTGGTCACATATTACCACACTGTATTCTTTCTGCACTTGTTATAAGTCCGTGACCTGGCCGAGTGCATTGTTACAGCAGCAGTGGTTCTGTTGCGTGATATGCTAGCATCCTTCACTGCAGCCTGCTCACTGCATTATCACATGTCATAGCATGAGCTTGTATGTGCAAAACACTGAGCCAGCAGGCCTTTCCAAGACCCTGCTGTGCATTGACGATTGGCTTGCTTGCATGATAGGAGGTCTGAACCTCAGACCCAGTGGCTGTGCAGCCTCTGTCCAATGGGTTAGGCCCAATAACACAACAAGTTGACATCGCAAGCACCCTGCCAAGCTTTGAACTTGGTTGATTGCTTGCTTGCTGAGGCGGATCTAGGCGTACACCGTGTTCTAATTTGTGTGCGTGCAACACTACAGTGGTTCAAGAGATCAGGCTTTAGGTTTATTTGTGTGTGTAAAAGATATTGAGCCATAATTTGTGTGTGTGCATTTCTCTGTTTGTCCAAGAGCTCAGGCTGAAGGCTTAATCAGATGTGCAAAAGTAGTGGTGAGATCCATTGGCGTCGATTGAGTCCTGAACGTCCTTTCATGCCAGGCCTCGCCTGTGTATGGGACTGACTGGGGTTCATGCTGTATCCATATCCACACTTTCAGCCTGGTGTGGGGCTCTAACACACGCTGATGTCTTTTCGCAGTGCCTGCCTTTTTGACATCACTATCAGCCTTGTGCAGATATATCTACTCCTTCATGTCATGCTTGCTCAGACACTTGCTATGGCGGCACTCGGGCTTTGGTGTTGTACACGTGATGTGACCTCAAGTGTTGCGATCTACTACCAACCCGCTGCATGTCTGTTTTCAAGTGACATACAGTATATTATATGCGATATATATAGCTGCCACATTTCAGGAGGGTTGGTGCCCAACTTGCTGTAGAATACTTGACAGATCTGTCTGTATGGATTTGATATCCCATGATATGATATGATATGATATGCCAAAGACCTATACCACAGTATCTTGCGAGCGGTTGGTTTATGCATGCTGTGCTGCATACGGCCGTCATTCTGATTTTTGCTGAATGTGGGTACCCCGGTTGCGTGTGTGATGCAACAAGCTTTCAAAGGTTGATGATGCGTCATTGAGAATGTAAGATCAGGCTTGTCAAAGAGATGGAGCCCTTGCAACATTCATGATGGGGTCATGTTATCGGGTACTGCCACGGTTGTGTTGCATAGATGGCCTGCAACTGGTGCGCAAATCACTGGGCATGTGTGCTGCTGATGCACATGCTGAGGAATACGTAAGTCCTGTGGGATGCACTGCAATCACAATACTATCACACTGACGACCACCTGCGATCACCCGCCGGTGGTCAACCTTGCCTGGACTGCAGTGAATTTATGTACTCAGTAGCAGCCTTCTGCGGTATGCGCATCAGCTTGTTCTTCTCCACAAGGCTGTAATCTTGAGTACTTCATCGTACTGCACGTCCGGCAGATGACACGAAGGCCGAAGTCTGTGTAACTCCTCATTCTGTGCTTGCCATGTATCTTTATAACACACATTATAGGGCCGCAACAACAATGACCGGTTCTTTTGGTGTGGCAAAGTATTGCTTAAAGCTCTCTCTGCTGAACGGAGTGGCCAGCCTGCATCCGCTGGTGAACAGATGGAAACCTGGAAATGGCCTATGAATACTCAAATGCGTTGAAGTGCAGCAGGTTTCTGGAGTAATTGCTGTGGCCTTTCCTCAGGTGCTTGTGGATTCTGAAAGGGCTATATGTGCAAAACGTGGATAGTACTTATATTATGCAGATGATTATTCGGCGGGTTTGGTGGGTGGCGCAACGGAAGTGGTGAAAGGGCACCAGGCATTTTGAACGAATGCTGGCAGATCGGCAACCTCGTTGCACAGTAGAATAATATGACTACTCTGCTAGGCGATTAGGGCCTTTGCGGCTGGCGACAGTCTGCACGTCGCACACCGTTGGCGAGTCTCTCGTCGGTCATGCATGCAGCCGAAGCTGTGCTCACCGCAGCTCAGTGCAGACTTGCTCCGTTGCATGGCAACAGTCCACAGTGGTTGCGAGAGTCCGCCAGCAATTGAGCGTCACAGCAACAAAGCAGACACGCAGCTACAACAGCTTCCTGACAGCAGCCCAGTTGCTGTCTCGGCCGGCTCTTGTTGGCTGACTAGCTTACAGCTCATGGCTGTGCAGCCAGCCTGCCTTAAAGCTCACCCAGCCACTGCAACAGCACAACAGCAACTACAGCTGCAGGGATTACCTGGTGTGGATCAGCAACAGGACATACAGCACGACCTACTGTTGCACTTGGAGGCGGTATTGACAGACGAGCAACACCATGCAGCACCTGTTCAGGATTACGCAGCAGGAACGGGTTGTTGTCCGGCAGTGCCACTGCAGCTGTCAGATGTCGACCTGCAGGTTGTCTTGCTCAGCAGACAGATGCAGGTGATTCAGCAACAGCAGTTCAGCCTACTGCAGTTGATATTGCAGCAGCAAGGGCAACAGGCTTCTCAACAACAGCCGCTGGTGCTGCTGCCTGTATCTGATGCAAGCAGCAACCCAACAGCGGCCTCTTGTAGCAGCAGTGATGCCAGTAGTCAAACAGGGAGTCAAGCAGGCAAGGCAGCTGGTGGTGAGAAAAGCTCTTCTTTTGCTGGTCCTGCAAGTATGTCAACGTCAGGGTCTCCCAGCAGAAGTTGGAGTCTGGCCCTCAATTTACACGTCAGCCTGCCATGCAGGCCCACTGATCGCCTTCTGGATGCCTTGCACTTGGTGCTCACTGTCAGTGGCCCAATGTCACCACAGCAGCAGTACCAGCAGCAGCCTGTCCTAGGCAACACCAGCCTCTCAGCTGACACATGCTTCCCTGACGACCCAGGTGGCTTCAAGAGCAGCAGCAGTGTCCAACGGTCCAATCAGCAGCACCAGCACCAGGAGCAGCCTGGCCCTGCACTGGCAGCAGAGGTCCCTCTGCTTGTGCTCCCTACAATTGCTCAGCAGGAGGTGCAGCAGCTGCTGCTGCCAGCCATGAGGCAGGAGGTGCAAGCAGAACAGCAGCAGGAACAGGGAGTAGCGGATGTTGCCCCAGAGAAGTTTGCTAACCAGGTACTGCAGGTGGAATATGCTGCATGGCGGCATTATAGTCAGCTAGCAAATGATGTGTTTGCAGTGATGGAGTTGGCAGTAGCAGCCGAGGCAGAAGCTGCTGCCGCTGCTGCAGGATGTCACCAGCAGACATCTGCATCAGGAGCAGCAACAACACCTCAGTTGCCATCTATTGCGCTATTGCCAGCACCAGCAGCGCCTGCTGCCAGTGCAGCTGAGCTGCCGCCTGCTGCAGGATCAATTGTGGCTTTGGGTGACATAGCAGATGCGCTGCTGTTCCCCTTGTTGCTGCCATTCCTTGCAGCCCATGGGCTGCATGGTGTTCTGCAGCTGTTAGTGGGGTGTTTACCCTTGCAGCTGCAGCAGCAGTGGCAACAAGAGCAGCTGCTGCGATTGCAGCACTTGTCGGCAGCTGCACCTGCAGCACTACAGCTGCCTGTGGTGCTGGAGGATGACCATCAGCAAGCCGTTCAGCAGGCAGGAAGTGAACCATCAGCAGCAGCAACCCACACAGCTGCATCAATAGTCATGGCGCCAGATACTTCAGCAGCAGAGGACGTAGCAAGCCGTACTGCTGTCAAAGAACCCAGTGCTCAGCAGGATTCTGCTGTTGATTCAGCAGGTGTAAGCAAAGCAGCCATTAAACCCCCACAGCATGGGCCAGGGGAAAGCCGCCGCCGCCGCAGCAGGGCCAATCGAGGTTGGCAAGGGCAACCAGACTCCCCAGTAAAGCCGGGCCAAGCAGCAGTCGGCAGCAGGTTTGGTGCAGGGACTGCTGATGATGGTGCTGCTGCCTCCACGCCACATGATGTGACCTGGCTGACGCCCCTCACACAGTTTGATGGTGACAGGGAGCAAAGGTGAACCATGACCCCTGTCAGCCCTGTCACATGCCTGACAAGCTTGCAGCATGCATTGTATGGTCGGCACTGATTGCAAGCGCACAGCAGCATGTCACACCTGGCAATCTATGTGCTTTCTTGAACATCCTGGCTGCTTGCTGTACCTGTGAGGATGCAGCCTCATTAGCTTGCGGTGTTATTACCATCAATGCACTGCCATGTGACTGACTAGCTTAGCAGCATACCCGGAGCCCAGCTACCTGACTGGCTTGCGTGTGGTGTTGTGTGCAGGTACCTTGCCTGGAAACACCACAGCTTGCTCCACCTGGACTACCTGTGTGTCTTGTTTGACATCATGTACCTGGCAGTGCTGCTGAAGCGCATGATCAGCGAACCAACAACCCTTTGGTACTTCATGTACATCTGCATCAAGACACTGCCTCACGTCCCGCTCATGCTGGGGCTGTGGCAGCCCTTCCTCAGGTGGGCGCCGGCTTCGCACTGCTGTTTTATTGACTTGCCTTCATCTCCACCAGCATCAGCACTGCACTGCACTGGTCCGTGTCCTACGCCCTACTTCAGGTGGCTGGGGCGGCAGTTATTGCCAGTGCCTGTCACCCACAGATGCACATTGTTAGTTTCAGGACTCATTGTTGTAGCAGCAGCTGTAGCAGGGTTCTGACCCTGGAGTTGTGCGCTGCAGGTTTGAGCCCTGCTCATGTGGTGTTGTGAGCTGCTCAGGAACTGCTCGTGCTGTAATGCCATGGTAATCACTGTTTCAGTCACTCACAGAGAGACGCCCATGTTTCTCAGATACCGCATATTGCTGCATGAACTATTCTTTGGTTGGATATCTGCACAGCAGCTGTGCAGCAGCGAGTGCTTGTGCTGCTGTGCGGCCTGTTCAGCAAATGCATGTGCATCACTGCACCTAGCTTGCTGTTCAACGCAACTGGCCTTCTAGATCATGTCATTCACTTAAACAGGCCAGGATAGTGAGCTTTGACGGCTGGAGCAAGTCTTTCTGTGCATGCAGCAAATTGGCACTTGGGCAGCTTGTACATCATCTGATCCTTCTTGCCGTTGCGGCTGCTGTGTTGTTCTATAGGTATCGGGAGATGTGGCTGTTTTTGGTGGCCCCTGCCTGCCTGCTTCTAACCTGGTCCTTTACCTTGGTCCACGTGCAAAGGCAACCCACACTGCTGCTCCCCAACAGAGCGTATAAGGCCTTCATCGCCAGCAG
This sequence comes from Coelastrella sp. MACC-549, assembly GCA_018290735.1. Taxonomy (NCBI): domain Eukaryota; kingdom Viridiplantae; phylum Chlorophyta; class Chlorophyceae; order Sphaeropleales; family Scenedesmaceae; genus Coelastrella; species Coelastrella sp. MACC-549. The sequence continues at coordinate 182,024 of JABEVS010000019.1, read as the reverse complement.
GGCAGAGCTCATCACAAGCTTCATGCGGCCGTTGCTGCAACACATGCGGCTGCCGCTTTACATTGTGTACTGCGTATCAGATGCTGCGATCACGTCGTGGGTTGCTGGGCAGGTGGTGGACTTCTGGGTGGTTGCAAAGCGCTGGTCCTTGGCTGCTGTGATGTCAATCGTGGTATGCTGGGTGTTTGAGCTCATCCTTAGACGCAGGTTTGTGGTGCAAGAGCAGCAGGGTCGTTGGGCAGATGGAGCAGCTGTAAGGAGTCTGCCTGAGGGCTGTGCAAGCAGGAGCAAGCAGGAACCTGTGCTGCATCATCACACAGGCTGCCATGATAGCTTAGCAGCACATGATGCAGCTGGGCCTTCAGCCAATCCAACTCTTCAACCAAACCAGAAGCAACTGTAATAAACTTCTTGCTTGCTGGTCAACAGACCAGGTCACTTGACCAGCATAGCATGGCAGTCAGTCCAACCATGCTGCTGTTGCCTGGCAGCAGTGCATAAGGCCGTGTCAGGCCCCTTCTTGCACAGTGATGCATCACCCATTGTTGGGACATGTGCAAGTGCATGATCATTCTGCTCCAGCAGTGTAGTGTGGTGCTTCCCATGTGCAGTCTTTCTACTGGAGCTCGTGGCCATGCCTGTCCCACAGCAGCGGCTTGCAGCTCTGCATACAGCGACCGCCCACATCATGGTTTGGAGTGTTTGTGCTACATCCACTCCCACCTGCGCATGCATGTGGATTGCTGATGTAGTGTTGGGATGGCAATGTGTGTTGCTGCATCATGGTGTTGACATGTGCTGGCAGCCTTGTGGGCCTGCTCCTGTGGCTGACAGCTGCTGGTGGCACTTCAGACGCAGCAGTAAAGCTGGACGAGTTTGCGAGTCTGTTACTCAGTGCTGCGAAATTCTTCATGATTGTGGTGCTGTGAGGCCTAGCAATACCATGAGCAATGTAGAGCGTTCTGCTCCTGATGCTGTATATCCCAGCTGAACACAGGTAGCTTTTGTGCCCAGATCGAGTGGCAGCAGCCTCCTATGTGGCTCCTTAAATAAGTGGCAGCAGCCTTGCATGTGCCTCACTTGGACTGGCGGGCTTGTTCTTCAGTACCACATGCATGACTGAGTTGTAGACCCTGCAGGGTAGTCCTGCAGAGGTGTTGACGCTTCAAACCCCTCCTAGTACACCTGCTGTTGCAGCTGTTGATGCTGCTCAACTGATTGCACCCATTGTCACTGCTCATAGTACATGGTCCATGATCAGTCTGTAGTACATGGGTGGAATTTCACAACCTGTTGTTCAATCGGCTGTTGTGTGGGTGGTTTTGCAGAGTTTTCAAATTGTGAAAGTGTTGATGCTGCGAAGGATGTCTAGGAATTTATGACAGGGGTGGGAGGTTGCAGATCGTCTTTGCTCATCTTGTATGCACCTGTTACTTTATGAGTTGTAGCTGCAGGGTATGTTGCATGATTGCTCATTCAGTGTTTTCATCTTGGTTCAAGCCTGGGCTTCCATCTTGCTCTGGGGTTTCAGCGCCTAATTGCCTGGCGTGGTTTGGTGCTTCGGCCCTTCTTGCCAGCATCTCTTACAGACGTTGCACTTGGCAGCTTCTGAATGGTTGTACTGCAGTGTGGCGGCCTCTCTTACCTGACCAGCTGGTAACACAGCGGACACTGCAGGTTGTTTGCTCAAGGAACACTGCAGAGCCCCCTGTGTTGCGTAGGCCTGATACTTCAGGTTGCATCTTTTCATATGAAGGCTCTGCATCTGCTCCTACTGCTGATTGTCCTTGAGCTGCTTTATGCTGTGTTGTGGTTACGTGAAGTGAAGTTGACCGCATGCGCCTGTGTGTTGCCTGTTGTGTCACTGTTTCTCCGACTGCAGAGTTAGGACTCGCATGCCTTGCACACTGCGTGCAGCATGTTCGGTTGTATGTCTGCTAAACCCACATGTCTGGTGTGCTGTGTTGTGAGTGGTGTTCAAGGGATTTGAACACGGTGCTTGCATGCTTGCAGGAGACAGTTGCACATCACCGCCAACTCCTGCTGATGCAGTCACTGCGGATGTCTTTGTCACAGGTGCTTGCGGCTGCTGCCTGTCATGGTGTCGCTATCATTCTCTGTGCATGTGGGCTTGACTTGCTACTGCCCCAGGCCATGATAATGCTCCTGCAAAGCAGCATATAAGTCTTGCCTGTGTTGCCCATTGAGTACAGAATGCATAAACAAAGCACCATCCACTGGGTGAGCATATGCTGCTGTGGCATGGCTTGTCATCTGTACTTGGTTGCCAGCTGTTGGCAGCGCGCTGCTAGCAGGATAAGGTCATGCCACTGATCAGGCCGAGGTGTGGCTAAGTGGTATGAGTTGCAGCTAACCTAGCTAGGCTATGAGGTAGGCTTGACAGCCTTGCTGAGTGCCTGGACTTGTCAAGTGATGCTGAGCCTCTCAAAGGCAGTGTCCACTTTGTTGCTGCCATTGGTTTGCATGATCTGTCCTTTCTACGCCTGTGCCAGTTGGTTGGAAAAAACACCTCAGCAGTCTGACATACAGTCCTGCTTGTTTGCCCCCTTCCACGCATACCTTATGCATGCCATTAGTAGTACGGCTTAAGAGACCTCTGTTCAGATTCTAGTGTTGGCTACTTCTTGTATTTGTCATCCAGCTGCTGAGGCGTGCTTGCCTGCATTTATGATGCCTGTCGTGGTCTGATGAGGCCTGCCTTTGCTGATACTGGCAGTTACATGCCTGTTTGGGTGTATCTAGGCATGTGGGGCAGAACTGTGCAGGTGCCACAATATTGCAAGTCAAAGGGCAGCAGTAGGTTGCAGATACCAGGCGTGGATGTCATTGAATGGACAGCATTGGGAACAAAGTCACCCGAAAGTCACAGTAGTGCTTACCTTGGAATTGGCAGCTGTATCAGCAACAATAATGAGGCTAGTCAACCCTTGACGAAGGCCACCTCAACAACAGCACAGGGACACAGCAGATTGCAGTGATGATGCTGGCTGTTGGAGTTGGTTCTGTTATGAAATCCTGCCAACCTTGCACTACAGTGAGCTGGCTGTCCTGGCTGCAGTTTGGCATTATGGGGGCTTAACTGAACCTGGTAGGCACTTGCACCCATCACCTGCAGAGTGTCTGCAGTGCAACAGCCACTCAGCAGGACACTTGCACAACCCTGCATAAGAAGAGACACCTGATTATTGATGCCATGGTGCCCTGCATGCTGGTACCAGCTTGCATGGAGAAGCCGGCTCTCCTGTAGAATCTGCCACGCCTAGCAGCACAATCATTGTGTGGTTGCTCAAGTCATGTGTCGTGTCTATCTACATGTGCATATGCCGTAGTTGCTGTTGGTTGCAGGTAGGGATGGTTGGCTCATTGTGTGCTTTGTGGAATCAGTCGGCGAATGCCAAGCTTGACATGTCTGTGGACGGTCCCGATCTTGATTTATTCTTCACATGTCCATGGCTGCCATGAGGATTGCGGCTTACCTGAGTTGCAGCGCCCACAGCGTGCCTGCTGCTGTAGTTGGCAGCTTGTAGCTGGTAGCTTGTAGCTGCAGCACCAAATGCTGTGCGTTGGGCTGCCCCTGTGCACATGGTGGTGTGGTGCTTTGTCACCAGATTGTGTGCAACATGTTGTACATGATTGGTGTAGTAGGCGCTGACATTGAGCAAGGAGATACTCGGCCGTGCTAAGTACTTCCATGTAGTGGCAAAGTTGCATAAGGCCTGTTTGTGCTGTGGCTCCTAGTGCTGATGCTGTTATTGTGCAAGAAAGCGAGCATACATGATTGCTTTGCCGCAGGCCAGCGGGCTGTGCAGCAGGCAGGTGAGTGGCAAACGGGCTTCCACCAGTTTGTCTTTGGACCTTGTGAGCTGCTTATCGTGGCTTGCTGTGTGTGTTGAAGTCCCCTTGTGGACTACAGGTCATGCTGCATTCATTGAGCCAGGCTTCATCGATTGTGCTTGTGTGGTCAGCAGGATCTATCTGCGTGTGTGTTTGTGACGTTGAAGGAGTTGATCTGCCCAGCATCCTGGTGCTGATACAAAGGAGCTTTGCCGACTCAAAGCAAGCAGACATTGCTACTGTGTCTCTCTCAGCACTTAGTGGCTTGTGTTGGATTACCACTACCAGTGTTTCCAATTTTCCAGCCATGCACATGACTGTGGTTGCAAGTAAACACTGTCAAGGGAAACAGCTGATCCTGAGCTATCATGTAATGCTGAGGTGGTTTCATTGGTGGCACCTTGCGTCCACATCTGGACAGCCAAATCAATTCATTACCAATATCACACATGATTGTGTGTATGCTGTGGAGTATGTTAAGAACGTGTCTCATCACAGCTACTGACAGTATTTGTGAGGCACTGACAAAGCCATGTGTGAGGCACTGGCACTGACGATGAAGAGTAGTGAAAGTGCTCGTCACAGTGGTGACTGTCTAGATACCTGAATCTTCACAACCCACATACATACTCAGGTGCCAATGAGCGTGGCTTACTAATGACTTGCCTTATTGCACTCTAATCCGTGAGTTTTCTTATGCAGCACAGCAGGTGTGTATCTGGTGCAGTGTTGTCCTTGTGGCAGGCATCTGCATCGGCATTGGGGTCTCCCAGAGCGCATGCATGGTTCTGCAATTTCATTACCTGCCGACAGCAGCTGAGATGAAAGTGTGTGCACATATCCAACAGCAGATCAGGCGGTCCGGGACAGCAGTCATCTGCAGGGGGATGCGAGGACATGGTTTTTTGTTTCACAGCGTATTGGGGTTATCTGTTGAGTGTTGATATGTCAGTATCACCCACAAGCTGTGGTCTTCATTGCAGTTGCGGGCTGGTCAGCTTGCTGCGTTGCTGTTCAGTGCAGTCCTGTACCCCCTGATGCCATTCTTTGACCTTGCTGTGTGCCCTGATGATGGGAAGTAAGGCTTTCTGCGTACGTGCACTGCACCAGTCGTGATGTGTTTTGATGCATCTGTGCTGCACACCGCCTGCCGTTACTGATTATTATAGTATGTGGCGATTGGCCAGATGACAAGGCCACCTTGGCAAAGTGTGGACTGCTATGCTCAGTACCAAGTGCACCAGCACTGCAGTAGTTTGTAGTGGGAAGGAGTGTACACCAACCATGGCCGGCTGTAACACATTTTGCCAAGCGGCTGGCTAGGGACCTGGTGGGGGATTTCAGTATATTTCTTATCTCCCTGACGTCACAGAACAAGGCTACTGGTTCAGCATCGGATACTTTCTGGGTCTGCCATCGAGATGTTGCACGCAGTAACAGTGCCACTGTGTCATGAGATATGATCGCAGCAACTCTCACACTCTTTTTGTGCCTCGAAGGCACCTGCTCCCCGAAGGATGATCTAATCCTGGTGTACACATGTGCCAGTGGCTCGATTTCCTTTACATGTGCCAGAGAGGCTGAGCCTCCCTGAGAATAACATATGTGAAAGAATTATAGCCATGACATATGATGAGTCATCCCATGGGCATTGCAGCCGGCTTCCTTCCTTTGCAGCTGCGAAGCAAGGCTCACTGCAGCAAGGCTCACTAATAAGAATGATAATCAGTACTTTGCAGCCACAGCATTTACTGCCATCGACCCCGCACCTCAAATCTACCGAGTGAGTTCAATTCACTTTTGGACAAGGCGGGGTGATTATCCAATCTCAATTGGGAAGGGGGAAACCACCCGAGAACCCCTCCCATACAATGCCGAGAGCCAAGATCTCCGTAGAGGCCTAGGTGGGGATATCTCGACAAGGGTGACCAACTAGACGACAAGGGTGACCAACTAGATTCCCAAGCCACTTTTTTTTCCACACCCCAGCAGAGTCGGGCGCTTGGGTAGGAGCACATTCCTCAAGGCTCACTGAAAAAAGTCAGAGTTGCAAACCAGTACTGCTCAGCCGCTGATTGCGGCGATCTTCAGCAAGAGTTCTACACATAGGCATACTGTTTCAAAACAACCTCACACATAGGCAAGGGTCCAACCACCAAGTTTGTGACATGGACAAACGTTGGAGTTAACTCTCGGCAAGGGACTTGATGTTGGACAGTACTGTCGACATCAATGCCATTGCAACTGATACAACGTCATCACAAATCACCCCCGAAGTCTGTACAATATTCTAGTTTAGTTGACGCGGCTTCATGTGCATCAATCAACTTTATATATGGTATATACTATAATCAGTAAACATATGCTGCAGGCTGTCTGTTGCCCACAGATCATGATCAACTCCTTCTGGGAGAAATGCCGCCGTCAAACCACAAGCACCAAGTCCACCAACAGTTGGTTGATTGTATGCACAGAATGCAGTGCAATTGACTACCAACCTGTTCCACAGTCCAGGCACCAAGACACTCAGCCTGCCAGGTGTAATATGTACAGTGTATTATGAGCTGTGCATCATACACCGGTGTATGGGGTGACCTGCGATAGCCTGTAGCGGCAGCCAGTTGCCTGCCAGCAGCATAAGCGCTAATGCAAGATATGTGAGTACCTTACCCAGAAATTCTGTATCACCCAGAAACTCCACAGCCTCCTGACACCACGCTGAATGAATAACATGTGATTCCAAACACTGATGGAGAACATTGTCAACTGTGTACAAAATCAAGCCTTCAGTGCATTCTGTTCTGCCCTTGAGCCTCTGAGAGTGTTGGCAATGACCATGCGCAGACAGCAAAAGTGTACAGTAGTTGACGCCACAGCACATCACTGAAGATCAAACCGCTCGCCAAGCCCTTCTTCCTGACGGGCAGGCTGGTGGCCTGGTGATGATGGCAAATCACAGATCTTTGGATGCCATCAGACCAGGTCTACAGTTGTATCTGGCAAGAGAGGGACATTCAGGCACCAACCAATCAACAACAATTCAACAACGTCAGGCATAAGTATGCGATTAAATGCAGTGAAAGTGCAATAGCCGGTATGGCTTTAGGACTGAGCGATGACGACAGAACTGGATCAAAACAGAGACACATACCCATAGAATTGCAAGCACACAACCCACCTGCAGTGACAACATCCTGCTGCAGAAGCTCAACTCTGCAAAGCCACAAACCTCCTCCTCATATGAAGATCCAGAACCCAACAAATCCCAATAGACAACACCGCAGCAAAGCCCCACCTCCCAACCGCCGCCCACCAGCCATAAAATTGCGCAAACACCCACACCACCATTGCTGCATCAGCCAATGTGTATGCAAGGTAAGGTCTGAGCCGCATGTGCTGGACGAATGGCCTCATAACACTTGTCATGAGCTCCCCATGACCATTCCAATATGCAGAAATCGCCCTCTGGGGCAGCAGTGTTGTTGGTGTGGCAATCTTCTGTATGGCAGTGAACCAGATGAAGACAAGCAGGGAGGCGGGAACGACAAGCCACAGCCACAGCTCACGATACCTGCAGCGCAGGAGGAGCAGCGGCGTTGTCAACAAAGTGCCTGCTTGCAAGTGGCCAGTCATGATGATGAGAATGGAAGAGTTGCCCTAAACCAGAGATAAAATCCCTTTGCTGCAGCGCAGTGCTACAGCAGAACTACATAGATGGGCATTTACATGCAGGACAATCAGCATCAGATAAACTCAGCCACTCTCAACAATCTGCCCATGAAATCAGACACACACAACATACCATACATTGTCAGAAGTACTCGTAGCAGTTCAGCAGTTTAACCATTCTCACCTCAAGAAGGGCTCTCTGAAGCCCAGTACAAGTGGAGCCAGAGGCATGCACTTGAGCAGCACGTACACAAAGTAGAACAGTGTGGTTGGCTCGGTGATCATCCGCCTCAGCAGTGCCAGCAGGTACATCACAGCAAACAGCGCACCAATGTAATCCAGGTGGATCAGGCTGTAGTGCTTCCAGACGAGGTACCTGCACTGACACAGCATGACGCTTGGGATAATGTGGCGGGCATCTGAAGTGTGCCAAACAGGAAAGAAAGAGTCCCCCACCCCCGGGGCTGGGCTGTTAGGCGGGGGCCATGCTTCTGAGCTTCCAGCCAACTTATGAGAGCTTTGTTTACGCACCACTAGTGGGCTGTGCCAGTGTGATCCAATGAATGATGGTTGAGGGAACAGCGGTCTCACCAAATGTATGCCCCATCAGATGCTCCTAGCTGCAAAGACCCCCCTAGCCTCAACATCCTGATCAAACTGCACCGCCGGTGAATACCAGAAGGGGACTGGAGCAGCTACACCACCAGCAGTGCTGTACTGGCCCTGTACGGCAGCAGCAGCAGCAGTCGCTGCACCTCCAACAGCCCCTGGCTTGATGCTGCCCTCCTGTTTCTCCTCCTCTTCATCATCATCCTGCTGCTGCATTCGCTGCCGCCACACGACTGGGGAAGAGCTGGAGGGCTGCTGCAAGACTTCCTGCTGTGGCTTCTCGTCCTGTACATCATGTGACAACTGCTGCTGTGCAACCCCGGTGAGTGTACTGGCTGCTTGTACATCTTGTGCTGCTGTCATGTCTGCTTCACCTGCACTGCTGCAGATTCTGCTGCTAGATGCTGTGCACACACCTCCTTTGTCTGTGTACATCAAACCCCCATCTACTGCTCTTTGTGCTGTTGCTGTTGCTGCTGCCTCATCTCCCAGCCTCAGCCTCTCCTCCTGCTGCTGCTCCCACTGCTGCTGCAAGGGTTCCGGCAAGCAGGCAACCAGCAGCTGCAGCAGATTGTGCAGGCCATGAGCTGCTAGAAATGGCAGCAACACTGGGAACAGCAGACTCTTTCCTAAACTGGCTAATGCTGCTTGTGATGACAAACCAATGGGCACAGCTGCTGCTTCTAAAGGCGCAGCTTGTGCAGGATCCATTGGAATTGCTTGCAATGCTGCAACCCCAGTTGCTGGCTCTGCTGGATGTTGTGCTGCTGCTGCTGCTGCTGCTGCCAATGCCTCTGCCACGATGCTGCTGGCTGCAGCTTCTGCTGCTGGCTGCTTCAGCATATCAACCAGCAGCATGACAGTGTAGATGTCATTGACCAGCTGCTGCAAATGCCCCCACACAGTAGACACAACCTGCAAGCTGTGACTGTCCTGTGGCAGTGCTGACGTTTCCCGACCCTGCTGCCGCTCTTTCTGCGTCAGTCCATGCTCCTGCTGCTGTTCTGCCTGCACCTCCTGTCTCATGGCTGGCAGCAGCAGCTGCTGCACCTCCTGCTGAGCGACTGCAGGGAGCACAAGCAGGGGGACCTCTGCTACCAGGCCTACTTCTGGCTGAACGAGGGCATTTTCAGCGCAGCCAGCGCTCATGCTGCTTTCTGCTTGTAGCTGATGCTGTTCCTGGCACTGTTGTGGTTTTGGTTTGGCTGTTTGAATAGTTATCAATAAATCAAGGTAGTCTAGGGGTTGTTTGCTGGGTTGTGAAGGCCAAGTAAAGTCAACCTGCAGAGTTATGGTCCAACTGTCGCTGCTGGCAGTTGATGACTCTGTGCTGTCTACCTCTGTGCTGTCTACATCAGCTGCAAGCTGTATAGGCTGTTGCGGCTGCAGCTGCTTAATCAAAAGCAATCGCAGCAGGCCATATTGCTGCTGTGCTAGCACTGCCTGCTTGCTCATTAACGTAAGCTCAAGTATCGCCCGATGCACCGGTACAGGGAGGGGAGAAAAATCTATACAAGTTTGACATGCTGCACTGTTCAAGTCCATTTGTGCTGGACGGGGTGTTGGCCCACTACAGAGCTTGACCTGTAGCTGAAGGTGCAGCCTGTGCGGCTGCTCTTCATCCGATGTCACTGTGGCAGACTGTGCGTCATGAAAGTGTGTCAACAATGGTTCCGGGCGGGCTCTAAGGCAGACTGGTTGCACAGCCAACACCTTTAAGCCCGTCAACCAAGCATCTGCTGGAAAAGCGGTTGGACCCCGTCCACGATCATCCCGAAACGCGCTGTCAATGTTCGACAAGCATGCGTTCATTGGCGTATGTACTGCTGATGGCTGTGCTATTTCTGCTGTACTCCTGGTATGCGACATCAACCCGGCATAATCTTGCAAACAGCGATGGGCAAAAAAAACGTTTGTCACATATTAAAGATCGGTTATTGATTCCGCTGGCGATTCTGGTGATAAGGAAGAGTCTCGGAGTGTGAGGTCTCCGACTGGTCTGTCGCCGTTGCGTAAACCTCCTCGCTATGAGGCATATTGCTTGATCAAGATATTGATGCACACGTTGAAGGATAAAATTTCAAGGCGGCGAGTCCTGCCAGGCATTGGAATCAAGAGCGAGTACATACGGCTAACTACAGCCTCCTAGAGCGCACGGCGATGATGTCCTAAGCCCATGAAACCGATTTAATGCCTTACCAAATCATGTGGACAGATAATCTGAGTTATTGAGTGTGTGATTGATTTTCGTACGACACGCGTAGACTTTGTACTGCAGTCATTACATGATTACACCAGGCGCAGGTGCCAGCTCATCAAGGGCAGCAAAGTATTCTACACAAGCATACCGTATGTTCCACAGATGTAGTTGCAGGTATTACACATGTGAGCCTGACACAACGCTGATTACCCACTGATACTGGCTCGACAGTGTCACACTTCTTGTTCAGAAGCAGCTGAGCCCATGGGCCAACAATAGTTGTGCAGCAGGTTCGCTCATTGTTGATTTACTACTCTCAATCTGAATTGTGGGAAAACCAAGGTCGTGTACATGCCAATGGCTGTATGTTCACAAATGCACATGACATGCAATATGCACTGTAGTAGGCTGGGGTGCCTGCACGGTGTGCCCTGAAACATTGATGACACTGACAAGACCCGGAGGTCTCCTCAGTGAGGGCCCTTGCTGGACAGCAACAAGCATGCACTCAACAAGTCACAGTGCCAGCAGCTACACCACTATTTGGGCTATACCTCTTATGACTGCTTTACAATGATGATTGCAACAACGTGTCCGCGGTGAATTGTCGACTTCCTACAGTTGTGGTAAACCATTCAAACCTGCACACTGTGACGAACAGTAGAGGGGGAAAATACACTTCCCCAGCACAAACATCAATAATGCTATGCACACTGGAGCTGCTGATCAGCGTCACTCATACGTCACAGAACCATCACTGCTGAGGAGGTACCACCAATAATGCTCAGGAGTTGGTGTATACATTGGGCAATGCTTTTCCAATAAAGAGACTGGTGCACGAAAATAAATATTTATGTGGCCTACAGCTACCCTGGAAGGAATGCTGTCACAGAAGCTGACCCAGGACAGAAAGACAAAATTTTACCATACCATACAAATGTTCCAAGACTGGCTGGTTTACAAACTGTGTTACCATGCTTTGTGTCTCAAGGCTGCTTCTGTTGCTGGTGAATCAAGACAGGACTGCATGTGGTGCTGTATACTACTTTGGCACATCCATGCCTTTCAGGTGTACATATACAGCAGCTGTTGCCCTCTGCAGCAGCTGATGCCAGCTTGTGTGCTGGCCAACAGTTGGGCTCCTGTAAAAGCAAGCTGTCATCCGCCCTGACATCACAGAGGGCCATCACCCCTGAGCTGCTTGAGCTTCATGAGCCAGCTTCTCCCTGCATTTAGTCATGAGGTACTGCTGCCGCCTCCTTGAGACAATCAAAGCACCCATACCAGCCAGCAACACAGAAGCACCAGCAGCCACGACAGCCCCTATGATGCCGCCAACACTGTTATAGCCCTTGATTGCGTAGTTTGGCCGCTCGCTGGCGGAGCTAAATATTGTTTGTGCCTGGTCGCAGGTGCCGCCCACACACACGACTGAGTTTGCTTTGGGTGGTGCGATGAAGGCGGCCGCCACGCAGTAGCCGTTCACCATCTTGTAGTTGGTGGCGCACATGCTGCAGTCCTCACCAGCATACCCAATGGAACACGAGCATGAGCCAATGCTGTGGTAGCATACACCCCGCCCATTACACACGAGCAAAGATGAGTTGAAGGGTGGGCAGGGCAGAAAGGGCACACCACAGTCTTCAGGACAGCTCTTGCTGTTGTCCACAGCCTGCCGCTCACCAGCCTGCAGCACAGTGAACCAAGTTGGCGAGAGTGGTGTGTTCGAAATCACAATTTTTTTCCAGCAGTGAGTTGTCAGTACAAAAGGTGCGATGGGCACGGCTCACAGCTGATGAGTTGTGCTGCAAACATAAGCATCTAGGAGTGTGCAGCAGCAGCATCGACCGCAACATAACACCTGTGCAGCCCGCGACATTTCATATACCAGACAATCGCTCACAGCTGACCCAAACCACCAAGGGCAGCTGCTGCTGCTGTTGCTGCTGCCGCTGCAGTTGCATATCCGCCACCCATTGCTGACCTGGCAGATGCCATCACCGCAGATAGTGGGCCTCTCTGCACTCTTGATGACGTTGACCACAAGAGCATCTTGAGAGCCAGGCACTGGCATGGGTGCATCTACTATTTGATGCAGCGCGATGATGAAGGTCCCGGAGTCGAGTCCCGTGTACTGGGCACCAGATGCCAGCACAGCTGTGATGATGATGGTGTTGCTGCTGTTGGCTGATGGCACACCGGGCTCTGCTGGCAGGATTGTGCTGGTGCCATCAGAGATAATCATGCTGTCTGCAGCCAGCACGTGCCGCAAGCCAGCCATGCTGGTGCTGAGTATACGTGCAACACTGAGCGCCAATACCTTGTCTGCTGTGTTTGACCCCGCTGTTGCTGATGAGGACGTATATTGCACTGAGCTGGCTGGAAGCGGTCGCTGCTGGCCCTGGTGCTGTACTGAACCAGCCTGCACAGTGTCCAGCTGCATTGGCTGCTGTGTAGTTTCAACTGTTGAGCCGCTGTCAGTCGCAACGATGCTGGTGTTGCCATCTGGACGGCTGATTGATGCCAACACAGGTTGGGCACTGGCTGCTGCATTGTATGCAATACCAGAAGATGCTGCACGACCTGTGATAGGTGGTGCTGGGCCACTCAACAGAGTGCTGCTGCTGCTGTACTGACTGGGGTCTGCATCACCCTGCTGTGGCCCTTTCACCGGGTCCTCAGGAACTGGCTGAGCAGCTGCAGAAACACCTCTTGAGCTGAATTTTGCACCCCCCACAACCGTGCTACCACTTGCAACAATAGGAGGCTTATAGGCTGATAGAGTGATTGTCAGCCGTGACTTATCAAACAGCCTGCCGCTGGCTGCTGTGAGTGCATTCAACAGTTTGCTCTGCAGGGCATCTATCAACCCCTGCTTGAGCTTTGATTGTGGCATGAGATAGATGGCGGCTGCCGGCAATGTTGCTTGCAGCTCTGCCCTCAGGGTGCAGCTGTTCTGCCCGTTGCAGACACCACACTCATCAATGAACCCATCACAGCACACCCCACGGGCATCTAGAGTACTGCTGCAGCAGGCACCAAGGGAGTCCACTGACTTGCCAGTTCCATTGCACACCCCACAAGCATCAACAGCACCACCACAACAATTGCCCTTGAAGTCAAGGTTGGGACCTGAGAGACAAACAGCAGCAGGAGGCTCATCACGATGGGGTGCGCTGGCCATGATCATTTCAATGAGGCAAGCACTTCAACAAGTATGTCGACTAAAATGACGCTGTGCCACTGGCCTATCACTTGAATGACACATCCCAGGGGAGAGCAATTGTGAGTTCCAGGGCCATGCGCATGAGAAGCAATAAATTCGCATTAGAGGTGCAGTCGACTTCTCACCGTCGCAACAAGTGCCGTCTGGGTTCACGGCACGGCCATAAGGGCAGCGCAGCAGGGCCTGCAGGTTTGGAGTGGGATTGTCAAACAGCCAACTGGGGACGGCTTGACCAGGACCCAGCTGCTGTACAGCGTCATTGTTTACCGGCTGCAAGTGTGGCGTCACAGTCACCGTGTTGCTGCCGCCACTGCCAGTTGTGCTGCTGGCGCTGCTACTTGAGCTGTCGCCGCCACCTCCGCCGCCGCCGCCGCTGCTGGTGGTGCTGCTGCTGCCTGCACCACTGCTGTTGCTGCTGCCGTTGCTGCTGCTGTTGCCTGTGGTGTTCCCACCAGGGCTGCTGCCATCCGTGTTTGCGCTATCAGGACTGCTGGTGCTGCTGTTGCTGGACCCTGTCTGACCGTCTGTTGCATTGTCCGGCGCTGGAGAAAACCCAGGTGATGCTTGTGGCTGAGGAGATGGGCTGCTGCTGGTGCTGTCTTGCCCGGTGTCTCCTCCACCCTCCGACACCTGATAACCTGGTGGAGAATCTCCTGGTACCTCAGGAGCAGGCGACGGCTTTGCAGGAGGCCCCTGAGGCCCACCAGTACCATCAGAACCAGGTTGAGGTCCAGCACCTGTGCCTGCTGGCACTTGTGGCTGACTCGTGGTCCCACCAGGCACCTGCTGTTGACCAGATGATTTGTCAACTGCTGTTTGACTGTCAACATTGTCAGTGGGCGTTATAGGGTTTGGTGTTGAGTCATCTGTTGTGCTTGAGGCTGGCATGTAGTTTCCATCAGGGCCCAACACACAAGTGATGGTTGACTGACACTCCACATCGCCAAGATCGGGCTTGGGGCCAGTGCATGATATGAAAGGTACAACTTCACCGCTGGTCATGTTGACGCAGTCAAAGCGTCTACGTTGAACATACTGTGACAAACACAGCAGCAAACACAGCAGTAAGCTCACATGCACACGTGCTGAGCAGTTGATACACTGCCATAGAGATGTGTGTCATATGACTTCAGCATGCAGTAACCACGCAGGCAAGAGGTCAAGAAGCCTGCCTCACAGCTCACCCCCTGCAACTCACCCTGCCACAGGGCTTCTGTGGATCTTCTGGCAAGCAGTCGGCCAGTTCCCTGGTCTTCCAGTAGAAGACTGCACAGGGTGCCTGAGCACAGGGCTGTGTGGAGTTGTCAAGCACTGCTGGGTCACAGAGGCTGTCATTAACCGCTTGGTTGTTGTCTGCCTGTACACAGCTAGCACTGCGATCAGCTGTGCCACCACCACAGCCATCAGGATTGTCACAGATCCAGTCAGAATACGACCAGATGTACGTTGGGCAGGAGGGCAGGTCGCATGCTTCCCAGGTTTGGGCTGCCTCAGCTACAGAACATGCAGCAGGGGGCCATATCACAACAAAGCAGGTGACAACTTCATGCACCCTGACAACAGGTGGGGGATGCGGGGACCTCAGGCATTGAGGTTGCTAAAGGTTGCACTGACAGTATGCCTGCCAGAGGAATGCATCAGCTGGCTAGGTTTGTTACCGGTCTGACAGCGTACCATCAGCTGGCACAAGAGACGTGGGCCATTGCTGGCTCATCCAAGCACACTGAAGCAGTGAGAGGCATGCCAGCATCAGCACTTGCAAACTTGTTGTGTTGAGCACCCTACCTTCCAGGGTAGTGCTGCAGCTTGCTAATGATCCAACATAACCCTCGCTGGATATACAGCTAGCGCTGCGTGTCCTGCTGCCCATGCCACAGCTGCTGTTGCAAGCGCTCCAATCACCATACACCATGTTGAAGTCTGTGGGAACACTGAACTCACAAGGCTGCGTCTGGCATGGCCTACAAGTGCAGGTACAGGCAGCAGGAATAAACCAAGGAACACATGACTGGGGAAGGTTTTCTAGGAATCTTTTAGACACAAAAGCAACGGCTTCCATGGAGCCTGGCAGGCTGCATTCCTTGGCCCTCTTTGTTTTATTTGATGGCATGTCATGTGCAGCTAGACTGTTGCCGCCACTCCGTCATTCTGCATACCTGCTAGCAGCTGGTGGTGGCTGCGGGCAACTGCTGTCAGCGGCAAGGTTGCTCCGGCTGTCGATGCAAACCACCTGCCTTGTCTGCTGACCGCCACCGCATAGTACACTGCAATTGCCATAGTCGGATGCAAACCAGTTGAAAGTCAACTCCGACTGATTCTCAGGAGCCCGATATATGATGTTGCTGGTCCTGACTTGGCCCCATGCTGCTGTTGGAAATACCATGTTGGGGTCCTTGTCCAGCGTTGTTTGGAAAAAGTCTCGCAATGCATCCCCACCGGCCAGCAGCACTGTGGCACTGTGGATGCACAGGACTGGTCCATTATACTCCTGGCTGAGGAATGTGGTATTGCTGACTACATCGCCTCGGGTTGGAGCCAGGAAGGCATTGACAGCTGCTGAGTAGGCCTGCTGCTGCTTATGGCATGCGCAGTCATGGTTGGAAAGCAGCAAGGCATACAAACTACTCAGCAGTGGTTTGATTGTGGCTTGCAAAAGGTTCCAGCAGGTGCTTATTGATAGCAAGAGCGAGAAAGTATTACGCATGTGCCCACAGCAGCAATCACTTGCTACTGCATACTGCTCCTGCCTGCAGCCAGCTGCTGGGGCATGATGCTGCTGTGGGGCTGCTGCTTGATGAATTACACCACTGCTGATCACTGCTGTGTGTTCCGCACCTCCTCAGCTGACCCCAAGTCTCCTGAGCCATCGTAGTTTTGCAGAGCCGCAGTGAAAAAAACAGTGGGGTACTGCACCACCAGTGGGTATGCAAAGTCTCCACAACCATCAGGGACATCTGCTGATGCCAAATCTGCCCCAAGTGGGTAGAGGCCACTCAGACTCTGATTGGAATCGCTGCCTGGTATTCTGCCAAAGTACGACACGCCTGATACTTGGTTATTGTACCACTGGTTAGCCGGTGCTGTGACTGTTGTTTGGTTTGCTACACTGCTGTTGCTTTGTCCATCAGTGATGATAGTGCTGCCTGCGGTTGTTAGGCCTGTCAGCTGTTGCACCCCTGATTCTTGCTGTCTGTATCTACTGCTTGAACTGTTGTGCGGGAACGAGATGACAAAAACCCTTGCCGGCACTCCTCCTGCTGAGAGAGGTGCAGGCGAAGGCGCTGGATAGCTCCTTGCTCCTGCTGTTGACGTGTTCTCTGCTGGTTTTGCTTTTAACTGCTCCAGCCCACGTAACCAGACCCATTCAGCTGCCAGACGTCTGGACACGTGTCTTCTTGTGCCGCCACCAAGTAAATGGTATGTAGGCTCCTGCATACATATACCATCACATTCACTTGGCATACCCAGGCTTCATGGTACTTCTCCACACACATACTGTAAATGTGCCAATAGGCCAGCAGTTTCACCACTCGGGCTCCAGATGAACGACCGATGCTGCTGAAGCCACTGGCAAGAGCAGTACTGCCATGGTACTGCCGTCACATGAACACAGGACGAGGGCTTTCGATTGAGTGTTTGTATAGTCAGACCAAAGAGTCAACATAGGCCGTTGCGGATGCAACATTCACCTGTCGATGCCCTGTACGCTGTGGAAATGCAGATGAACTTGCTTGTAGCAGCAAGCATACAAGTAGCAAAGACTGCATCAGGGCAGCCTGCAAACAACGTGTTATTTCATGTGCAACCATAATATATTGCTGCAATTTGCTTGTCCTCCGTAAGCTGGCCCATGTCACTGGCAGGCTAGCACGAAGAAACGCTTCATGGCCTTTGTAGAACCACTGGCAACTTGATTATTGTATTTTACATCAGCTCGAGAGACAAAGGGCACACACAGCAAGGTACGGTACTTGCTGGGAAGTACTGCTGACAGCAGGGCAGGGACTGGAAACACACACGATCAATGCGAAACTGTACAGTTGAGCTGTGGAGGCTGCCTTTGCCAACCGGGGCCTTCAAGGCTCAGCTGAATGCCACGTTGTGTCATATCGTGTGAGCTGTTGGATTCAAATTGGAGTCAAAGCGGCCACCACACACCGCATGCAGCCGCTGTCTCAGCAGACATGGCCAAAGTGCTGATACTCAGAGATGCTCGTGGCTGAGCAGAGAGCAGAGTGGCCGTGCATCACAGTGTTCCGCCGTATGCCTGACACACCCTGCCTTTGATTGTGAAAAGAAAAGAGCCTGTGCAGACCCCTTGGACCCTTCCCCATCCCTGCAAAGGGATATTTGCTCTCCGGGAAGGCACATGCAACAACCAAAGAATGTTTGTCGAGATGAAGCAGCAGCAGGCCCCTGTGGCCTATCCGACAGGCATAATGCCACCAGCAGTTGATGTTAGGTTGTTTTCTGACAGTTATCAAGATACAATACATGAATGAAATGATGTCAGTTGCCAGACCCGCGGCGGATCTACCTGTTCAGTATGTTACAGTTGAAGTCTGCAGCAGAATCTTATGCGGACAATGGCGCCACTGGTGACCAGCAATCGACGCTATTGCTTGCAGCACAGAGCTTCCGTTGGCTCACTAGGTCCAAGGTGATGGTTTCATGACTTCACATGAACAGCCAAGGCAGGCACAAGCATCACACCAGGGTGGCGCCCCCAACGCATGTCAGCGCATCATGATGATACTGTCAATTTCTTGTACTGCCAAGAATTTGGACAGGCCTTGATGAATAGTGCCATTCTTGAAGCCCTTCTAGCCAGCAAAGTGCACTGGCGTCATCGCTGAAACACCAGGACAGCACAGTAGGGGTTGATAAGGTAGATATTACAGCATGTCATGACTCTGCTGACAATAAATGATGGTTTGAAAACATAGACGCAGTGACCCATAACTGCAGTGAGTGGAACTCTCCAGTCTGCTGCTCAGGAAGTCCAACTGTCCTTCAACCACAACATACAGTTCAAACAGCATAAGTTACCAGCATCACCAAGCTGATGGATGCAAAGTATGCTTCTTTGTCAGTAGGTGCAGTCATGCTCACAAAGCCCCATTCCTCCCTCTGAGTGTACCACGATATGTGAAACACAAGTGGTACTGCAGTTGAATCATGGCACATCAGCCACCAGCAACACAAGCTGTATTGCTAAGCAGCTGTTGAGTACTGAATCACTGGCACAAGGTCTCCCATTGACACCTGTACACAGCTCATGGTAGTGTCTCAGCTGATCATGCACTAATCAACAAGCAGCTATAAGCTGCAAAGCGTCGCTGGTTGTAAGTTTGAACTGTACAATATGTCAGGCAGAGCATAACGCTCTCGGTCAGTCCAACCTTAAGGAACTGCAGCCTGCACCAAGCAGCATACCCCACCTTAGGAGCTCATTGCATAGGGAGACCCAATACCTAGATGCTATGCAGGGGAACTGCATACAACATCTAGGACACCAAATCGTCCTGTAAATGACATTGGTAGTACAACAACTTAACTGTCCCCCAGCAGCCAACAGAACATCACCAGCATGTGTCAATATATGCCCCACCAGTCACTGGATTAGGGACTGTCATGCTGCCGCATCTTGTCAAGCCCAGCAGCACCTTCATCACTGATGCAACTCCAACTACCATCCCATTGTCTGCCAATGTCGTCCTTATGGCATGATGCTGGACAGCTTTAGCTTCATATCAACTCATTCACTGTCAGGTGCCTCATGTGCGTCATCAACATGTCATGTGTCTTCACCCTGTCAGCTGCACATATATACTATACTGTGCATATATGTACATAGTACATGGCAGAAAATCTGGTCAATATCTCAACATCGACCTCAGCATACAACACCATCCCAGGTGGCAGATAACCCTTGATACAATGTGTGGAGTACTACACAACTTGTGCATGGAAAACTGGTGACGAACCTGACAATGGCTACAGCACCACAACAGATGGCAGATGAACGTATGCACTAGCTGTACGCCACAGAACGTCACTGGTGGCTGTGTCATACTTGTGATAACAGTGGCCACAAATGCTGTGGGCACAGATTGCACTGGATGGGTAAGATACAAAAAGCATGGTCAAAGGATCTAAATCATGCACAGATGCAGAGCACATGGCCGCTGACGAGCGCTCATGTGAGCGTGTGACTTCCTGTGATCAGTGTGCATGCTGACAACGTGTCACAGCAGCAAACCATAGGAGTCAGAGTGGCTTACTGTGGTCTGTTGGCCCAGATAGACTTGATGTCAGCATTTGCATCCGTCAGGTCCACACCAGGTGCAATGAAGTCGTCAGCTGCCCACAGCTGCTTCACTGACTCGATATCTGGAGTGTATGCCACCAGCTCATCTCCCATGTCAAGCACACCAGAGGTCACAGGGTTTTGAGCCACAGCCTCCCTCACGGCGGCAGGGGCAGACGCAATAGCCTGCTGCACTGGTGCTGCTGCAGTTTTGACAGCTGATGCTGCGCTGCTGACCGCCTCGCTGACACTCTGGTTGCTGCTGCTGATGGTTTGTGAAACCGAGCCTGAGAGCTGCTCCAGGTTGTTGCCAAGACTGCTGCTGGCAACCTGCAGCTGATGTCCTGCACGGTCAGCACCTGACACAGCAACCTCGCGGACTGCCTTGGCTGTGGCCTCCAAACTGTGCTGTAATTTGCCCAACAGCTCCTCCACATTCTGCTGTTGCACACCATGTTGGGCATCTGTTGCCCAGCCGGACAGGGTGTCCTGCAAACTTCCCAGCTGCTGCTGCAGGACTGGCAGCTGCTCATTGTACTGCTGCACAAGGCCACTCTTCAGAGCAGCTGCTGCACTGGCTGCCTGCTGCTCAATCTGCGTCAGTCTCTGCTCCAGTTCCAGTTTGGACAGCTGATCCATGGCATTGTTGGAGAGCGCCGCAACAGATGACTCTGCAATAGCTTCAAGCTCTGCCAATTGCTGCTGCAGGTGCAACTTCTCAACCTCTGCGGTTGTTGATGCTGCAACCTCTGCTGCAGATGAGCGGATCTTCAGCAACATATCTGACAGATGGTCCGCTAGAGCCAGCTGCTGGTAGCCAGCCCAGACCTGGGCCTGCACGCGCATCATGGAGTCTGACAGCAGGGACTGCAGGTGTGCCAGCTGCGTGCTGGCTTCTGTGAGGCCTGCTTGGTGCGCTGCGGTCGCTGCTGTTGACAACTGCAATGCTGCAGATGCACAGCTGTCATGAAGTTGGGTCAGCACAACATCCAGTTGCTGGATCCTGCAAAGCACATAGACGTAGAAGCATGTATTCATTGTAAGGACAGGTCGTCGCTAGCTCAGAAGATTCGCTGAACCTGCTGGAGTGGAGCAGCAGTTCCTATTTGTAGCAGAGCATATGTTGCAGCATGAACATGCAGGATATGCAGTTGGGGGGACATCACTGCGGCGACACAGTGAAGCAACCAGCCCAAGTCACTGCGCCACCAAATAACTCCTGCTGCAGTTTTGGCAGTTGACATCAACGCACCTGACTTCAAGAACATCATGCAGCATCCCCATGGACTTGTCCAGTGACGCCAGCAGCTCTGGTAGGTGTGAAGTAGAAGCAGCCTGATAAGCAGCAACAATGGAAAGACTCAGTTGAAGTTGACATCAGCTAGTCTGCAGCTACTCATCCATTTGCCCAGGATCGCACGACCACCGCACAGGTCCTGCAATGACTATACAGGAGATTTGAGTGGTATCCTGCTGTGACACAATCATGAGAACATCACCAAGAGAATGCAACAGCATAAGGCACCGTGCAAATGCCAGCAGACTGACTGCATGCCCTCTCATACCTGCAGCGCTGTCTCCTGCACCATTCCAGCAGCAGCAGCAGCCAGCTTCTGCAGCTCAGCAAACTGCTTTGGCAGCTCAACCACCAGCTGCTGCTCTTGCTTCTTCAAGACATCAACAACATACGCCAGCTTGCCAGGAATGTCCAGGTGCTGCATCTGTGTGTCCATGAATGTGGACACTGCAGTGGTGGCATCAGAGAGGCTGTCCTGCAGCTGCACCAGCCCTGACTGCAGCTG
This sequence comes from Coelastrella sp. MACC-549, assembly GCA_018290735.1. Taxonomy (NCBI): domain Eukaryota; kingdom Viridiplantae; phylum Chlorophyta; class Chlorophyceae; order Sphaeropleales; family Scenedesmaceae; genus Coelastrella; species Coelastrella sp. MACC-549. Next base: position 160,353 of record JABEVS010000019.1, on the reverse strand, counting down.
AGAATTCAATGCAGACGCCTGACTTGCCACAACAGCAGAGAAGCTATCAACTTGAGCCTGCAGCTGGGCCAACTGTTGCTGTAGCTGCAGGGAATCAACGCCTTCAGCAGCAGCAGACTTCAGCTGGCTCAGCATGGCTTGCAGGGCTGCCAGCTGTGCAGCAAACTCGGCTGAGAGATCATCTGCACCAGGCAGCGGAGCTACTGCTGCATCAGGGTAGCACTCGCCCCCTGGAAGTGGAGGTGGGATGTAGCCATACTCATTCAGCTGCAGGACATGAAGACAAAGACATCTGTTCAAGAAGAGTGCACCCCTACATAAGTTTTGTGGCAATCTGCTGCAGACCGCTGCAGAACCTTATGCCAGAAGATGCTGAGCACGGGCAGGGACTTGCCGCGCTCAGAGACGTACGCCTTCAGGCTCACAAATATCCACATGTTTACGGAGCCAGACATGTTGATCTACGTGTCAGGCAACTTGTTGTAGATTGTGCATAGACAATCAATGCTGGAGACAGCGCACACAGCCAACTGTCAGCATGTCATTCCAAACTACAGTGCCGGTTGTCTCACCTGACTGGCCAGCACAAGAAGTCCTGCAGCGAGAGCTCCATACGCCATGACTTCTGGGACAGCTAGTGCCCCAGGTAGACCACGCTTGCCCCCACTGGTACCACGACTCGCAAGGCCGGTACCAGCAAACCCAAGCACTGCAAGGTAGCTGATGCCCTCTGCGGCACCTAGCAGACCATAAGGACCTGGTGGGAGACCACAACCTACAGCAGCAAGGAGAGGCAACAATGGATCACAGTTTAGTCAGTGTATATGTCGCCAAAGGCTTTGCTGTACATGGGTCACTCCTGCAATGCATTGAGACGATCCACAAGTATGGCAAACAGACCTGGATCAAGAAGTCCAAGTTTCAAAGTGGCTGGTGCAAAAGGCAAGCTGACTGAGCAGCGCACACACCTGTGTCCTTCAGCACGAACTCTGACCACAGCACAGTACCAACCGCAGCACATCCCACCACAGCTGACACCATCTGCATGCCAACATGCCACTCTCCGACATCAGCTTCATCAGCATCACTCGGCATGGTGTCTGCAGAAAGAGTAGCGGTCTGACTGCCGCGGGTGGTGTGAGGTGTGGATGGTGCCATCACAGGTGGAGGGCTCAGACCCGGGGGTGCAGCAGCAGCACTGCTGATCTTGTACACCTGAGTGGAGGTACACAAAACTGGAGAGATCAGCACCTGCCGTAATGATTCATGATGGGTGCTGTTGCATGAGCCCTAAGTGTGAGGTGGATTCAAAGAAAATCAAAGTCAGCAGATCATTGGCTATCTGTGTTCTCACTCTGCAAGACTAACAAGCAGGATAGATAAAGCCAATCTGAACCTGTAGGAGACAAGCTGATTGAAAAGGCAGAAGACCACCTGGCCAACACATGAGCCATGATTCCAATTACCTGATCCTTAGAAGTGGGAAGGACTTCTGGAGGAGCCGGCATTGCCATGGCCATACCACTTCCACCACCGCCACGACTGCCATTAGCAGCAGAATCTGCATACCCGGCTCCCAGCCTGAACCTGCCATTGTTACTGTTGCTGACAACTCCAACTGTCCTGGTGCTGTGCAGGTCATGGTTGAACTTCTGCGACTCAGCAGCAGCAGCAGACGCTGCTTTCTGAGCAGCAGCAAGCCTCTCTGCTTTGGCCCTTGCAGCCTCCTCTGCCTCGCGTGCTGCTGCCATTACCCCGTTACTCTTAACACCCTCCATCCAGGTTTTTGCTGCTGCTGCTGAAGCTGCAGCAGCACGGCTTGACGCCCTGCCTGGGCTTGGAGGCCTCGACCCCCCAGGGCTAGATGATGGAGTGACTGCTGCAGCTGTGGCCCTCTCCCGACTGCTTGGTGAACTGTCTGATCTGCTGCTGCTGTCGGTTGGTGCTGCGTCGTCAACTGATGCATGAATGGGAGATATTTCCTGGGATGTCTCTGCTGTGCCTGTTGTAGAAGCATCTTCAACAACTGTGCTTGCAGCCATGGTGGTGTCTTCCAGCTCTGGGGCATCAACAGCCGTCGCTGGTGAAGAAGATTCTGCAGCAGCAATGGCTGCTGCTGCCATCTCAGCACCCATGGGGGTCTCTTCTGCTGGCAGGATATCTGCGGCTGCCTCTTCCTGTGCGCTGGCATCAACTGCTGGCACGTCAGCTGGCTGTGCTGGTGTTCCTGTTGTAGTTGCAGGTGCTTTCTTGGCGACTGATTTCATGAACGCAGCCACAACATCAGAGGGATCACCTCCTGCTGCCTCTGTTGCTGGAGGCTCCTTCACCTCTGGTGTTTCCCCGGGCTGGGGTGTGGCTTGAATGAATCCAACTGCCACTGGCTTGTCCTGTGCAAGCTTGGCGTGCACAGAAGCTGCAGGAGTAGTCCTTGCAGTTTCTGCTGCTGAGCTGTCAAGGGTCTGCGCCTGTAGTAACACAGTGCATCGTTGCATGGGTGCTGGCCAGCTTTGAGGCACATGGCGCTAGAGGTGACATGCACGAAGCAGCAGGCATCGCAGCATCGACAGCCAGAGGTGCTGCCCTCCGGACTATACCTGACAGTTGACACAGAAGGATGATGCCAGAGAGCACTTGCAGCAGTGCACTACAAAGCTTGGAAACTGTCATGGCCCCTAGCATTCTAGCAATGTGCCCTCAGGGGCCCCGCAAATGCGTAGTTTTTTGATAATGCTCTTGATATGGTTGAAAAGCGTACACAAGTAACAGTTCACAATTGATGCAACGCATCATGCTTTCTGTAAAAATGCCCACAGAGACACTCAAAACATTAGGATTGCAGTATGCTCAAGGCAGCACCTCAATTCCACTGCACCACGTGATTGTGCAATGAGATTGCAGATATCAACCATTCACTTACCTCAGAAGCCATTCGCTCCATTTGCTGCTCCAACTCAGCTGCTGCTGTCGTCGCGATGTCCAACTCCTCGGCATTCTGTTCTGAGGCCAGCTCGCTCTGCGCTGCAGCTTGCTCCCAGACATCAAAATCCGAAGATTCCACACTTGTCACAGACCTGAATGAATCTTCTGCATCGATGCTGATGAGCGATCTGCGCCCTGTCTCTTCTGCCTCAGCATCTACGGTACGGAAAGGAGCAGAAGGGCCTAAAGGTCTGAAACGAACCTCAAGAGAGGTGGTTAGCCTCACACGCCTCTTAAAAGCAGATTGTGGCTGGCTGGCGCGCCCTGGGCAAGGGCGAAGTGTGTACATGGTGACAGGAAATCTACAACAGCGGCATGGCTGGGTGACAGGCAGAAATGGCCTCTAAGCAGCGAATATGGCATACCCAAACTACCAAATGCCTGTAAAAGCCCGAGGGGGGCCTTCCGGTGCTGCGAAAAAGGCAAGCAAAGCCATCGTAACTTTTGCGACCGTTCGCTCACCAAGAAACCCTATCCGCTGCAGTTACCCTCAAAGAGGGCGCAAAGTGATGAAGCACAACAATAAAAACCTTAAATATCTGATACAGAGCAATAAGGGATCGCCTTGCGATAACACTGTGTCAATTGATGGCCCAACCCCATCCACTTACCCAAAGTTGCAAGCGCCTTGGCCACAGCAGCAGCAGCATCTGATACTTGCTGCTTTTCCAGCTCCTTAGAAGCAGTCTCGATCGCAGCTGCCATCTCTGCTTCTGCTTTGGCCTCCAGCAGCTGAATGACATCCTCACTCACAGGCTGCAACTCAGGCTCAGGCATGGTTTCTGCATACCATATGAAGATGTGCAGCACGTGCGGTATACGATTAACAGGAGTAAAAAGGTCCCATCCCACAAATTGAAGTTGTTTACATTGGATGCTATTGAATTCAAGTTGGCTGTCACCCTCCGGGCCTTCCAGAGTGAGCGGTCAAGAAGCAGGGGCCCACATGCAGGCTTGGCTCTGGTTGCATTTTGATGCTGCTTACAAAGCTTTCCACTGTCAAAACCAGCTGCAATAAAACCAAAGCATCCTTCAACTTGTCACTGGGACAACAGCAATTATGACACTAACCTGCATAGTTGAATGCACAGTCTGCCACCAGCATGGTGCCAAATGGCGCTTCCTCAGGCACCACAACCTTCCGGTTGATGCCACCTTCCCACAGCAGTTCGCCATTGGCCATCTGGACAACAACCTATATGCAGACATCCAGCACACAGGGCACTTGCTGTGTGGTCTGCTTTGAGAGCAGTTGGTGAAGCGCATTCACTGTGAGCTGATTTGTTCAGCTGGGACAAGTGGGCTGGCTCCAACACGCTATTAGCGTGCGCAGCTCTCTACACAGCTACTGGCACGGCTACAGCCGTGCTGTCACAAATAGCTGGCAGTGCGATAATCACCACACTGCTGCACAGTCCTCAACACCACAGCATTCATGAACAATGTCCCTCCCCCATACCTTGAACTCATGCTCTCCGGGGCTCAAGGGCATGATGAGTGACCACACATCTCCATCTCCCCAATCCATGGTGGGTGCAGCTGCTGCGCTCCATGTACCAAAATCTTCGCTGCTGCCAATCACTTTCAGACTGTCTCCAAAGTTGACATGGTAATGTGCTGTAATCCTCACCAGGGGCCCTTTAAGGCCTTGCAACAGTTCTGCCTGTGAGGGTTGCAGCTGGAATGTTGCAGACTCAGCTGTTCGAGCTGGAGCATCAGTCTGTGTCGTGAAGGCCTGCAGGGTAGATGAAGTCACCTCAGCAATAGTGATGCTGTACACTACTGTGGCATGCTTCCCTGTAGTGAAAACAAACTTTGAGCTGCTTTCTGAGCTGTGCGCAACTGCTATGCACGAAACAGAGTACAAAACGCAGCAACTGGTAACACTTTCCGCCACCTTGTTAGCTCTTTGGCATGCGTTATGGGATCTGCTGGGCTGGATGAAAAAGCCCACTTACCTGTACACGCAAAGCGCCTCTCCGAAAAACACTTGATCTAGTACAAACTCCTCCTGCGAGAAACAGTTGCGGCAGGGTGCTTCATGAACGAATCACATCGCCGGAGCAGCAGTTGCATCTATCGTCACGAAGGGCTCGACACTTCTCAACAGAACGGTTAAAGCCCCCCAAAGCAATACCATCCCTTATATGACGCTTTTGGACAGTGTGCAGGCCATAGCCGGCAGAGTCCCACATCTGCTGGGGTGAGCTTGATGAAAGTGCCCACAGTCCCGGTTGGTGCCATGCAAGCAGCCTATGCCCCCATGATCAGTGTAAAGCAACATAGCAATCTGCTCATAGCCATTACTCCAGCCCTTGCACACAGCCATGGCGCACTGCTCACTTGAGCTACAATACTTCCGCACGAAGGCAGGGTTGCCATGGCCGAGGCTATATGCCTGCATAGTGCTTCGTATACACTGACACGTTTATGGTTGTGCGAGCAACAAAGGGCGGTGTTGGTGGATACAAATTTTCAATCAGCCTGCATACACATCTGCAGCTGTTGCTTCCCGTGGCAACAAGAAAGCACGCATTGCCACCATTGATAATAATGAAGACCGATGTGCCAGCCAGCAACTCGTCCTGCAACCTAGGTATAGGAAACCGGCCTAGGGATTTTAGGAGACTCTCCTACCGGAGCAGTGGACGCGTGGCCTGCGGCGCATTCGATTTGTGTTATAGATTGTAGCTCTGGGCAAATTGATTTGACATATAACGGCACACGAGAAGCCCTTGTACTGACTAGCAACGATACTAACAACCCTGACTCTGCAAGGCGCAAATCCAGTTGCATGGCGATATTGATTGCTTATGCCTGTGACTCATCGTGGCCAGAATAAGGGTTGGTGTGATTGTCTCGTTTCGCACTTCAAATGCAGCTGATGCGCTCACAGCTGCACATACGACACCCGACTCTGGCCTCAGCTGTGTGTGTGATCGCCAATAGTGCTGTTCACCGTTCTGTATTGCGTCGCGGCCCACGGCTTGCTTCCTGCCAAGCTCCCCAAAGCGAGATGGCCAGTACAGCAGACACACCTCAGCATGTGACAGCAGAAGAAGTACGGGCTAAGGCAATCGACATGCTGACGTTTATTAATGCAGCGTGGACCCCGTATCATGCTGTAGAAGAGGCGTCCAGGAGACTGCTGTCTGCCGGCTACCAACATATTGCAGAGAAGGATGCATGGAGCCTGAAGCCAGGTGGGGGACCTGATCGCTGAAGAAGCCGTCGCCGATTGCCCAATCTTTCTCGTAATACATGGTAGCCGTCCACAGTTGTCTTGCCTACCCATGGCTCAACCGTTGCACCAAGCCTCCATTTTGTTTACAGGGTTGTGAGATACAATGTTAGCAAGTTGGATTGCATATTTGCCAGTGTTTGTCAGCTTATCTATTATCTGTATTCGCAGGTGGCAAGTATTTCTTCACTCGCAACATGTCCACCCTGGTGGCCTTTGCTGTTGGAAAGCAATACAAGCCAGGCAACCCATTCTACATGATTGGGGCTCACACAGACAGCCCATGCTTGAAGGTAAATAGTTCAATGGCAGCTGGGCAAACCATCGGCAGCTGATTTTATAAAGCCGCTGTGCAGCTCAGCATGCAGCAGTAGCGGAGATGTTGCTGGCATTGGCTTCTCTCTTGGAACTTCTGCTGCACAGTCTGCTGCTTAGTCTGCAATTCAGCAGTCTTCTTGATTACATGCTGGATTGCCAACCAGCATGCTCATGGGTCTCAGATATTGCTTGCCTTGAAAGTAAATAGTTGAATGGTAGCTGGGCAAACCGTCAGCAGCTGTTCTTACAAAACCACTATGCAGCTCAGCATGCAGCAGTGGCGGAGATGTTGCTGGCATTGGCTTCGTTCTTTGAACTTTGGCTGCACAGTCTGCTGCTTAGTCTGCAATTCAGCAATCTTCTTGATCACATGCTGGACTACAAACCAGCAATGCTCATGGGTCTCAGATATTGCTTGTCTGCAGATCAAGCCAATAAGTAAGAGCAGCAGCGGAGGTTGTCAGACCATCAACGTAGAGACATATGGTGGCGGCCTCTGGTATACCTGGTTTGACCGTGACTTGGGATTAGCCGGCAGGGTTCTGGTACGAGAAGGCTTCAAGTTGCAGCACAAGCTGGTCAAAGTGGACAAGCCGGTATTGCGTATTCCTATGCTGGCAATCCACCTGCAGAAGAACCTTTATCAGGTACGTGCAGCCTGCACACAAACAGAGCAGTGTCCAATCCTCAGTAGAAGCATGGTAAAAGACGGCTGCATGGCAGGGTTTCTGCCAGAAGGGACCATACACAGCTGCCAGCTTGACCAGATTACTTTACTGCAAGGTACCTAGCACAAATGCAGAAGAGCATTGGCACCAGGCATCGTGTAGTGAAGCACTTCACAACAGAGCATCTACCAGTGCTCATACATTAGGTCTATCACTTCTCTGACTTCGCAGGAAGGTTTTAAGCCCAACTTTCAAGACCACTTGAAACCAGTGCTGGCCACCATTCCAAAGGTAACGGCAAGTAGTATACAAGAATCATACAGATCCAAGCGGCGCAACCCATGGAACAAGCCTGCAGTGTCAGCTGACAAGAATGCAGCCTGCAGGCTTGATCTGTTTACTGCGGTGTCCCTGCATCAGGTCCCCATCAGCATCTCAAGCTGACAATCATTCCAGTTGGATGGCCTAGAGTGCCCTGAGTTGTCAGGGCACATGAGTGCTTATAACCTTGATAGAACCTGTTGTTGACCTAATGCTGCTGCACACGCAGCATTGTTTCAGCTGCCAATACAACTAGCAGCTTCTGCCCTGTGACCCCGTGTCATGTGCTGTCCTGCAGGCCACTCCTACCCCAGCTGACTCCCAGCCTGCAGCAGCAACAGCCAGCCCCTCAAACAACGGCAGCAACCCACCAGCAGCAGTAGCACCAGCAGACGTCACTGGCAATCACCATGCAGCACTGCTTGCATTGATTGCTGGGGAACTGGGCTGTGCCCCATCAGACATTGTAGACTTTGAACTGAATTTGTGCGATGTGCAGCGGGGGGTGCTGGGCGGAGCAAAGGAGGAGTTTGTGTTTGTTGGCAGGCTGGACAACCTGGCGAGCTGCTATACAGCGCTAGAGGTGTGTGGCTCCTGAGGCTGAGCGTAGCTCTGACAGTTACTGCTGGGTTTCTACTCTGTGATCCATGTCCTATAACTGGGAGTCTTTCAAGGAGTCTTCCTGTGCTGCAGGAAGACACCCAGTTTGCAGCTATGTGCACAGTGGCTACAACTCAATGGAGGCCTCACATCTGATGCTTTCATTTTGCTGTAGGCCTTGATCGACTCATCCTGTGCTGATGATTCTTTGAAGAATGAGCCAGCAGTTCGGGCCATTGCCATGTTTGATCATGAAGAAGTTGGCAGTGACAGTGCACAAGGTGCAGGAGGGCCCGTCATGAGAGACACCATTACCAGAGTGGCACGCTTACTAGCACAGGTAGGGTGGCGGGTTACAAGCTTAAGCAGGATGCTAGAATCAGGGTGAGCAGCAGCAGGCGCAGGCAGCAGGTGTCAGGCATCATTTGCATGTCTTCGCCATAACTGGATGTCTGACATCATCCACAGCAGTTGAGGGCTCACCATGTTCTTCAAGTATTGTCTGTGCTGGGTTTCATGGTCACAACGAATTGTATCCTGCAGGGGGAGGAGGGTGCCATTGAGCGCACTCTGCGCCAGTCATTCCTTATCAGTGCAGACATGGCACATGCTTTGCACCCCAACTATACAGACAAGCATGACTCGCTGCATGCACCAGCATTCCAAGGGGGCTTGGTGCTGAAGCACAACAGCAATCAGCGGTACGCAACTAATGCCATCAGCGCGGCACTCTTCAGGTAAGTTTGGCTTCAATCTGCTCCATCCACAGCCCACTTGCTGTCTTCTGTCACCATGTTCATGCATGAAGCCACTTTTAGAACCCCTGCTGGAACCTGAAAGCATCAAAACCCCACATATCATCATACCGCTTAGCTTGGACTGAACAGTAATGATTGCAGAACTTGTTGCTGGACAGGAGTGAAATGGTGGTTTGTTCTTGTTCTGGCTGGCCCTCGGATCTTCATTTGCACATGAGTTGCTTGGGCACATGGAACCCCATCCGTACACTGCTGCTGCTGACATCATGGTCATGTTGTCAAATCATGGCATACATTATGCATCACCTCACCGATCATGCAGATGATACAAGGGTGTCTGAGCTGTCTGTGTGCTGCTGTGTCCTGCAGGGAGGTTGGACGGCGAGCAGGTGTGCCAGTGCAGGAGTTCTGTGTGCGTAACGACATGCCCTGTGGCAGCACCATTGGGCCTATCCTTGCCCACAACTTGGGCTGCCGCACAGTGGATGTTGGCATGCCTCAGCTGAGCATGCACAGTATCAGGGAGATGTGCGGCGCAGATGATGTGGCACTGGCGTACAAGCACTTCAAGTCATTTTTTGAGTGAGTGCATCTGAAGGCATCAAGCATGAGTTCATCATGCGGGACTGCGGCCTGTGTTATTCGAGGCTGCAGTTTTTAGCAGCAGTGCCTGACATACCAGATAGGCCACCGCTTACAGGCACTAAGCATTTGTAGATTAGGGCGTTGCCACCGGACCTTGGCAGTCTTCATGTGGACCTTCAAGCCTTGTCGGACCAAATTCAGGCTGTGGCTGCTGCATGTGCAAGCATCAGCAGCAGCACCGCCCTTGGGTGCCTGGCAAGCAAGTTGGGTCCTTCTCATCCTTCTGTATAGCACCTAGCAGTCGCAGTGTGATGAGACTATGTGAATGTGCTTTGTGCAAGGTACTCAGCTGTTGAGGTCAGATAGTGCACAAGTCAGCCCCAGAGCATCAACTCCTGAAGCTTGCGTGGTGAGGACATCCCAAAGGGGCTTGTATGTCCACCTGCACCACCGTTAGTAATGTACTCTCCGCCGTTGTGCTTTTAGTTTTTGCTGTTTCCACTTATGCAGGAGCTTCTCAGAGCTTGATGCCAACCTGGACATCGACAGCCTGCCCCCACCAGAAATCAAGGGGACAATCAGGGAGCCAGCTTGCAGCCACATGCACTGATCGTTCAACACTGCCGGACACTGCGCACATGCCCAGAGCAGGATGCAGCAGCAACTTGTGCAGTTTGCGGAGTCTGCTGATGCTGGGCGCAGCATGACCTCCTGCAGACCTTCAGGGTGTGATTGGATTGCTACTGACGCGAGGCAGCAGCGCTGTGATTATGACTGTGATTTTATTGCTGCCACCTCACCTGGAAGGCTCATGAGTTGATCAGTGTGTCTTGCTGGCAAGCCCCATCTGCTGTTTTTGAAAGATACGACATGATGAACAGCTGACTGCCGGTCAAGACTGTTGACACTGCAACGTGTTACGGTTCTCTCAGTGCACATGCTGAATCAGCATCGGCATCAGAGGCCTGCAGCGGTATGTTGGTAGCAAGGTCCAGTCCGCTGCTTCATTCTTTGGCAGTATGGGCTCATTTATCATGCTTGTGCTGTGTGTTAGGTAACGTGTACCACTAGTGAGAGGGTCGCAGCCCTCTCTGTCAGGGGATGATCAAAGGACAGAAACATCTTCAAATAGTCGGTTGTTACCCCCTTGGTGACTCAGCCAGCAGGGCAGCCTATTACTGCAATAGGCTGGACATTCTAGATTCAAGTGACAAGAGCCCCGAGCAAATCATCTGAGCAGTCTGCTTGGTAAGCAGCATACTATTCACCGTGCGTCACATTGCTAGCAGAAACCGTTGGTGCTGTCAGGTGCATGTTGCGATGTGAAATTCCAACTTGTAACGGTTACAAGGGTGTCGATGGGTCATGCAGCTACAAGTGTAGGCACATGGTCAGAGACCACTGGAAGTGACTTCCTCAGGATGCAGCTACAGGTTCAACAGTACTACCGTCGCACTTGAAATTGCAGGCACTGGCAGTCACCAGGCTGGCTTTGCTCCCAGCTGTAGCGGCTTTCAGGCAGAGCCTAAGCTCTGTCCATGCTGTGCACTGCACAGCTGGGCCAGCTGCAATATTGCTGTACATGCATGTACAGTGTACATCATGTTTTCTGGCATGGCAATCAACTTGTGCTTGAAGCACCGTGCTTCATATGAGGTGACCTCACTGATCATTGAATACATGCAAAGCAGTCACTGTGCTACAGTGATCATGATGATACACAGCGTGTGCCTGAAGACAAGACAAGTGGAGAGTCTCCACATTGTCGGACAGTGTCTCTCTCCAAAGGCTATGCTGAAAGGCCTGACACCTTGTTGCAATGTGCCATCTGCCAAAACTTAAAATAAGGAAGCATCACCACTGTGGTGATGTAGTGCTGCTGACAAGCTGACAATATGGGACATAATGATAAGGGCTGCATGTAGCCCATTGATCAACCATGATGGCACTGACCATTAAGAAATTTCCTTTGAAAGACACTCTTTGAACGGTTCACTGAACCCTTGGCTGCACTTCAAAGCAATCTCAGATGGCAACCAGCCATGTTCCTATGCCCACAGCTGTAAGAAGGGATCATGATGACACGTGGCTACTGGCATCACACACTGTTGCATCTGTGCTGCAGAAATAAGGCACTGGCAAGTCCTCCCCCACACAGACTCGGTCTGACCCGAACACAGCCGGAGTTCAGACAGGGAACAGTGGACAGCGCATATACAAATCAGCAGAGGCTTGCCTGATGCCGTGACAAATTGCATATTTACATCACACACATGTATGACATCACAAAAGTGGCAATTGTTGCTGTACGACAACGCCCGCTGCTGTCAACAGCCCTACTGCTGTCATGAGAAGCTATGACAGCACATGCTTAGCTTCAAGTCATAGCGTAAGGAACAAACCTGGGCCTTACACTATGAAGTGCAGGGATAGATTATCATTGAAGCAGCACGCCATTGGACCACTGTGAAGGTGACCTTCTCCCCTCAGCCAGCTGCTGGTACATACAGCATGACGCTGCCATGCAGAACTTCTGATGCACGTCAACCATGTGCACGACAGTATAGGTGTCTACTGCCGTGCACTTTCAGGGGCGCACCCTGCTTGCCATCATGTGTCGGCGACAGCAATCCAGCAGCTTTCCCGCCAGCCTGGCCAGTAGCTGGCCAGCTAGGGTGCGCCCAAGGCTGCATGCCGTCTACTTGTCCTTTGCTACCCGGTTGCGGTGGTGATGGTCGCCCATAATCTCCACAGGTGGGTCTGTCTCGGACGTTGTAGCAAAAGCATGCATCTGCTTGGCCTCCTGCGCAGTCAAGTAAGTCCTAGACAATCAAGCCGCTGACGTGTTCAGCATTGATGCAGCAATAGCCAACCTGGAAAAAATAAAATTGCAACTGCAGCATCTTCCTATAAAAGCAAGCAGTGATCTGTATGCATGCTGCTGTCGGGGCGGAGAGCACCACTGATCGGCAGAGTTCCGGAATTTCCCAGAGACGGTGATATTACCACAGATGTCTGCAAGGCAACACTTTTGCTTTATTATTTATTCTGCTGTTTCACAAAAGGCCGATTATAATGCCGGTGCACTCCAAGGATGGCTTGAAAACGCGCTCTCACCTCTGTGCCTTGCCTGCCTGGATCCTTCAGATCCTTTAATACCTCTACTCGTCCCTCCTCCACCCCTTTCTCTGCTATCGAGAGGTCATACTGCACAGCAAAGCAAGCAGGTCAGCTTGCTGTTTATAAGCAGCAAATTCACGTGCAGCATCGCTGTTGCTCTGCTTGCTGTCATCGATAAATATTTACCTTTACTCCCATGTCCGTCTGTGGTCATTTCCATCGACAGCAGAAAGAAACAGTCAGCATTGAGTTCCGAACGCCAGCTGCAACAACAACGTGCATGCTGCCATCTTACCATTGTGTCAGCTTTCGTAGTCTGATATGTTGATTTTGTTGATGTCGAGAAAAACTGATGCTGCTCGGACTTGCGGGAGGTTTGAGGGACCAGCTGCAAGGCTGTCGGACCCGGGATTGAGCCCCGATATACCCAACATCCAATGCACAGGTCCCCGCATGACACGAAGTTACTACCGAATGTACTAGAAAGACGATCAGACAGACTTCACAGCTGCAGTGGCGAAATGCGATGCATAAAGACGTGTCGTGGCACGACAGCAGTAGATTATATTCAGCAGCAGTACATACTACACTAGCGCTATGGTGTAGACTTCACAGTCTGCACGGTCCATACTATGCATCCATCTCCTTGAGGGCATAAGGTGATTGATAATTGTATGCTATGATGTTGGGACAACACATGAGTGCTGTACCTTGGCCACTTGTGCAAACTACTGCTCAGCAGACTCCACAATCACTGGCAGAGCTGTCAAAGCCCTCGCCGAGGGATGGCATCCAAGGGGTCGGACCCAAGAACAGCAGCATATTGCAGAAAGTCACTGGTGCACAGGTAAAATAGCATATATGGCCCAATCAAGGCCGTGTCCAGTGGAGACTGTGCATGCTGTCCAGACCGAACTTCGGTGACAAAGGCATGCGGACACCAACACCAACTCAGCCGCCTCGAGCTGCTGCAGGCTGCTGTAAAGGGACCCCACACTGTCAGCCACAGGCTGCAACTCAGCAGGCTGTGCAGCAAACTTCGTGTGATGCATGCAGCAGGCTGACCGCTTGGATGTTTCATGTCCGCTTCAGTCACCTAGTGCAGTAGACGTCCCTTCAAGTGCAGAACAATGCTTGTAACAAGTGGCACCCGTACTTGCCTGGCCGCCAGGCTGGGAGTCATTTCAGGGTGCAGAGCAATACCCACACTCATGCTGTAGAGGCAACTGCATAGAGCTCATTGGCTGATCATCACCAGCGGTGCCCTACAACCCCCAGATACTATCTAGATACTACTAGTAGTCAGCAATGAGCTTGCTCATGTTGTGCATGTTGTTCGCAAGTGATTGGCACCTGAGCTGTTCTGCTTGCTATTGCTTCCTAATTCAGGCTGTTTTGCTTGCAGTTGGGTCATCAACTGCAGTAGACAGTTGATATTGGCATTCATCAGCACGCATACGCCTTTTAGGTATGCCAAGCTCTCAGGAAGGCTTGACTCATGAGGGTTGGCAACCCTCATGGAGTACTTGGGCATGAAGAACTGGAGGATGTGCTTCAGGATAGTGGCAAATCAGCACATCAAATTTGTAAGACCTTGTTTGCCAACGGTTGCTTTGTTGTGTCTGTTCAACGGCAGTATGTCGTGTGCTCCACTGATCAGTTTGCTACCTTCCGTCACCCATCTCAGAGAGGGCCTCAAGGGAAATAACTGCTTTGCCCTGGTCACGGGGTGACCTGCCTTGTCATGCATAACATGCATAGTTTTGAAGACACTCAACAATCTGACAACAGGTCATACATTCCAGTTTTCATGCTTGCTTTTACGCTTGGAACTGCTAATGCCTAGCAGCAGCAGCAGCAGCAGCCTGCTCCTGAGCAGTAGTGTCTGGTTAGCAGTGTTGTGGACATGAAGACCTCTTGTGAGCATGAACGGTAAATCCGTTGCCACTGAAGATGCTGCAAACAAGATGTCCATTGCTTTGTATCGACTGTGCTGCTCTACCAACACCTCAAGCCAATAGCGCCGAGCGAGCTGCAGTAGACTGTAGATGATTCGGTGCAAGGCAGTTGCCAGTGGCAGATCTCCACCTCAACATCACTTTGTCACACAGGTTCAATCCAGCAGGGTGCTGCAACATCGCATCAGGTTGATGATATGGCTGCTCTATTTTGAGAGACAAGAACAGTCCCTCTGACACGGAAAGGCTCGTCATGAGCTGAAGCTACTAGACCAGGTGCGCTGGAGGCCAGCGAGGTACAGAGGATCCCACCTGATGGGCAGAAGTTTCCAGCGCGCAATGATAGCAATTCCGGGTGATGGCTGTCATTGTTCTGCAACAGCCATCAACTTGACCTTAGCAGCTGAGGTCCAGGTTTCACCCCACCTGGGTGAGGGCACCTGTTGTGCAGCTATGCTTATGAGCACAGTTTGGGCCCATTTGCAGCATTGACCTACACATAAGTAAGGGATTTGCTCGCTGTCAGGTTGTGGTTAGACCCTGTTGCAGAGGGTTGGTGAGGATTGGAACCCTGAAGGTTTCATGTTAGGAGTATTGATTGGTATGTGCCCCAGGGCCAGGGCACACCTGTCTTCACTCAAGACAATGTGTCTGGAGTTGGGTGAACGTTTGCCGACATCTTTTTACTGCATGTTTGCATAGTGACTCGCTACACTAGATACGTAGATCACGTGCAGCTGTAGGACACCAGCAAGCACCTTCTCAAGGACGTAGTTGATATAGCTGCCCTCTCCATGGCTGACTTTCTTGACGAGAGCTTTGGGCAGGTGATATGAGATAGATGAGACCTTTGAAGCCTTGTTTCCTGCAGCTGTTGGTCGCCCAGTACTTCTCGGGACTGGGATGTTTTGCAGCGTGCCTTACACGGCACATCATGGCTATGTGCATGCATACGACTGAATATACGTCTTACTGAGCTGATGAGGCAGTGTGCTGAACTTTGGGTCATAATCCAACTTCCCAACGCCATGCGCGTGTGTTGCAGGCCCAACCAGCTGCTCCAGCGGAGGAGAACCCTTTCGGAGATGTAAGTGCCATGATCTTGTGGCCATCAGTCACGTGATTCCTTAGCAAGTCTCATCTCGCCCTGTGCACATCGCACGTTCCCAGAGCTTGCCCTGAAAGGGTTGGTTTGGCACAATAGTACTGACCCTGGAGCATGTTGCCTGTATATCTGTGTTTCTGTAATTTTCTTGTCATCTCTTCTCTGCAGGATTTCGTAGCTGCTGTGCCACAGCAGCAAGTTCCACTGGATAACGGCAATGGAGCAGCAGATGATGCTTTCTTCAGCACTGCAGCACCAGCTGACCAAGCAGCCGAGGGAGTAGTGAGTAGCACAGAGCACTCGCCGGATACGTCTCAACTTCGCATATATAAAGGCAGCATTATGTGCAGTAGTGGCAATGATGTCAGTCCACGGTAGCTGGCTGTTGGGGCACAACCGCTGCATCTCTCTTTTCCCCCTTCATCATCTGTTTGCTGCTAGTGGCATATGATCAACAGTTCATCAGTTGAAGCAGCAGCAGTTACAACGTGTTACTGCTGGCAGCTCATCTACCTAGCTGTTTGCTCAATGTGGTGGTGGTTGCAGGAGCCTGCTGGGCTAGATGCTGATGATCCTCGTCGTGCCTGGGAGGACCGCAACCGTGCTGCGCTGCGGGAGCGCGAACAGGCAGAAGCAGCCAAGAAGGTCGAGCTGCTGTCAACTGCAAAGGAGTATCTGGACAAGGTGTACAAGGTAGGAGTATGGTGCATTGTGGGCTGTAGCCAGGGCTTCTTTTCGCCTATGGCTTTGCTGTGCAGCCAGTGTGTGCGGCTGCTGCTGGAACAGCAGTGGGTGTGTCAGTGCCGTGCATGTTTGGGCGCTGTAACACAGACGTGAATTATATACAGTGTGTATTGCACATTCCTGGCTGTCGGCCCTGGGGTTCCCCTGTCACCACTTGATGCACATCAACAAGCAGACTTTGGCTCATATGTGCTCATAAGCACTGCTCACGAGGACAATCCTGGGCCCTAATACCCACCATTGGGTCTACTGCTGCATGCTTGACTGTTGCATACAGGCGCGTGACGTTCAGTTGTCTCAGCGTAAGAAGTCAAACCGTGAAGCTGAGGCTGTCTCAGGTGTGGCTGAGGGGGCAGTGCCCAAGGGCAACACGGCATGGGAGCGTGTCATCAGCGTGTGCAATTTCAACGCTGAGGGGCTCAGGTGGGCAGGCAGATTGACTGTGGGGCATGGTGGTGGCAGCAGCTGTTGTCAGTGGTGACTTGCGAGGCGTGTTTGTATTTTGTTGTTTAGATGCCACAGCCTTCTGACTAGGTCGACGCAAGCAGCCCTGCAATTCTTCCAACACGCTACGTAATGCTTTCTATTAGCAGCAGTTTCCATCATCAATGTGTGGCATCAAGGTCCCATCCACCAGCAGCAGCAGTAGATGCACTTTCCTGTAAAAATAAATTTTGCGTCTCAAACCCTAAGTCTAATGCTACTTTCACTTGTTGGCTGCTGTTGTATCTGTAGTAAGGACCCCTTCAAGGAGATGAGCAGGTACAAGTCGGTGCTGCTGGCTGCCAAGGCAGCCAATATCAGCGTAGGGACACAGTGAGTCACCACACAGCACCACAGTTTGCAGCTTTCTTTGACAGCCCGGTAGTGTCAGAGCCTTACTGATGTCCTGCAGGTCGGTCTCAGCATGCAGTCTCCATGTCCGACTGCAGCAAGGAAATTATACCTGTATACCTCAGAGCCTAAGCTGCAGGCACCTGGTATGTTACAGGCACCCCAGCGTTGTAACCTCCAGCTTGCTTACTTAAGTATGGCTGGTAGCAAACAACTATGGCCATGATGCTGCATACGTGCAATTCTGTAATTATTATAACAAGGTTTGCGGCTTTGTGACATACCAGTGTTTGGTACTACAATCTGGCCTGCAGCATGCTTACGATCGCGACTCCCAGGAGTAGCATGCACAGCATGCATGTGGGCAACATACATGACCCCTTCAAGGGGTTTGTGGGGGGATCAAACATCAGAAACAGACAATGAAATAGTATGTATTGCCGCACACCATCGTTGTCTCACAATCGCGACCTGCACATGGATGACTCGTACGGAAATTATCCAAAGCGACGGCGGTGGCGAGATTCTGCCGACTCGAGCCCGCTGCTACATCGGATACGCAGCTGCTTCCGTTCTGTTAACAGAACGGAACGTTCCGTTTGCTTTCAAAAGACTTGATACCAGCAACTCATTGAATCTTATGGATCACATTCGTGTTGCCTCCACATCATACCGTAGGACTACGGCATCGCACGATGCGCGCAATGCCAGGGGCCCGGAATTAAGCTATAGTAGTCCATATGCATGCATGGCCATCGGCCCGCACCAATGCTCGCAACTGCATTACACTTTCAATTACGCATGTAAATCTGGCTGCTCAACATCAGTGCGTCGTACTGATCAGTCATTCATTAACTTGGGCCGACCGTCCCGCGCGCGCGCCAGCCTCGAGCCTAAGCTCAGGCGGTTGAACCGCATTGACTGCAACAGTTCACTAGCTGCGGAACGACCGGCGTAACGAAGAACTCTATTACTACGTAGTAGTACAGGTGAAAAATTGATTGAATACAATTTCCTAGAATGCGCTAAACAGGCAATGCATGCTGTCAGCAGTGCCCCCGAGTGTTGAATGAGCAAGCTCTGGGCAAGCTTGTGAACTGATCACAGTGTTCAGCAGTGATGAGTCGGTGCAGTTTGTGATGTAACAATCAATGTTACAAATTGTGTGTGACTGTAAACGCAGCAACTGCCCACTTGGAAAGCCTTGAAACATTAATAGGTCACAACAATAATGCAGGGTTGAGTGTTATTATAGCTTGAGGCCAGTTTGAAGTTCAGGCAACAGCATCACTGGCAGTTGACAGTACTATGATGGATCTGGAGGCCAGGAAAGCACCAGAACCTCCCCCCCCATTGGGATTGATTACCTATGCTATGCCAAGTCTGAGTCTTGGTAAGGGGCTACCGACATGCCACACATCTGCTCAGGCAGCTACCTTGACATTCATCTCCTGCAACACCTGGCTGGTCCACTCGGCAATGCGCTTTTCTGTGAGGTCATCCTGGTTGTCTTGGTCCAAGGCAAGCCCACAAAACACCCCAGGTTCCATTTCAGCCTGCACACAAACAGCAACAGCAAGAAGCAGACGTAAGGGTGACAACCCAAGTCAACTGCACTCCATCCTCTAAGAGCTGCCCATCCTAAGGCAGGCCATGAAGTGACTGAATGGTCACAGCGGCTGGTAGTGTGACTGCTTACTGAGCACTTACAAGACCAGCTGTTGAAGTTGCTGCAGTAATCAATGCTGTTTGCTGCCATATCAGACCAACAGGGCCAGAATACGGCCCTGTTATTTGCAAGTTTCAGTGCTAGGGCCCTATTATGTTGATTAACTGATGGTGCTGTTAGCCTTGATGGTGCAAACCCTGAGTTTGTGAAGCGCTTGCCACTGGTAGTCACTAGTCAGAGGCTCTAACCTTTGACTCTGAGTGTTCGTAGCCCTCTGTTGGCCATTTGCCCACCATATCAGCCCCAGCTGCAGCAAAGCTGCTATAGAGCTCCTCCATGGCGTCACAGAAGTAGTCACCATAGCCGTGCTGGTCGCCGCAACCAAACACAGCAACCTTGCGACCTTTTAAGTCGAGACCTAGGCAGCAGCAGCGGCGGCGATATCATTGACAATTTGCTGGCCTTATGACGTATAACAATTGCCAAATGCATGATGCCCCGAGTCTCTGAGTGGCCTCAAGTGCAGTGTGTATCATGATGCCAACTCAGCTGATAGCAGTGCTTTTGAGGCATACCGTACACCAGGCTGACACTGCCAAAAGCCTGGTGCTGCTGACAGCCTTACCAGGCTGCAATGATGACAGCCTGTCAGGCTGACCCTGAGATGACAATGCTGGGAAATTACCTGTTCAGGAATAACTCATCTTATGCACAGCCTGTTGAGAGTTACAAATCAGCTCAGGTACATATAGGTGCACTAAACCCAATCCAACTATTAATAAAAACTTCTGGCTCTCTGCTGGTGAAGTTTAACCCCATAGCCCTCCAACGGGATCATTTCCCCCTTTCACTACTAGGTGTTACCACCATGACAGTGACCCACAGCCTGCATGATGCTACCAGTGTACTTATTCAGAACAGCTACTGTATGCCCGGAGATCCTTTCATAATTCTTATGAGATGACCGCAGACCTAGTTGTCTATCAATGCCAGGAGCTTTACAGCCTGCAGGAGCCTGCGGGGCCACACCTTGAATTCTTGTCACCACCTCATCCCATGCCGTGCCGCTGCGCCCCTCATCAGCACCTGAGGGCAGGCAGGAGGTGAGACAGCCAGCACACTGTGTGTCATGGAGCACAAGCCTTGCACTGCGACATGTGATGGCAGTGCAACCTAGGCTGTACCAAAGACTTGAAAAGGCTGCTAGCATACGATTTCTCTGTCAAACTGGAGGCAGCTGAATTGGTGAGTACGGACACTGTTCATGACTTTAAGTAAGCATTGAATGGCAAGCACCATGGACGGCAGGTGCAAGTCACCACAAAACTTACCGTAGGAATTGAAGGTTGATTATGAGCTGACAAGGCAAAGCCTGTCAAACACAGTTGCACTACAGGAAACTACTATCAGGCTGAAAGTATCAACTGGCACACCTGATGAAGTGACTGCCTGGCTGGATGAGTGGTCTTTGTGGTCCGTCAACCAATGCCACACAGAAGAACCACATGCGGGCGCATACAGCAGGTGCTGTCCATCATACAGTGAATGTTGCACGCTTGATGCAGCACTTGCCAACAGATGGCATCACAGCAGTGCAGCTGCTGATCGTCCCCCCCTCCCCTCCCACCTGTGTTCCATGTTGGTGCTCCCACTATGAGTCCATCTAGGCTGCTGTCAGTGAGGGTGGCTGACAGGTCGTCAACATCACCAATGTCAACAGGGTCATGAGCAGCATCACCAAGAGCCTGGAACAGCGAAGCGGCACCAACTGTCACAGTAACAGCATTGACGAAGCCTGGCAGGCTGGGCAATCCAGCAGAAAGGGATATGCAACACCAGATCCGGTCTGAGCCTTACGTAATGCTAGCCATGTACAGCTACAATTGCACCGTCCAGGGCCAGGCTGGCCAAGATCAGAGTCCTGGCAGCACTCCAAGTGTACATGTTGACCATCTTGCTTGAAGACCTTGGATGAAAATAATTGGCAATGCATTTATGAAGATTTCCCGCATGATGCACCTCAAAGAGCAGCCTTCTGTTGGCCCGAGGCTAGCCTGTGAGGTTGAGTCAGTCACTGGCTCTGCAACAAGCAGTAACTTTACGAACCCATCACATTCGTCATCATGCTACCATCTGCCACTAGCTGGTCTCCAATTACTATTCCGGCTTCACTTGGTGGTATATCTGCACAACACTCACATCTTTGATGAGGTCTGCCACTTCCTGAGTTTTGCCAGTGGCAGTGCTGTAGTAGATGCCAACGGCTTCAGGAGGAGGGGCAATGCCCTTGCGACCAGCAGGCTCAACAGCACCTGTCAAGGGTTTAACACAGGGCCCCAGGGCTTTGCGGCATTTGCCAATGCAACGCCCAGGGCATGATGGCCGGGCATTCAGAGGGCTGGAGGTGGAGGGGCTGAGAGGGCTTGCCCTGTGGGTATGCACGGCATGTATTGTTAGTGTGCTGCTATGCACATGCGACACAGCTTGCAGGGAATGCATGGCAACCTAATAATTATACTTCGTTGAAGCTCGAAGCTTTACGGCTGGCAATGGCATTGCAATTGTCAGCACAGGCTGTGGCTGGCAAACGATTGTAGGGCAGCAACTGCAGTGGTCAGTCTACTGGCAGATTACCAAATTCCTGTCAGTGCTGCGCACCTGCCAGACTGATTGGAGGTGGATCGCACTGATTGTGTTGCACGGTAGATCATCATGTGTGTAAAATCGCAGTCGAGGAGTTTGTCACGTTCCTGGCCAGTGTGCTGATGATGATGCAGAAGACAACGACAGGATCAGTGCACGCCGTGAACTGATCTAAGTGACAGCTTTATACAGGCTTCAAGGTGCAACTGACGCATATGGCATGCTTCTGGCCTCCACGCGCCAGTTTCAAGCAGTACAAGCGCAGCGCGTGCGGGGCAACAGGCAACGACCAGCGCATTCTGAACTGCAGGGGAAGCATATTTAAGCAAACACTAGAAATATTTGGTTTATCAATTGTTGCATCCTGCACAGCGCGCTTGCTCGCTTGCAAGCATCTATGCACCATCAGCCATAACAGCGGGCAACGATCCGGGTCCATATAATCCTCAAAGGACGATATGACGTGATGCAATATACTTATATGGCCTCTGATGCATAATTAAACACAGTCTGCATGCATCTGGTGCATCTCCCCACCAAAGGACTGTGCTGAGCTTGCACTGCAGGTGATGCTGTATGATATTCCTGACATGTCTCTGTACAGCTCAATCGTACCGTCACAAACAGCGGCACGATACGCATATGCTATACCTTCATCACAGTGTGCAAATGTCTACGTAGTACGCTGGCCAGCACGGCCAACCAACGATTGGCAACCTTGAAATCGACCAGACCAAGAGGATTTGCCAATGCCAATCAAGCACAATTAAGTTAACCACGTTGCCAAAGCTGAAGCAAAGCTTTGAAGCTGTAGGTTGTATACAATCCTACGTATGGCTCACCATGACATACGAACAACCTGTAAGATCAGCTGCCAGTACGGCTGCTGCACTCCCCACCACAGCTGACTCATGATGCTGACGACTGGCCACTCCATAGACCCTCCAACTCTGCAACTTTCGCCAGTTTAATCGATATTGAACACCTTTGAGATGTTTAATGTTTAAGGCTTTGAGCACTTGAGTCATGCGTATCAATTGAGCCCTGCACATCCCTGTCCTTTGATGCACAACAGTGATTATACTTGCTAGGTATCAAAGTGTTGCACGAAAGCACAAGCAAAGGGAACACTCAGGAAGCCAAAACATTCATCGCTTGTTGTCTGTGCAGTGCAACAGGTGGCTCACAGGATCAAGCTCGACTTTCAGATTGTATTCAATAAACAGCCTCAGACAAGAGCATGACCAAGGACCCTGATATAGTTGCAGCAACCTGAAGCCATGATTGGTTCTCTGTAATGCAGGTTGAGGTTTAAGCTACAAAGGTCAGCAACGTGCAGTCCGACAGGTTCTGCAATTCATCAGAGCAATGCACACAATATGCAGGATACGTACATGTGGCTTGCAACAATCATAACCTGATGTCATGAACACAGACCCAGAAACACCTCTGCAATAAAGTTTGTAAAAGATGCTGCACACAGGGTGCAGAAGCTACACATAACATGAAGTCGGCCTGATGAGTTCACACAAATCCAAACCAATTGCTCGCAAGCAAATAATATACTCAAGTGCAAGTGCTCAAATGCAAGCATACTCAATAGCCCAGGGCAGTCAACATCACACAGAGTACAGCAAGACCCACGGGAACAGCAGCTGCAGCAGCACCACTCCTGGCTGGTGCAGCAGGAGCAGCAGCAGCGGGGCCAGGTGCAGCAGCAGCAGCAGCAGTGGGAGCAGCAGTAGCACCAGCAGCTTGCAGAGCCTGAGTTCCATTTGCTGCTGGTGCCCTAGCAGCCCCCGCACTGCAAGCTGATGTTGGGCATTCCCCTAGGGGTTTCACATCCAGCTTTGCAGCCAAGTTGTTGAAGGCGGCAGTCTTGCCTGCTGCTGACGTGACAGTCACATTGATGGAGGGGCCTACAGGGCAACAGGGAAGATGTGACAACAGTGTGCCATACAGGATATTGTTAAGTGTAAGAATGCATTCCACAGACCTGTCACATCACTTTCTGTCAAGGCCATGTCAGCTGCAATCAATTGAAACCAAATCATTCTACCTGCTGTTGTATGTGTTGTGTTTGCCCATTGCAGATGATCATGTGACAAGGTAGCTGCACTGCTGTGACCCTGCTGGAGTGTGACTCGATGTAGTGTGTTGAGGGAGTGCGGTTTGTCGAGGGAGCTGTGCAGTGCCTCACCTGTGACATTGCAGGGCACTGTCAAGGTGTCTTTGAATGATGTAGCAGCAGCACCATCACGAGTGGTGTAGGAGCGACCAGGACTACCAGGGAAAGGCAGTGCAGGGGCGGCAACAGCAGCAGAAGTAGCAGCACTGTTTTGAGTGATAGCATTTTGATTGCTGTTTACAAGGCAGTAAAAGGTCCCAAACACATTGTTCCGATTGCAATGATGCAGAATGCCTGCAGTACAGCCGCCCCGGCGCAAGGTGCACTGTCAGCAGTCAAGCATCAAAGATTAATAATGTTTGATATAATAATATGGCTACTACTAGCATCCAAATGCACCAGGGCCAACTGCAGCATAATGTCCTGATGCATTTGCAGGGTGTTGCCTGTACCGTATGGACATACTACTGAGGGATGTTGTTGATCCAGGCACTGCAGCAGACACACCTCACAGCACTAACACAAACACTTGACACCCCAGCCCTCATCAACTTGCACATGAAGCAGGCAGTAGTGCTGTGGTGGAGTTGACTTGCTAGCAGCTGATGCTCACCAGGCAGAATCAACTGCATTACCCAGGCGCCCTTGACTGGTGGTCAGCAGTACACGTCTTTCCTGGGGAAATGTCAGGGTGATGGAGTATTCACCGCCTGCAGCAAGGTTCATTTTATTTAGGTTCGAGTCAACATGCCACTGCAGGGCTCCAATGGTTGCCGTGTCCTCACTGTGGACTGCTGGCAGCACTGCTGAGGAGGTGACCCATGGGCAACTGCTACCGCTGCACTGGAAACGGTCCTCAAGGACTGCAGCAGCTGTCATTTGCAGCTCAGAGCACTTGAAGCAGTGTCACTACTCATAGCGCGATTGCACCCCTGCAACGTTTTGTGGTGTTCCTGTGGAAGTGCTGTTGGCGCTCACCTGGGCAGACAGCAGTCACGGGCTTGCCAGCCGCATCAACAACCTCGATGGCACTGGACCTGCATGGCGTGTTATGGTGAATGATATGAGCCAGTGTTGAGATGAAGAGGACCAGTGAAGCAGCTGCAGCACCTGCACTGGTTGCATTAAGACGATTGCAATGCAGCAAAACTGGAGCTGCAGGTTTTGTGTTTCAATGCTGCTGGAAGGAATCATCGGGGCCTCTGCAATGTGTGGTCAGTGTTTGTACGGCAGTTGCTGCTAGGTGCTTGATTGTGCAGCACCGGGTGCTACCCCAGTGACAGGATCCCAGCTGACGGAGCTGCGCAGCACTCGATAATAATGCACTTGTATAGTTAGCTCAACACCATTAGCTCAACTTGCTGCGGTGATTGGCGGTCTAACTGCTTTCGGATCCTCCTGTGGGTGACCACTGCAGGGCGTGTATAGAGCTGGCAAATAAATATGACATACTCACGTATCAGTCACAGGAGCCTTGTGCAAGCCTTCCTCCTTAGCGGGGTGTGCAAGGCAGTTTTTTACTGGTGGTGCCGCAGCCTCGTCTTCAGCCACCCAGAATGTTGGGTACGCATTTGAAAGTGCAATGAAGCACAGTAAAGCTGCAAATTGCAGACACAAGGCTGCTTTCGCCATTTTCGTGCGGCGGGAGTTACACTGTGATGCAGCTAGTGGTGATATGAAGGTATTAGCAATCACGTTCAGCGTGTTCAGCAGTTGCGGTGCACATTGATATCCTCCTTGGACGACCAGGAGAATGCAATACGGCGTTTCTTGTGCCGGATTACGACCATGTTACTGTACGTGCCCCGCAAGCCTCTGCTGTGCCCATCAAGGAAGCTATGTAATATGATACTGCAAACTTTTCCTTCCGTAACAAATAAGCCCCGGCGCCGATGTTTGCTTGACCAGTCGGAACTGGATCGCGGCAACCAGAATTAGGCCAGCTCGCGGCTTGAAGCCCTCATCATGAGGCTCACACAGCAGATCAAACAACCCTGACATATAACTATTCACATGAATGCAGCCCAGCCTATAAACATCCTACACAAATTATTCGGGTCCTGTGCTGCTGCCATGAGCCCCCCCACCTGAGCAGCTACGCTCAGAGCTGCTCCTCCTTCCACATCCTGCCCCTCTAACTTCTGCTTCACACGCATCACAGCCCTCTCAGCATCAGCATTACCAATCTCATCTATTGCAGTACTGCTGGGACCAGCTGCTCCAGGTGTGCTGCTGCCACCGCTGCCAGTGCCGGCGCCGGCTGCTGCTCCACTAGCAGCAGCAGCAGCAGCAGCAGCAGCTGCTGCCGTGGCTTCAAGTGGATCTTGCTGCTTCCGTTGTGCCTTGACTGTTGTCATCTGCCACTTGTAGAGTGGGTCGTGCAGGACCACTTCTACCACAGTGAGCAGTGCCTCCTTGTGACTGCGCAGAACCTGCAACACCATCATCATCATCATCATCAGCAGCAGCAGCAGCATTGTCATCATCAGCAACAGCGGTGAACAACTGCTGTGACGCAGTCCACTGACAGCAACATGCTGAAAACAACCTAACATGCTGTCGCATTCATGTCTGCCTGATCCTGCATCTGTTCTGTGCCGTAGACCTGACCAGCCGGTCACACAGGCAAAGCCAACCCTTTTACACATGGTGCTGTTCATGCAGCATCTCACTGATGCACAACTCACAAGGACAAGCACTGCCTGCAGAAGCCTGTGACGTGGGTGCAGCCAGCCTACCTGCAGTGTTGTTTCACAGCACCTCCTGAAGGGCCCCTCTGTGCCTGCTGCCCCCATGCCGTCCACCACATTGGCTGTCAGGCGGAAGGGCACACGCTCAGGGGTGTTGAGGAACATGCCCTGCTCAAACGCAATGCCAAGGTCTATGTGAACAACCTGCAGCAGCAGCAGCAGCAGCTAGAAGTAGTGATGCTGGTGAACTTATCCCTGGCTTGAGTATGCAGGTTTTGGGGCTTCATTGTAAATTTGCTGCAGGACACCCACCTCCCCACAGGCTGCTGTATGACATTTTTTTCACATTCACTCCTGCTATTAAAACCCTGCATATGAACTGCAAGTAGTGGACGCGATACATGCAAAAACAACAGCACATCGGCGCAGTGGATGGTAGCCACCAGGGAGCAAACAAACTGTTTAATCAGAACTGTTAATTGACCTCAGCATTCTTGGACAAGTTGTCGATATGGACCACATATTATTGACTCGTTGCAGCTGCTCTTTATGACAAGAAGGCCACCACAGTATCTCTGGACTCGCTGCTGCCTTTCCCTCTGCAGTTGCCTCCTCACCTCTGCAGTCCCCATGTCCAGCAGTATGTTGCCCATGTGCCTGTCCCCCAGGCCCACCACGTACCCCGCCATGCTGTTCACAGCAGTGCAGCGCGTGTAGCGTGAGCGGGCTTCAAACCAGGCAGCAGGGTCAGGGAATCGCTCAAGGAAGAAGTGGTGAAGCACAGGGGGGAAGCGGGCACACACCTGCCGGGACAGTTTGCAGGAGTAACACAGGCAGTAGTGGTGATGAGACACACTGAACAAAAATGCAGACAGGGCACACAGGTATCCACGTGTAACACTCCTCTGCTCTAGCAACAATGAAGCCAAAAGCTCCTCCAGGTCTCAATAGCAGCAGAAAATTGGCCCAGCAGCTTTTGGTGCTTTGCAGGACTGAAGTGTTTGACTTCAGCCAATAAGCCATCTTGCTGCTGTCAAAGTGGCGGGCAGAAAGAGAGAGTGTGTGTTCTCTGATGTGTGTCTGACCTGCAGGAACTTGTCTTTGAGGCTGACTGCCTGCTTGCCGTTCTGCAGCTGCTGGTCCTGCTGGCCCCAGGCCTTCTGCAGCTCCATATAGCAGTTGTACCAGGTCAAGTTGCCCGGCTTGCGGTAACTGGGGCAAAAAACAGCACGGCAGCAGTTGCGGGGCAGCTGTTGTTAAGCAGTGTAGCTGCAGGTCGTGCGGGCAAAGACAGGATTCAATCAGTGCTGACTGTGGGATGCCAGACTTCACACTTGCACCCACAACAGCAGCAGCACCTCTGTAACATGTCAGCTGATAGCCAGTTGGGTCAACCTGACCTCAGAGGGGCAGTATCATAGCAATTGGGACAATTGCAGGAGCACCCTGCATGCCCTGCTGACTGACAGTGTGAAATAGATTGAGCCCATGCAACATTGGCTGAGCTGGCAAATGAGTTGAGTGTGTTGAGGCTGAGTACACCCACATTCCTATTGCTCCTCCCTCCCTCTGCCTGCCTTCAGCCAGGTAGTCTGTCAGGGGCTTGGTGCCCTCAACCCACTCCAACACACCGCTGGTTGGGCTGCAGGGGACGACACTGCACACACACCAGCACACACAACAGCCAGCAGAGAGCGCAGCTGTGTCAACATCAGCATCAGTATCTGCCAAAATTGCAATATGTAAGTTGGCATCAACAGGAGTTGTGACTTTCGTAGTCAGTGCACAGGCAAATGCTTGCAGGTCATTCCTGTGGGGGTCTAAGTATTCTTACCGGTACGTCCTGATTCCAAGTTGCCGCTGCCTGCTGGCGGCGCTGCTGCCCAACAGCGCATTCACCAGCCCAAAGTACTGCAGGATTACGGCGTCTTGGCGGAGGTCGTCGTTGCCGGACTTTGCGAGCTGCCGCTGTCTTCGGCCAGAGGAGTCGATGGACTTGATAACCATGGGAGAGTTGATGCCTCCACAGAAGTCAATCGTGCTGTCAACTGTCACCACGTATGGGACATTCTGCGGCGGTGGTGGGAGCAAACAATGTTGTGAGATGACGGCAGTGGTGGTGTGGGCAATACATGTCTGTGTATTAGGCACCAGCCACAGACTCTGACAATGCACCAAGCTGTGAAAAGCAGACAGGCGCAATTCGCAAGGCATGAGCTTGTCTGGTAGCAGTAAGAAGTTCAGCTGTTTGCTTCTCACCTCATATCTGCATGTTGGGTCGATGTCCAGTGTGTGGCATATGGGTGGAGCATGTTTGAAGTCCTGCAGCTTTCTTCTGAATGTTGCTGGCATGGCGTGGCTGGTCACACTCACACTGCCTCTGTTGTCACGAGGCACACTGGTCATGATGCTGTGGATGTCAATGAACACCTGGACCTGCAGCACACGGCAAAATATAGCAGCAGGCCACGCCAGCAAGGCACATTACACATGATACCGCAAACCACGCATGTTGGACCGAGCGGCGTCCTACCTATCAGCCATCATCAGCAACCCAAAGTATACTCCTGGCTGCATTGTGCAGTTTGTCCTGCTTCCAAAATGTTACCTGACCATTCATGTCATCAACAATCGCTTTGAGTCTCCCTGGTGGTGCTGCTCGAAGGCTGTCGAGCAGTGCTGCTGCTGCTGCCACCTTGCTCATGTCCGTTTCATGTTCCAGCAGCACACCTGCCCCCGTCTGTTTGCCATGGCCGCCATTCTTGAGGGCTATGAGGGAGTACAGCGTGTGGTACGGATGCTCACTGCACAGCCTGGTCAGAGCCGTGTTCAGCACAGCCTGCAAAGGAAGCAACAGCCACAAGCAACTGCCTGAGCAGAGTGCAAAATACTCACCAACACCTGCAGTACTTTGTGGCCATTCTTTTGCGACACATGTCCAGGATCTGAGGCGCTGCAGGGGGTTCAGCAGAAGTGAATAGAATTTCTGATAATAATAACAACAACAACAACAACAATAAGTGCAGGTGTACCTGGAAGTGTGTGCTGGTTGAGTCCAGCCTGCTGGCAATCTGGTACACCAGCGGGACAAATTTGGCGCTTGGTACGCTGTTGAAGACTGCTGCCAGCTCAGCATTGACAGCACGGTCCTGCCAGTGCTTGAACCACAGGCTGCACAGACGGTATACAACCTGACAGCAGCAGCAGCAGCAGACACTGGTTGACTGTGAGGGATAGTCTCACACACGCCACATGGGGCCACAGAGCCATAAGACAAGGAGATGATGACTCTCAGACTAACAGAGAACACTGTAAATTGGTTTCTTGTTTAGCCGGCCAACAAAGTACCGCGCTGCACACCTGTAGGTCGTGACTGTTGCCGGCAGCAATGCATGCCCTGTAGTTTGACAGCGCAAGCTGCAGGCACTGAGCACGCTGTGCCGTCCGCTGCTCCACGACGTCGGCATCAGCAGCAACAGTCCGTCTTGTGTGGCCCAGGCGGCCCAGGGTTTCCTTGTAATGCGCCACCAGCTGGTTGGCACTGGCATTCTTCCCTGCCAGCTTGGCCTGGTACTGCTTGCGCAGGGCGGGTTCTAATCGCTCCAGCTGCTGCAGCAGCTGCCGCTTGCTGTCCAGAACCTTCAGCTGCTTCTGCCACTCTGGTGATGCCAGCTGCAGCTCTGTTTCTCTGAAGCGCTGATCTGCATATGTGGCCAGCTGGAAGAAAACTTGGCAGTGCAGCTGTGAGATGCTGTGACAACCACTGCTGCTGCTGCCGGCAGCAGTCACTTGCTGCTGCTGCTGCTGCTGAGCAATGGCTGCTGCATCATGGAACAGGCTCAATGCATCAGCTGTGCTGTTGCTGAACTGTCCTGCAGCCATCCACTCACCAGCCTGAGCCTGAGCCAGCATCAGGGCAGTAGCAATAGATGAGGACCTAGCCGTGGCTACTGCATTGCTGCTGCCAGCCCGCTGTTGCCGCTGTTGCTGCTGCTGCGCTGTCAGTGCTGTGACCACACCCTGCAGTTCCCTGAATGCCGGCAGCTGCTGGCCCTGCAGCCATTTCAGCTTCACAGACTCCAGCACCCAGTCAGCATCAGGTGAGATCAGGCTGACCACCCAGCCTGGCAGCTGCTTCTTATCAGGTACAGTCCCTGCACTGCTGCCAGCAGCAGCAGCAGCAGGCCAGCCTGACAGAGGCCTGACAGGCACTGCTGCCTGCAGCAGCAGTGTCTCTAGCTGACGCAGCGCTGCGGATGCAAAATGGACCTGGCCTGATAGCCTGGCGGTGCCAGCCTGAGCCTGGAGCGTCAGGGCCAGTGCATCAGGCCTTCTCAGGACTTTGCAGATTGCAGCCTGGAGTGCCTGCATTTGGTCAGCCAGCTGGAACCTGGACCCCCCCAGCTGCTCAGCTGCTGCTGATCTGCCGCTGCCCACATGATCAGCACCCAGCAGCTGGTGGAGCAGCTGTTCTGCTGCTACTGCGGATGATGTGGCAGCAGCAGCAGCAGCATCTGAGGCTTCAAAGCCCTTCTGCAGCATATCACACATCTTTAGTTGCACTAAAACCGGGTTTATGGCAGCAGCACTCTGCGTGCTGCTCCGAGCCAGCTGCATGATACAGTTGTGCTGGGCATTAGAAACATTGGACGTAAACTGTTCCAGGTTTCTTGACTGCAAAGCCTGCAGAGCAGCTAGAACAGAAGCATTGAAATCTGCAGTGCTATTGCTGCTGGTCACTGCATCTGAAGTCGAACTCAGATATGCACTGCTGCTGCTGCTGCTTCCCAGCAGTCTGCTGCAGGCCTGGTAACTGCTGTTGGTGCCTGCATTTGTCACCAATGCATCAGCAATGCCCCAATCAGACAGTCTCCATGCCAGCTCACACTGCATATCATGTAACTGCTGCTGCTGCTGCTGCTGCTGTTGCTGCTGCGTCCACTGACTGCTGCTGCTGCTGCTGCTGCCAGGTGGTGCTCTGTCAAGTGCTGCAGCTAGGCACTGCTGGGCAGTGGCCTGGCAGCCCAGCAGCTGCAGTGCACTCAGGACACCTGCAGACCAGCAACAACAGCACCTCAGGTGCCCGCACCCTCATCAATCACAACTGCAGGCCATCACACTTGTGAATTTCACCGTCAACATCTCAAAAGTGACCTGGACCTGTTTGTGCGTCAGCTATTCCTGGCATATGCTGCTGAAACTGCAACAACAGCCCCCGCATGAGAGGTCGGCTCACATTCAGTCAAGCACAGCAGACCTCACCTGTCTTGTTGGCTGCTAAGCCTTGCTGCTCCTGCTGCTGTTGCTGGTGGTGATGTACTGCTGCTGTCTGCAGCAGTGCGTCTTCTGCCCCCAGCACCTTGTCCCACTGCTGTTCATGCCGCAGCAGCTGCAGCTGACAGGCACTGCTGCTGAAGGCGGCAGCAACAGCATACATGCCGTCGGGTTCATTCACATTGCTGTACAGATCAAGCAGCAGATCCTCCAGCACCTGCCGCCGCTGCTGCTGAACAGACTGAGCAGCAGCAGCACCGGGTTCAGCAGTAGCAACCAGATGCAACAGCTGGCTCATGCTGCTTGAGGCTGCACTGTCATTTGTTATGTTATCCATGTTACCAGGGTTGTATGTAAGTTTCCCGTACTGTTCCTCGCACCAGAGTTCAATGTAGATGAGTGCTGTGAAGTACGCCTTGCATGCCATTGCTGCTGCTGCCACTGCCAGGTAGTCAATGTGTAAGCAGTAGCAGCGATGCCAGGCAGTGGCTGGTGGCGGCTCCTGCTGGGGCTGAGCCAAAGCCATCATCGCCGTGCGGTGCACACGCCGGTTATGTTCTAGACAAGCTAACAGCGTATTCAGACACCTGCTATCCACTGCTGCTGCTGCCAAAAAGTCACTGCTGCTGCTGCTGCTGCTGCTGCTGGAGGGTGGGTAACTGCTGCTGCCAGGCACACCCAAATGTGCATCAACCTGGAATCTTGATCGGTGAGGCCTGTCTAGTCCCAGGTTGAGTCCCTGAGTGATGGCAGCTCCCAGCCTGGCTGCCAGGCCTGATGATCCAGTTCCTGGAATGTCTGATCCACTGCCATCGCTGCTGCTCAGCAGCAGCAGCGCATGCGGCAGCAGCAGCTCTGCAAGTGCAGGCCTCAGTGCAGCAGCAGCAGCAAGGAGTGGCAGTGCCTGACTGCTGTTGGGTTCTGCTACGGTCCCACATGCTGTGAGCAGTGTGCTGCACAACCCACACAGCCACCTGTCATGAGGCTTGCCTGCTGCTGACCACAAGCTGGCTGATGTCACTGCTGCCAGTGCTGCTGCTGCCGACTCCTGATCAACTGCCACAACCTGCTGCTGCTGCTGCTTCTTGTCCTGCCCTGCATTTGCTTCATCTGTAAAGATGTGCAGGTAGCTGAACAGTAACATGGCATTACATCCTGCTGCTGCTGCTGCTGAGCCCTTGGGGCCTGGCAGCAGCATCTGCAGTGCTGCTTTCCCGTCATCTGTTGCCAGCAACCTTGTCAACGTGTTCTGTGCAACTTCCACAAAGTGTGGCTGGCAGTCAAACAGACAAGTGGCCAGCTGCTGTAACACTGGTATCATGGGGAAGTCTGTGGTATGTCCACTGCTGCTGCTGCTGCTGCTGCCAGCAGCAGCCTGGCAAGTGATGCTGTCAGGATCTAAAGGTCCACAGACCGCAAGCAGTTGAGCAGCCAGAGCACTCACTGCTTTATCCCCTGATTGTGCTCCAAGCTTTGCCAACTTGAATGCTGCTGCTGTTACTGCAGGATCGACCTGCTTTCGCTGCTGCTGATCAGTTGTGCTGCTGCTGCTGCTGCCGGTAGGCATCGTATAGAGTGCCCCAATGTCTTGGTGCAGTTGGTGACTTAGGGCGTGTATGCTGCGCTGTCTACTGCTGGCGGCCATGCCCGAAATTCGATCAGCCAGCATAATGAGCCGCTGTGCCAGTGTGCACACCTGCTGCTGCCGCTGTTGCACTGCTGCTGCTGCTGCCAGGACTGGCAGTGGTGGCAGCAGATCCACGGTTGTGATCACTGGCAGTAATCCTGTTGGAGGATTATATAATAGAAAGAGGAGTAATCTGACAGCTGGATGGTCCCTGGGAAGGTCTAGGGGGCCACAGCCAGACAAGAAACTTTTCCCCAAAGCTACTATTGCTGCTGTTTTGCTAGGGTTGGCCCACAAAGCCTGCCGCTGGTGCTGCTGCCGGGCTGCTGCCGCTGCCTCCACACACTGCACCAAGACCGCCACGGTTGGCGGCAGCAGCTCTACAAGCACTGCTCCTGACAGTTGCTGCTGCTGCCGCTCTTGCGCTTTGGCAGCAGCAGCAGCAGCAGGTTTGCCGCCGTTTGCATCTCTTGAAGGACTTGCTGTTGCTGCTGCTGCTGATTGATACAGCTGCTGGAAGATGATTTCCATGAAGTCACAGCAGGTCGGCTGCAGTGCTGGCTGTGTCACACACTGCAGCAGTATGGCCACCAGGTATCTGGCTACTGCTGGTGCCGTGACCTCTGAGGGCTGCAGCAGGTGCAGCAGCAGCTCTACCTGACCCAAGCGCTGCAGCTTGTGCACTACATGACCAGCAGTAGTGATGTTCCTGACAGCAGCAGCAGCAGCAGCAGCATGCATTGGATGTCATGCATTGGATGTCATGCATTCCAGATGGCACATCGTCCAGTCAAATTCCTGCTGCAGCATGTTGGCTGTGACTTTTGTGTTTGGCAACATAAGTGCGTGCAGTGTGGCGATGCATTCTGCATTCATTGCAGTAATTGGAGATGAAGCAGCAGATTCACTCCCCATTAATGCCTAATTGTGTAGGTATATGTATATTTATCCCGTTATTATAGCCATATTCGCCCGAATCTAGGGAAAACTACCCATGAATATATCACTGTATACTTTGCTATATTCCTTACCCACCTAAGAAATATCAGCAGGGATATACAGCAGGTTAGGAAGGGCTTAAAGCATAAAAAGTTCATAGCCACACCCGGACTCGAACCCATGTTCCTCGCACGCGAGGCCTGCGCTCTAACCACTACGCTACCAATCAGCAGCGTGCCCAGCACATGCTCACACTGCTGGCAGTCAACATATATACGAAAACGTTGCTATTTTCCGGATTTTTGCAACCGTTGAGCTATAAAACCCTGTTAGAGTGTCGTCATGATCATTCCTGATGTTGAGTGGCCAGCAACAGCCAGTGCATCAGCATGAGGTTCAAAACAAAGGTAGGCCACATGTCAGCATGTACATTCATGTGCTATAATAACGGGATAAACGATTTATCTGGTCGCTATGTTGGACTCGAGGGTGGATACGTGGCCATATTCCCTGCTCGGTAGGGAAAATCCTCCCGAGGGGTAGCCGAGGGAGGATTTTCCCTACCGAGCAGGGAATATGGCCACGTGTCCACCCTCGAGTACAACATAGCGACCAGATAAATAGTACATGTATATGTGTATGTATATGTGTGTATGTCTGTTTTCAGCTCACTTGTGTATGTTGAGCAGCAGCTTCATCATTCCCCGGGACCTTAGGTGTGACTTGACCAGCCAGCTCTCATGCCCGGTCAGCTCCCCTTTTCTCAACTCCTGCTGACTCAATGCCTGTCACATGACATGTTATATAACAACTCATTACACAACAAACAGCTCCCGTCAAATGCCATCTCACAAAGACTTTTCATTGAATTCTGGAATCACTCATCTATTAGTTCTGCTCATGTACTTATGCGTGCAACTCCTGGTAACAGACACCCAGATTCAGGACAATTTAATACCTTTCAACAGTCTAAGCCGCATAGTAGAGCCAGTACTGGCCGACATGTCTCAACCTCAAAACCCTGGGCCCGCCTGAACCACCACCCGCCCCTCACCTCAGCAAATGCCAGACAGGCCTGCACAGCAACTGACTGCGGGTAGAACAGTGCTGCTGCCTCACGACCAGCTGCTGCTGCCACCCACTGCTCCTGCTGCTGCTGGGGGTCAGTGGCGGCAGCAGCAGCAGCAGTGGTGGTGCTGATGATGGATGGCAGCGAGAGACCGAAGAAGCGATCCAGCAGCACCAGGCGGGTGGGAATGGTCTGCTCAGACAGATAGGCAGGCAAACATACAGACAGTCAGTCAGTCAGTCAGGCAGGCAGGCAAACATACAGGCAGGCAGGCAAACATACAGGCAGGCAGGCAGGCAAACATACAGGCAGGCAGGCAGGCAGGCAAACATACAGGCAGACAGGCAGGCAGGCAAACATACAGGCAGGCAGGCAGGTGGCATCTGACAGGATCTGTGATGGATGATCAATCTGAGAGTGGCAGTGGGGGGAGGAGCTGCAGGTGTGCACGCACAGAGAGGTAACAATACAGCAGCATCAGCAGCAGGACCTGGTCGATTGTTTACTGAAGAAGAAGGTTCACGTATTAAAGGTGGAAGCTGATCTTCCATGGTTGGCTATTCTATTCTTTCTATCTGTTGTCCAGCACGTGCTGCACAGGTGCTGGCTTGACCTGCTGGGAGCTGTCCATGCTAGAATTGCTCCTGCACATGTTGTGATGAGATGCCACTGGGCTATTGCTGAGCATTGACTTTGTTGAGGCAGGTTTGACATACCGTTCTTGGTGTTTTTCCCGCCTTGCCAGCCAGCAGAACCATACGCGGCTTCAGCTGGGGATACTTGGTCAACGGCAGCAGAGTGCCAAACACGTGAATCCTGTACCGCTCCAGCAGAGCAGGCAACTGCACACCCGCTGCTGCTGCTGCCAGCTGCTGATCATCGTCCATATTGTGCAACAGCGATACCGTGATGCTGCTGCCATATTCATCTAAGACTGCTGCTGCTGCTGCTGTGTTGTCCGCTGTTTTTGATGTGTGTTGGCACAGCAACGGTTGCAGCAGGGTCAGCTGCTCAAAGGTGTGCTTGCCTGACAAGAACCACTGCCACAGCACAGCAGCAGCATGGTACTGCAGGTACCCAAACCGGTCTGCATACCGCTGTTGCACTGCCATGTAATCAGCAGCAGCAGTAGCCAG
Organism: Coelastrella sp. MACC-549; assembly: GCA_018290735.1. Taxonomy (NCBI): domain Eukaryota; kingdom Viridiplantae; phylum Chlorophyta; class Chlorophyceae; order Sphaeropleales; family Scenedesmaceae; genus Coelastrella; species Coelastrella sp. MACC-549. Next base: position 123,944 of record JABEVS010000019.1, on the reverse strand, counting down.
CTGTAAGCAGCAGGCCCTGCTGTCAGGGTCAGCAGCAGGGCTGAGTGGAGGCACAAGTTCCAAAGGCAGTTGCTGTGTTACTGCTGCATGGCCCAGCAGCAGCAGCAGCAGCTGGGTGTCGAGGGTGTTGGGGGCTTCTTGGAGCTGAAGTGCTGCTGCTGCTGCAACTTGTGCTGCCGATGCCAGGTCAGCAACCTGTGAAGCATAGCATTGCAATCGTTTATGACCAGTTTATGTTTGCTCGTAAACCATCAGGGCAGCTGCTGCAACAACATCAAAGGAATCCCAGGAGTAACCAGCCAACACTTGCCATGATCAAATGACTAGCGCTGCAGTATAAACACTCTCACAACACAAAAAAGTGTTGGCCATGAGCGAGACACCTCTGGCGGCCTTCATATCCAGTCCAAACAAGAAACTCACTGGTCTGCTATGAGCAGCACAGCTTCTGTGGCCCCTCACCTGCACCACCGCTGTCTCCCACAGCAGCAGTGTGTTCTTGGCATTCCTGATCGCATCCAACCTTGGACCTGCATCATCTCCATGTCCAGGGTTTGATCTGATCAGATGTACGGCAGCCTGCTGATCTTCTGACAGCTTGTACATTGTCTGCAGCTTCAGGTGCCGCCCAATGTCCATCATGGCTGTTTTCATTGCCACCCCAACACTGCTGCCGGCCTGCTGTGCTGCTGCTGCTGCTGTTGCTGTACAAACCAACAGCTGTGCAACCAGGGGCCCTGCTCGGACCCTCAGCACATAACTACCACAGTCTAACAGGTCAAGCAGCTCAGTCCTGTAAGCCTCTACATCACTGACGACTGCCAAACTTCCAGAACGTGCCAGCGACTCATCCAGAGATCCAGATAATGCATATACATCAGGAGTAGATGTACTTCTGACCGCAGCAGCAGCAGCAGTGGCTGGAGATGTGCTGCTGCCATATGCATGTTGTGGCATCAGCTGCAGCAGTGAGAGTATTGTGAGTGCCAGCTGCATCTGTGTGGCCTGAGGTAGCGGGTTGTGGCCTGTGACGGGGTCTACTGCTGTGCGGTGCTTCTCAAGGCGACTCTGAACATCACTGAAGATCTGCAGCAAGTCAACACCCAGATCACGATCCCATGTGACAATGCAGGAACTTGTGGGGCTTTGAGATATGGCGTTGAGCAGATCAGCACACATGAAGTGAGTCATGAGTCATTACTGTCAATACCAAGACTGAATTGCTGCATCTTCTCACACACAAATAATCAACTGAGGCAGATGCACATGACCATGTCAACCTGAAGAACAAGGTTGTGGCGGTGCCAGCTACTTTCCTTTTTTTCAGATTAACAATTACAAAATAATCTTTAATTTTGATTATTGAAAAATATTCAAATGTAAAACTCATAAGGAAGATGGTTATGTGTGTCCCTCACCTCCAGCAGTTCATCTAGCAGTGCCGGCTGCTGCCCACCACCCTCCACCTCCATGACCTGATGCTGTGAACCCCCTGAACCCTGACTCACAGCAGCATCAAATGCATCCCGACTAACACTCAGATCCACACCAGCAGCCGGTGCTGACGCTGCCACTGCCTGCAGCAGGCGCAGCAGGAGGTGTAGTGTGGAGAGGGACACCTTGCTGGGGGCCAGCAGGGCGTGGGGGCCCCGCAGCATACCACAGAGCTGGCCCAACTGCAGCCAGCCGCCTGTGACAGTCAAAAGCAAGCAGTAGACAACAACAGCTCATGATCATCATGCACTGTCAGTACTGACTAGTGTCTCTCATTTGGACTGATGGCAGCTCCGCAGTAAGCAGTTGGCATTGTTGCATCCCACATAGGTTAGAGGGGATGTGTTTCTGGGGTCAAGGTGTTTTGAGGTGTCTGCTGACTGAGAGTACCTGCCTCCTGAGCAGTTTGTGTATGACAGGTAGTGCTGCTGATGCTGGCTGGTGTACCCAGCAGGAGTGTAGAAGCACAGCACATGCTGCAAAAACATCAAAAGCAGAGTAGCCCTGGCAAAAGCAACTACCAGCACTTGCGACATGTTGATAGGAGTACAGAGAGAGAAGAGTTCAGAGAGCGAGAGATAGATAGTTGTCTTCATACCTGCACACACTGCTGCAGTCATGGCCTCCACCAGGCCCTCCAGCAATGTCTCCCCTGGAGCACCTCCAGTCAGACCAGACACATGACGCCACAGCTGAAGTAAACCCTGAGCAGCATCAGGACCACAAGCAGGGCTTAACGCCACCAATACCCTCAGACCAACACCCTGAGCACCTGTCAACCCAGCTAAACCCTCATTCAAACCCCCAGCTGCAAAACCCTGACGGAATCCTACAGGGCTTGAGCCACAAATGTCATACTCAGGGTTTGAACTCGGGTCACAGCCAACCAGGGCGGGGGTCAATACCCTGCACCCTAGAACGGCAGATGGCCGACCACTACACCCTGCTAACCCCCCGGTCATCAGAAGTGTAAACCCTGGAGGCCCACTACTGCTGTTGCCAGCAGCAGCGTGGGGTTTAGCTGCTGGTGGTGCCATCACACCTCCTTGTGTGCTAAACCCTGCTGACTGTTGTGTGGCTGTTTGTATTCTGGCAAAGCCCTGATGCACTGGTGTTGCGCTGAAGCTGCTGATAGTTGGGCTGGCTCCTCTTTGTGCTGCTGGTGCTGGTGTGAAATCATCATCCAGGTCAATGTCACCAGCAGTCATAGTGCGGACCTGCAACAGAGATTGCAACATCTGTTATTTCAACAATAGAACAACAATGTAACATTTCTTGTTGCTGCTCTCTATTCCATCTCTACTCCTCCATGCAAGGCAGGTCACTGCTGGGCTGGCAAGCAGGTTGCTAATCTGCTTTAGATCAAAGATAAGTAGGTGACAGACCCATTTTCATTCACACTTCCTTGAGACCTCTGTGAGGCCTGGCACATGCACCAACACACCTTGCGGAACCTTGGATCACTGGCAGCAATCACTGCTGCAGCAGCAGCATCACTCACAACCAGCTGCAGGGCCAGCACCACCGGCTGCAGCACACCAGCTGCCACAGCAAGAGCTATCTGCTGACTGCTGGCAGCCTGCTGCTGCTGCTGATTGCCTGCTGCTGGTGCTGCTGCTGGTGCTGCTGGTGCTGGCCTGTTGTTCATTGTGTCTGTGAGTCTTTGTAGTCGTGCGAGTGTTGCTCCCAGGTGCTGCAGCTGAATCAGCCAGCTGCTGCCAGGGACACATGACAGCTCAGACAGATGAGCCTGGGACAATGAGACATGTTCAACTGTTGTTAGCGGAGTTCTGCAATACTCTTTGATTCTCTAAGACTCATCAATTTTTTGGCAGCAGTGTAGTGTGCTTCAGCAGGACTGTCTGAACACCCTGAAAGTGGTTGAGGTTGTGTAAGGCGTGTGATGGCATGTTGGCAATGCAGCTGATTAGTCAGGAAAATATTGAAAGTGTTGTGATTTGTTACTTGAACACTTTGGTATCACCCAGTCACATGATGTCGGTATATTCTTTTGAATATTCTTCTGACTTGACCTCTGACATCTCTCAGCCCCAGGTCAGGCCAGCCACATGTACTGCTGCTGGTGCGGCTGCTCACCGTCAACAGAGCTCCACACTGCTCCAGGAGCTGCAGCATGAGCTGCTGAAGCTGAATGTGCAGCCCAGCAAGACCAGAAAAACCAACACCACACCAAACACCAACCTGCTGCTGCCGCTGCTGCTGCTGCCCAGTATTGACAAGCTGTAGTTCAGCGCACTTGACTGCAGCAACACATGGTAAGTTTGCTGCTGTGTTTGCCAGCAGCAGCAGGTGGCAGAGCTGCTTGGTGGGGTCACTGTACCGGCTGCTGCTGCTGCTGCTGTCAAGTAGGCCACCATCATGTGCTTGTGGCCAGGCCTCTTCCTGCTGCTGCTGCTGCTGCTGAGGGTCCTCCGTGTCAGGCAGTGCGGCCGTCAGTGCCTGCACATGCAGCATCAGGTGTTGTGACGGGGCTGCAGGAGTACCAGTATAATGGGAGCTTGATTTACAAGACACAAGATGAACAGTTGCCAGCCTTGGGCTTCGGAAAGACACTTGACTTGACTTGACTACAAACCAGCATACAAGTACAATATCTGAAGTAAAGGGGCAAATTTCCAACAAACATGGGTATAAACGTCCTCAGTACAGGTTGTGTAAGTCTTAGGCAGGCAGGTCTTAGGCAGGCAGGTTTTAGGCAGGCAGGTTTTAGGCATGCGGATCTTAGGCGTGTCATGTGATGAGGGTTTAGTGCTGCTCACATGTGTGAGGGTCTCTGCCATCCAATCCGCCAACATGCACCAACACTTCCAGCCAACACTGCTGCCACTTCCAATGCTGCTGCTGCTGTCTGTCGTCTCAACACTGCTGCCAGCACCTGCTGCTGCTGCCAGGCCGGCACCACAGCCATTGGCTGACGAACAACTCGGTGCATCAAGTACTGCTGCCGCTCCAGCAGCAGCATCAGTTGCAGCGCTCAAGACCTGCTGCAATCTTGCTGCTGCTATCTTGCGCTGCATGCATTCTGCTGCGTTGTCTAAACCCTCAAATAACACCTCAACCCTTCTGTCACTGCCCCACCAGCTGCTGGCATGATACCACACTCTGCTGCAGCATACCCCAGGCTGGAAACATCCACTGTCATGAGGTTTTAGAGCAGCTGATCCAGTACTGTAATAACTGTTACTAGGGTTTTGCTGTGAAGGTGACTCAAAAGCTCCAGCTGCACCATTGAGTCCCGGGGTGGGGAGCCCTGGAGCCTCCAGCAGCACCAGCACAGCTGGCAGCAGCAGCTCTGGCAAGCAGCTGGCAGCAGCAGCAGCACTGCTGCTTGCAGCAGTACCAGTAGCAGGTATGGCCCGATCTGCTGCCCCTGTGCTGCTGATTCTAACCCCAGCGCTGCTGATCCTGCTGCCATTACTGCAGCAACAGGCGTCTGCTGTGTCCAAGCATGCCAGCAACAGCTGCTGCCGGAATTTGACTTCTGACTGGCTGCTGATGACTTCTCCAGCACACAGAGTGATCAGCAGTGCCAGCTGGGCATCCTGCAGAGGGACATACTGCTGCTGCTGCTGCTGCTGATGATGATGATGATGATCAGGGTCAGCAGCACCATCAAACCCATACATCACCCGTGGCTGCTGCTGCTGCTGTAGCAGCAGTGGCAGCAGTTGACTCAGAGCTGCTGTCCTGCTCAGCGGTTTGATCAGTTGTCTTGCCAGCATCACATGCAGCAGCCATGACAGGGCCACTGTGCAGCTCAAGAGAAGTCTCTGTGCCAACTGGCCTTCCTCAAGCTGCTGCTGCTGCTTCAATGCTGCTGCTGCTGCAAGTTCAACAATGCTGTTCCAAACGTGTTGCCAGCCTGCTCTTGCTGCTGCTGTGGCGGTACTAGCAGTATCTGGTACAAAGTAGTCAGCTGCTGCTGCTGGTGATGGGGGATCACTTGACCCACTCATGCTGCTGCTGCTGCTGCTGCCAGTTGCTGCTGCTGCTGCTGCTGCCGGATGTACCTCAGCCGGCCAGCACAAAGCCAACTCAGTGAGACACCTCAAGAGCCAGGTCAGCTGCAGCTGTTGCTGCTGCTGTTTGGCTGCTGCTGCCGCTGCCGTTGTGGTGCTGCCAATTGCAGCTGCTGCAACAGCAGGCCCCGGTGTGGTGGACCTTCTGTGACCTGCCAGGGGTGCTGCTGCTGCTGCAGATGTGCCTGGTTGGCTGCTGCTGCTGCTGGTTGTAAATTCCTTGATAAGCTGTCTGGTGCTGCTTGTCAGCTGCTGCAGGAGTGATGTGTGCAAGGATACTGGCAGCAGCGGTCCATGCAGGTGCAGCAGCAGTGCCAGCACAGGACACCACCTGCAGCAGCAGCAGCACAAATAAACGAATTTGCAAGCTCACCCATGGCTGCTGCTTCCACTGGCAAGCCTATACTGTTCATTATGTTTGGTGGGCAGTGCACACTTCTTCAACATGTCAAAACATGCAGGCAGCATGACCACACGGGCAAGGCAGGTGTGCCGCTGCACAGCATGCGGAATAAGTCTGCCAATTGAAGAAAAACTTGCCAGTTTCTGACTCAGATTCAAGTGCAGCTATGCTATCAAGCCTGCAGACATCATGGACATCCCCTCAGCAAAAGACCTGTGCTGTTAATCATCCCCTCAGCAAAAGACCTGTGCTGTTAATCATCCATTCAAACTACTATTGGAACTCCTGCTGCTGCTGCTGCTGCTGCTGCTGGTTGTGTTTGATGAGCTGCGTACCTGTCAGGTTGTCTGTCCACCAGCACCATGAGCTGCTGCTGCGGCTCCATCAGGCGGCTGCGCTTACGTGGCAAACACTCATCATCAAAGGCCCCATCATTATCATCACCATCATCACCATCACCACCAGCAGCAGCGGCAGCAGCAGCGGCCGAAGAACCTTGACTGCCTGACCTACTGCGTCTGAGGCCATGGCCGCCTGCTGCTGCTGCCTCCTCAGCACCAGCAGCAGCTGTCATGGTGCCAGCATTATCATCACCACCACCAGCAGCAGCAGCAGCAGTAGTGGTGGCACCTGAGGCTGCTGCTGCTGCTGCTGTGTGAGGTACTGCGAAGTGGTAATAGAGTGATGCTGCTAGTGCCGCCAGCAACTGGTGCTGCTTGTTGCCTTGAAGGTCCCTGAGGCATTCACAACAACAACAACAACAACAACAATGATGTACTGGTACACAGTAGCAATTACAATCTTGGTGGCACTACTACACAACTCACACCTGGACAACCAATCGGTGGTGGATGAGGTGATGATGTTGTGCTTACAACAGCCCCTTGCCTGCTGCTGCAGCATGCATCTCATATAGGAGTATCAACCAACAGTTGCGGTGCCAGGCCTGGACTTGATTGGAGCACATTCGCCAAATATAAGGCATTTTCTGCAGAAGGGCCATTTTAGTCTTACAGGGGTAAGTAAGGGTTGGCACTGTGGTGGAGACCACCAGAAGGAGCTGCTCTCATCCCACAGAGTTACAGAGGGCTCTTGGTCAAGCTGAGTGACAGTCACACCGACATATGATGACTAGTGATGACTACTTCATGATAGCAGTTCCACCATGCAGCTGAGTCTCATTCAGGAGTGTCACACCGCGCATTACTGCCGTGCTTGATCACACAAGGTCTGACAGATATCACACCTACAACATGACTGCCAGTCAACATGGCTGCCAGTGGCACTGCGGCCAGCAGCTGGCCAGCGTCTCACCAGTTGAAGTTGTCTGCCTCTACGTCCCGCTGCACCAGCTGCTGCAGATCAGTCAGGCCCCTGGTGCCAACATACTGCAGCCCACCCAGACACAAACACACTCGGCAGAAACACAGAACAGCCTCCTGCAACACCACAACCAGCAGCAGCAGCAGCACGAGCAGCAGCAGCAGCAGTGATCATCATGAGGTTGCTTCTTAAGGCATCTATCTATCTGTACCACCAGAGGCCAGGCAATTGACATGCAGAGTCCTTTTGCTTAACTGTACGCTGCTCAGCAAGCTGGGAGTGGCGAGCTGTATAGCTTATCACCAGGCGTGACAAATTGCCACTAGGGATGTCATGGCCATGTGTGAGGTTTGACACTGGCCCCAGCCCTGCCTCACCTTGAGCCAATAATAATAATAACAACAATAACAACAACACAAAACCCTCACCTTGAGGCGGCTGTTTCTTTCCCCCCAGGCTTGTTTGATGTACTGCGCCAGGTGCACGTAACATGATGGACCCACCACCGGCCGCAGCTCAGCACCATACAGCAGCAGCAGGCCATTCAGACAGCTCAGCAGCTGCAACTCAGGCTTGCCAAACTTTCTGCAGGACCATTCGCAGCAGTAGAAGAAGGGTTGCAGCAGTGGATGATGGTTGCGATTTCAGCACAGCCAGGCAGCGACAAGCCCTGAGGAGCTGCACAGCACCTTCATCCTCCTGGGGAACAAATCATAAAGGCTGTGACAATGTGACATGTCAGTGGTGTGACTGAGATGTGAGCTGACAACGCTGCCACCAGGGTCTAAATTATGATGTTGCCTGTGCTGTGAGACAGCTGGTGCACACACTGCTGTTCAGAGCCATGTCCTCGCTTGTCCTGCCACACCTCCACATGCTTACCTCTGTTTCCCAAACCACTTGAGCCCCTCCACACAAAACCCCAAAGTATCAGCAGCAAACTGACTGTTCAACTGCCCAGGCACCCCACCCAACAGGCCCACAAGCAGCGCACACATGCTGTGCTGCTCATGCTCAGCTGCTATCATTTCAGCGCTGCGGCCCTTGACTGCTGCTGCCTGAGGCATGAGACGCCCAGCAGCAGTGGCTGCAGCGGCCTGGGCCTCTGACTCAGCGTGGAAATCGTCTATCTTGCGCTGCAGTGCCTCAAACCTGCACATCACCTCCTCAATGATACCTGACAATTACAGCAGCAGCAGCAGCAGCAGCAGCAGCAGCAGCAGCGTATAGAATGACACCTCAATGATACATATAGAACAACAGCAGGTGTGGTGTGGTGCGTGTGGTACTGCTACCTGACTGATTGAGCAGCAAACCTAAACTGCACTGTTGTCCAAAAGCAACAAAGCAAGTGGCAGATGCCGCAGCCCAGCAATCCCATACACATGCAAAACACATCAGCGATTTGGGCAACGTGTTGAAGAGCACACCTTCTTTCCACAGCAGAAATACCTGAGACTGCAAAACACTGCTTGATCCCTTCTTGCCTCTTTTGTCCTCCCACAGTCGCCCCCCGGCCCCCCTGGCCACACACATGATGACAGAGACACACCACGCACCTTGGAATGCCCCCACATTGCTGCGCTGGCAGTAGTCTTGATACGGCAACAGTGCCTTCTGCAGCAGCACCACAAACTCCTTGCCCAGAGGTGCTGCCAGGCCGTCACCAGGCACTTCGGCATTGGCCAGCACCACTTTGACCTTCTCAAACACAAAGCCGGCAATGCGCAGCAGATGACGACTGCCAGGGACTGCAACAGCAGCAGGGACACAGCGGTGGGGAATGGACAGACAACTTGTTGCAGGCGATTTGCATGATTGCTTCCGCTGCGACAACGGATTGTTCCTCCAACTGTATACAATGGAAGTAGAAGACACCAGCATATGAGCCTGCTGCTTATGTCTATGCTTATGCTGCTGCTGCTGCTTATGCCGCTGCTGCTGCTGCTGACAAGGATGTTAGGGTGCATGTCGGCTCCGCACTGCTGCCTCTACTGCAGTGTCACAACCTTCACCAGCACCCAGACATCAGTCAGCCCAGGCGCTGCTGCTGTAATGATCACGCCTTTTGTTCATTTAGCCCACACAGCCTCTTCTTATGTTGATTCTGCTTCTTCTGCTTCTGCTGCTCACCGCATCTGTCCGTGTTGTCTGCCTCTGCAAAGATCTTCCTGATGACCCGCAGAGCTGTGCTGTCCAGCTGCTTGTTGTGGTGCAGCACCTCCCTGTCAACATAGCTGAGGTACAGGTTCACAACACCAGGCCAGGACGTGTCTGAACAGGTGACACATGACGAGCACACAGCAGCTCAGTGCACAAGCTCTTACATACACAATTGAAGGCAGCACTGCACACTGCTTTATAAGTAAGCGGAGATCATACCATGTGTGAGGTACTCATGATGCTGATCAATGGAACCACATGCATCCTGCAAGAGGATAGTGCCTGATTGTGACGATTTGCGTGACAGCTGTGTGAAGTAATGACAGGCTGTTGTACAGCCTGCCACTGCCACAATGGTGACACAACACACTTGCCAGGCACTGCTGCCAGTGTGTGATGCAAAGAACATACAGTAAGGTTCAAGCCTGCTTGGCGTATACGTTGGTACACAAAACCTGTCATACTGACGCACATGTAAGTTTGTCTTCCGGCCAGAGCTTTGCTGTGTTTGCGTCGAGCTGGTGCAGCACGATTGGGCTGTCAAGCAGTGTGTCCAGCAACTTCACGCCCTCCTGCAGGTTGCAATGCTAGATACACACATCAGCTGGAGTTTGACGTGTTTAAGGCTGACCATTGCTCCTGATGGGGGCATGCAGCCTGCCATGTCATCTAGCAGGGGCTTACCCTGCGCTGCTTCAGGGTGTTGCTGTTCAGCAGCTTCCTTATGTTATCAATGGTCTCCATGGGTGCAGGAGGCCTCGAATAGCTACTTTATATTGCACATCCTGTTTATAGTCGGCCATCTGGCGGTTTGATCATCGGATCAGGATATCAGAGCAAACGTCACTCGACATGCGAAGCGTTGGACATGAGGTAGGGGCTTTGCAGAAGCAGGGCAGGGAAGTAGCCGCACGCTTGTCAACTTGTTGTTGCATGCCTGACATGATCTGTGCCCAGGATCACTTGAATACTGGACTGTCTGGGACTTAGGTTGTAAAAGCTTTGAAGTACTTAGAGCGCGCCATTGCTCAATCGATCCTTACACCTCTTGCCCCTTGTGTACGATAGTAATCAAACTGTTTGGAGTTTTATTTGCAGAGGTCCGACTGCATCCCAAGTACGCTCGCAGAAACTAGCCTTCTCCCTTTGTTGAGTCTGTGAGCTCTATATCATGGCCCCGTTAACAGACGCACAAACATCAGAATGTAAGGAGGCATTTGCTCTGTTTGACAAGGACAACGACGGGTGCATCACAACTGGAGAGCTAGGCACAGTGATGCGTGCTTTGGGAAAGAACCCAACAGAGGCAGAAGTACGTAGCATAATAAAGGAGGTGGACCCAGATGGCAGGGGAGTGATCAATCAACAAGGTGGGTCGATCCTTGCCTTCTGGTTGACAGTTGCACCCGTAGGCGGATCCAGAGGTTGAGCCACGCCTTGTATGACAATCACAATGGTATATGACGCATGTTGCAAGCAGCAGAGGTCTGTCAGCTGTTTGGATGGCACCTGCCAGCTGCTTCATTCAGCCTTGGTCCCACTGCTGCAGAATTCTTGGGTGTGATGGCTCGCGACATTCGCAGCTACGACTCAGAGCAGGACATCCGCAATGCTTGGAAGGTACGTGTAGTCTTGCTCATTTCTTGAGTGAAGGCCATTGTGCAGTACTGCAGTTGCAGCTTCATGCTAGGTGTCTGATGTTCGGCAGAACAGCAGGCCTCTAACGCCTGGTGTCAAAGGTGTGTATTGTGGCAGCAGCCCGGTAGCTGCTGCTGCTGTTGCTAAACCCGCAGTTCTCCTGCTGGCCTCCTGCTACACATTAGGTCGAAGCCCTGATGCTGAGAGCCCTCGCCCAGCAATGGCTATGCATGTTCATGCAGAGCTTGTTAGCTCTGCAAGGCTGTGACACATGTGTAGCCATTGCTGTGCACATGGGGAAGGGCTGTTCTTGCACCTCGGCATCAGGGCTTCCATTTGCTCTGCAGGAGGCCAGCAGGGGAGCTCAGGGAAAAAAGCAGCAGCAGCAGCAGCTACAGGGCTGCTTGCCATTGTAACTCGGCAGAAGTGCATTGCTGTATACACAACAGCAGCTTCAATGACAGAAACGGCTGCTGTTGTATATGTTGCACCAGCATCATCTGCTGCCTGGCAATAGTATGCACCTCTGGCGCTTCTTGATTGTGACAGCATCATCTCAGGATGCATGCACAGTGCAGCTGATAAGAAGGATGCGGCTGGTAGCAGGGTCTTGCTGAAGTGTCTACATCCAGCGCAGCCCTTGTCTACCTCCAGACCAATGCAACTGCTGCACTATTTGCTGCAGACATACAGTGCGCTTGTGTTCCACTGCTTTCAGGTGTTTGACAAGGACCAGCGTGGCTACATTGAGGCCAAGGAGCTGCGACATGTGCTCACCAACATCGGTGAGAAGTTGAGTGGTGGTGAGATGGATGACATGATCAAGGAGGCTGACCCAGATAATGACGGCAAAATCCAATATGAGGAGTTTGTGCGGGTGCTGTTGGCCAAGTGAGGCAGCAGGCGGGCAGGCAGACACAATGCATGGCAAAATGCACATCTGTGCTTGCCGTTGCTGCTGGTATAACGACGGGAGGGTGCCTCAGGCAGCAGCAAGTGCACAGCAGCAGCACAGCAGGAGGGCAACTAGTAAGGCAAGATGCACCATTGATGGCAGCTGCTTCTGTCACAATATTGGTGGCAGAGGTGCACATGTTTCACCCCCTGTCAGCTTGATGAGCAGGTGTGATTGTGCAGGATTTGCTCGCTGCAGTGCATAGCTAGGGTGAGTTAAGTGTCCATTGTCAAGGTTGGGAGATGATGAAAAACAGGGTAAAAGCATGGGAAACGTGGCACTGATTGAGGCCAACTGCTCCGAGCAGTGCACCCCAGCCGCCCTCACTGATGTTGTGATGGGCTCTTTACACCCTGGATGGCATCACAACACTGTGACCGTGTTATATCATGCTGTCGTTAAGTGCCATTCATGCTGCTCTACAGTGTGACTGCTGGAGCAGTGCCACTGCAAGCCTTTCAAAGGCTGAAGTTCAGCTCTAATGCCATGAACCTGTCAAGTTCACAGTCTGACGCAAGCACCTGGCAGACCATCAATTGCCAGCCTGGAGTGCATGAATACAGTTGCTCTAGGCCGAAATAGCTGTATGGTACCAGTGGTTTGTCTGGATGTGCCGCACATTGGTGGCATTGTGCTGACAGGTTCTAACTTGGACAACTTGGTCCCTGAATAGTGACTATTTGAGCTGGCCAGAAACAAACTACACGGCGTGCCCACCCGGCAGCAAGAGTCCTGCTGAGGATAACGTACTAAAGATAAAGATTCAATCTGATAGACACAACACAACAGACACATTTGCACGCAGTGTAATGGTGTGCCACATGTATTTGAAATACAGCTTGCCTGCATGCAGGGTCCTCTACTGTCCGATGTGCAGCTGCCACTACAGTTTGCCATAGCATTTCAACTTGCTGCATGGCTCAATTTCTTTTACAGTGTGACACTGTGTGCAACTTGAGTCAGGGCCAGTTGCATGGTGTACACTCCATGACATGAACCTGAATAAGGATCATTCGAACCTCCGCTGGCACGGGCGATGATCACCAATAGGCTGCTTCATTTCGACTGCACCTCACAGCGTCACCATACTGCAGCGCTGCATGCAGTACGGTAACCAAGCTAGCTTGATGCTGCGGTCAGCAGCCATATATGTGTTCACACACTGGTAGGCTGCCAATTCAAGTTCCATCACACCAAAAGACTTCCTCAAAAGGCTAATGGAAAGGCTTGAGACGGCAAGCATTGCAATAACAGCACGCAATGACAAATCCCGCTGACGAACCAGCAGCATCTGAATCATGAGCGTGCTGCCAGGTGCAACATGATGTGGTCCATTAAAGATGCCAAAAGTGGGCTGCATCATCCACTTGCTGCACACAAAGGCTGATGAACACGTGAGAGCAGGTGCAGCAGAACACTGGACTCGCGCCTGCCAGCAGCAAGTCATGTACACAAGCCCCAGCCTGCATCTAAGGATATGCTGAACATTGTGGTGCAACCACCTGTGATGAGACCATCTGGACAAGCTGCAAACTGCGAACACACCGCCCAAGAAACCCAAGATTGATGTCCCTACAAACTACCACTACTACCGCTTGATATTATACACCTGTTGTCTTTTGAGCCGTTGAGTATTTTCTGTTTTCAACAGCAGACTCCTTCCTGTCTGCAGTACTGCCAGACACCAGTCGCATATCGCAGTACGAGCAACACTGACGACATGGCGATGGAGGTATCTGCCAAAGCATCCCCATGCCGGGGATGAGGCCATGCATAGCTGTTTCTGATCCAGATATACTATCCGTCTATGCATGCTGCCACTTGCACATCCATTTGCTGCACAGCTGACCCATCTATGTACCAAAGCCTGTTACTGCTAACTGTCCATGCTACTGTTGATGCCTCAGCTGCTATCCTAATCAGCTGTACATCGAGCCCTCGGGGGGCTGGGACAACTTCTTATTTGCTGGTGCTGCCATTTGACGCCTGAGCTCTGTAAGAACTGTCTCCATGGTGAACTCGCGCCTCCAGTTTCCCAAGACAGGGAACCTGTTGGGGTCAACTCTGCCGTCCGGCAGAACGCAGTCCATATTAATTCTGCTTTGAAACCTCACCAGAGGCGGCCTCTCTGGATAGTTGATGTCGCAGAAAATCTTAAGAGTGTAGATCCTGCCATCGTGCACCGAGTTGCTGGGGCCTATGATGGTGCCTGTCCAGTTACGCATCAACATATCATCTACGTCTTCCATTCCATAGGATACGGTGCCATCGCCTATGCCCTTTTCTCCTTTCTCAAGCTCCTCAAGCAATCTAAAATTTCTTGGCACAGTTACTGCAGCCATAGCGGTGATTGCGAGACCTTATAAGCTGAACAGTTACCTCTATACTATGCAGCGAAGCCCAGCAAGAAGGAACTGAAAGCAGTTTGCCTATAAGAGCAAAATGACGGGGTCTATCTGTTTGACACCGTGAAGCTATTTCGTGTACGCAGCGCATGCATAAGTATGTTCAAGCTCATCAGCAAGCCAGTCAATGCATAATCCTCAGGCCTCTGGTCAACCAAACGACGATGTGACACTGCAGTAAACCCAGAGCAGTTACAGTACCAGTCACAGTGACCAGGTGCGACGTATCAGTACTACATTCGAGGACAGCAGCACTTTACCTCAACACATTCTGGATTGTTTCAGATTGTGGGCACTAACTCGACTGGTAGGAGACCACCTGGCAGTGCCAGAACTTCGGTGATGATCAGACCCATAAGTTATGCATCAAGTTGTAAGTTACACGAGTGTAACCCGCCCATCATGCACCGCCGGAATGGTGGTCCAATCGTGCTGTAGGTGTGCAACTCTTTTTCATGCTGAGAAAAAGGCCCATGAGCCTGGGATCAGCTGGAAAACAGGTGAGTGACTGTTGCAACACTCATGCTACACTGCATAATGGCGGTTGAACCGCTCAGCATGGATTGCCTTGCGGCCGGAAAGGGTTATTCTTCTTCTTCAGCATGGATTGTTGTTGTCCGCTTCTGAATTGGGGCGCGAGGCCGATGGCAGGATTGCTATGGCTAATGGGTAACTTATAGATATATATGCTACACTGCACAGTGCAAAATGAAACGAGGTGTGCAGTGCCATACGAGCACTCCCGATGTCATCCATCATCAAAAGAGAAATATTCAAGGCCTGGGGTGGGTATCCAGTACAGCTGTGAAGTGCACTTTGAGCATGCATTGAAATCACCATGATGATAGGGATGCTATGAATTGTGAAATACAGTACAACATCCCAGTGGCATTGTACGCGCAATGATATTGCCCATGCATAATGACTCATAATGACTCAGGGTTTTAATGCGCCACAATGCAGCTAATGCATGATATGGCAGCCAGGACAGTCCAGGCAGGCACACAGGGTGGCGCCCCCAACGCATGTCAGCGCATTTGCCATAGCACTTCAACTTGCTGCATGGATAAATATCTTTCACAATGCAGATTAAATATCGCACCAATTGTTTCTTCTTCCGCAACAACTCAAGCTCAATGAATGCAGTGCGCCCCTGAAAGACACCATAAACCACCGGGAGGAACGGCGGCCAACACAGTCCATACAGCAGCAGCATTGCTGTCTACTCTTCTGCAGAGCTGGTAGACTTGCAGCAGCACCGCCACCATTCTCATCCATAACTGACTGTCCCCTCACATACTGCATACACAATGACAACACAAGGAGCTCGCACCGCTGCTGTTGCAGACAGCATGTCTTGCAACTGTGCAGGTCCTGGACTGACCGCCAATGCATGATCTGTCACCCAGGTGCCTGCCAACAGGGTGCCTGCACGGCTCAGCTTCAGTAAACACTGAAGACATGATCCAGACCACCCGGATGACAGCAATTCTCTGCTGAACAACCCAATCCACATTGCATCCAGCCTTGGTACCACACACCTGCTTGATTCTGGATAAACCCTTCTTTGGCAGCATATCAATGTTGTCACAGCAGACAGAAGTCACAAATGGATTTGCTGCTCTTGACATGTGCTGTCACATCATGCCAGCCTCAACAGCAGACAGCCGATGCTGGATCAACCCAGCAGGTACAATGCAAGAGATGTTACTGCAAATGTGGCTGCATCAGTTGTAATGTCTCACATTAAACTGTTGCTCACACATGGGTGCCTAGGTACCTGTCACACAACAACAGGGTCCCCAGGCTTGCTGCAGCACTCCCTGCAATGACGGCATAGCTAGAGCTATGGGTGCTTACCATGCAAAGCCTTGACATCACTACTGCTATCTCAGCTGGCACTCCAACTAGTACAGTGAGCAGTAGCCTGCTGGCACATCGCATTCCAGCGTGTGTGCATAAGCAATTGCATAGTGCATTTGGCAAGTGCATTTGACAAGCACCAGTGATTACTTGTGCTGCAGTAATGGTGTAATAGTTCCAGTCTGCTGCTGCCCTTGCCTGGTTCAAACTCAAAACTACTACCTGCAGCATCACGACCCATAGCGGAGAGGTTGCTCCTCAAAAGAGTATGTTCAATATACTCATAGAAGCACATGAAGCTCAACTACTGTGAGGAGTCTAGAAGACCTCTACCCCCAGTCCATCGCTCTCATCATCACTACAAGCATGCACTGCCTCTTCGTCTTCTTCATCCTCTTCGTCATCCTGGCCTTCCTCATGACTCACTATGCGAACACCCGCTGCCGCTGCTGTTGATGTTGGCTGAGCCGAGCCTGCTGCTGATGCTTGCCCTACTGCAGATGGTCCTTGTGCAGGTGCTGGTGGCTGAGGCGTTACTGAAGCTGCGGGTGCTGCTTGAGGTGCGGCAGCAGCAGTAGCATCGTATTCTGCCCAGGGATCGTCCGGATCTTCTTCCTCCTCCTCCTCCTGGTGCTTTGGTGTTTGCTGCTGTTGCTGCTGCTGTGATGGTTGCTGCGGTACTTCCTGCTGTACTGACAACTGCTGTACCGCATGATGCAGCGATTGCTGATGCTGCTGCATACGTGCTGGAGGTGATGCTGCTGCAGGTGGTTGCTGCAGGGATACTGGGTCTTCTGTACGATCTACTGCAAACAGGGCTTCATCCAGTGCGTCATTCAAGTCTGGGTCAATGTCGTCATCTGCCGCTGCTTCGTTCAGGTGTGCTACTTCTGCAGTGTGGGCGCCTGGTTGAACTGCTGCTTGCTGGCTATCAGGCTCTTCCTCAACTTCTACATTATATCCGGGTATCTGTGGCGTGCCACGTATATGCCTGTGGTGACAGGTGCGGCACAGACAGGGTCGCAAGGCATGCTAACACTTGACAGGGGGCACAGGTTGCCAGCAATCATGGAAACCTCACCTGTAACCTGGTCAAAAGTCAAATTTGTATAACACGCTTTATTGAAGATAGTTAAAGACACTTACTGCCGGTTACGATCATTGTGCTGGCAAGAACCATGTCCTGATGCTGATGTAATCCTGCTACTGCACCAGGGCAATGAACTTACTTGGCAGAGATGCGAGCCGATACTAGCTCTAGAACCCAATCACTACCATTGAAAAAGGCCACACACTCGGTGTCTTCGCCATCCTGCTGCTGCAAGGTGTTGCAAGGCCCGTCATAGTGGAAGGGAGCATCACCCTCGGGCAACTCCGGTATGAACTTGATCTGCACCAGGCACAGTCGTGTAAGTCGTGTCCATCAACACATAGTAGATGCTATTGAATATATAGCTAGGGACCCACCTTCTCCTGCTCCGCGCCGAAGAACAGCAAGTCCCCTTGCGACACCCGCTGCATGGAGTCCGGCTGAAAGTCATATCTATAAGTCAGAAAGCCATCGGTTGTATTGCCATTGAATGTAGCGCCCAGTTTAAGAGGCCTGTCAACAGCAAGCTCTTGAGGCAGTGCCATCTTTCCCACCCGGCAGTTGCATCAACAGGAGACTTACAGCCTACCATACAAAGTCCATGATGCGACAGCGTGAGTCGGCTGTTGGTTTCTATTGATGCACTACCGAAAGCGTCATCCTCCGTGAGGGTACAAAGCCTTCAAATCGTTCAAACTGCATCAGACAGCTAGTTGTCAGGCCACTAAAACACGGCAATAAAGTAAACAGCATTCAATGCAAGTTGCAGTACCCTCATAAACCAGGAGTACCACAGCAGCTGATAGGTACAGTACAGTCAAGACCGCCTGGCAGATGGAAATGATGCCTAACCTACAGCACGTCATACAGCAACACCTCAATGACAATGGCTGGGCTCGTAGATTCTGACACCAGCTCACATGGCCGTCCCGATCATCTTCTGAACTCCAACCTCCTTAATTGCAACAACAGCAACCCACATGCCACTTATGTACAGTACCACAAAGCAAATGCCTGCCTTGCCATGGCTCACATTGTGAAGCTCAGCACCGGATGCCCAAGCATCTCCGGGAAGTGGACATGTTATGGCGCCTCTGTGCCTGCATCTTCCCCCTGTGGTGCCATAGCGTCCATGAGCACCTGATGAGTGTAGTCACCCTCAGAGCGGTAGTCAATACTGCGAGTAACCATCACACCTGTCACCTTGAACTTGTGGTCTTTAGAATGTGTTCCCTTGTCCACCTGCAGCAACATATTCCAACAGCAGCAGCTGTCAGGCAAAAAAAGAATGCCCAGAAACCATTATAGGGAGATAGCTGCGCTACAAGACACGGTGTACAGTACCAGCTGACGAGGGCTGGCTGCAGACAGGGCTTACTTCTGCAGCATGAATCTCGCTATCTCTTGTCAACAACACAATGCAATGCACATACCATGTGGCTACCTTTGCTGGCTCTCAGGTATACCTTGCCACGGTACGTACATAAGTGCAGGCGCCAGTATGAGTGCAGCTTGCCCGTGCCAGCAGAATCACATAGCTGCGTCCAACTATGCATGTAGTCCATCTGGGTCCAACAACAAGTTATGCAACCCCGTATCTGCTGGCTCACCTTGACTTCTATCAAGCATGCCTCTGTTTGTGTGACCAGCAATTTGGCCATGAACTGTTGTGTGTTGGGCTTGTCGTGCATTCCATCCACAAACATGCTGGTACACGCGCAGCCTTTTATACAACTGATGGTGGCACTGCCCATGTGTCGCCAGCTCTTCAAGTGACCTATCCAGACTATCATGTCACGAGCAGTGCCAGCAGCAACAACATTATGGCCAGCAGCAGCACCCCTGCTTGCCAAAAGCTGGGCAGCGCCAGCCCACACATGAGCAGTACCAGCAGCACGTCCTAATAGTGTCTCCTGACGGCTGCTGCTTGCAGCTTTGGCGCCGTTGCTGCTGAAATGTGCTGAGGTATTTGTTTTAACTGCCGCTCGCGTATCTACTTTCATGACTAGTCTTGCACCAACCTTCCAAGTCACGAAACCCCACTTGGGCTTTTCTGCTGTGCCTTCATTCAGCCATTGCCAATCTTTGCTTTCAACAACAACAGCTGGAAACTCTTCACCCACAATGCATGCCAAGTTGGTGCTCTCATAGTTCCCTGGGAAAAGGGGCGAAGGAACCTGCACACACCAATGAAAGGCCATTGTATTGCTGTCTTGTGTCTGCTGTTGGGCTGCATGTTTTTAGTATTAGCTTCTGTCCAGAGCCCAGAGAGTTGATGAATATCAACTTTCAGTGCCAGAGCACATGCAGGTGAGATCAGGCACCCCATCCAGTGTTGGTATTGCACACGACAGTGCCTTGGACCAAAGCTTCAGAAGCGAGCAGTGCGCCACATAGCAACGTGGGCAAGAGCGCTTCAAACAGGGAAGCACTATTTGCAAAGCAACTGTAGAGTTTCCATCTCTGGCTTCACCCACCTTGCTCAATGGGTGTGCATGCATGACGCTGTCATCAAGAGGTACAAGCAAACTGTCAATGTATGTCTGCTGTATGAGATTGACGGCCATATCTGCCATGTACTTGTGACCCAGTGGTGTTGGATGTCGTTCGTCCTCCAAGTAGAAGATATCATTCCTGCTGAGCCCTGGCTGGTCAGACCAGAGGCCATGCCAAACAACATTGCGGAAACTCAGCCAGGGCAGTCCGTAATACTGGGCCAGAACACCATACTGATCTTCAGCTACAGCCAGCAAAACACAACAGCAGCAGCAGCAGTCACATGTTGGTGGCATAAGCAGGAGGCTGACTGCAGGTATTCTGGAAGCTGCTCATCACTGCATGATCATGTGACTGGTATGACAGCGCAGTGGCAGTCCAATGTGCCAGTGCGCTGGCACAACAACTGTGGCCACATCTTGCCATGTGAGGCAGCTTTGTGTACACCATTTATGCACCTGCCCAGTGTTCATTGTATATCAACACACAAGTAGACAGCGGAGCTGGTAGTTCTTGATTGATACAATATTATAAGGCTTGACTGATTGCAGTTGTTCCTTCAGCAGCCCGCTAAGAGGAAAGAGGCTCCTTCAATCGTCACCTGTGGCATAGAACGGCAACTTGTCCTGCTTGATGTCTGTTGCCAGAAACTCCATGAGCACGACAGCTGGTGAGCGTTTGAACTGCAGCAGCTTCCTCAGCAGCCGCTCAAATGCCATGACCGGGGTATTGTGGATAGAGCTATCTGTATAACCGTCATTGGTTGCTGCACAGAGTATCAATTGTACATCAGACGCAGCAGTCAGAGGAGGCTGCAGGGTGGCAGGGGCTTTGCAGCGTGTGGGAAAAGCTTACAGAAATTAGAGAGGACAATGCTTTGCGGATGGCTGTGACTTACCATACTCCACAAAGACAAGGTCCACCTCCTGGTCTACGAAGTTTTTAAGGCACATAGATACGTATTCACTCTGTGTTGCCGGCACACAACCATTTTTGAAGGTCAATTGAGCTGCTGGGTGGGTTGTATTCATCCAGTTTGATAGAAGAGTGAACCAGTCTTCTATTCCCCTCTGCACCATATGTCCCCAGCTGATTGAGCCTCCTATCACGCCCACGTTGACACTTCTTCCGGTAAGTAGTTTATCTAGAACCCGCCTCAGCCGTAAATTTGCGCCTTTGTAGACAAGTGATCGCTGCAGCTGACCTCTGCTGAGGGAATGTTTGTAGGCCAGCATGTTTTGATACGTCTTGGCACCCCTCAGTAGTTCTGGGTTGCCAACTACTGCCAAATAAGCATTGTGTGATAAGTCAACAGGTGATGCTCCTGTGGCAGAGATCATGGCAGCATCAGTGAAAGGCGCCCTGCTGTTCAGCAGCACTGCAGCTGTAAGCAGCCATGCGAAGCAATACGGCACCATGACGAGATGTGTGCTTCTCAATTATAGCACACTGTAGAAAGCGCATCAACAGCTGCGATCTACACGGAAAATAGCCAACCAACAGGCACATGGGTAGCCTCGACTCCTCGTAGGTCGCCAGCACTGCATCAAACCTTGCGCGCTAGAAGCTAATTTGATATCATGTTGGTGCCAGGTGCGCCAGCGGGAACGGTGGAGCAACGGTTCAATTCACTGGACACTCTAGCATTGCCACTGCCTCAAACGGTTTGCCATGATCACCACTGTCTTTGCTGCCGTGGATAGCCTGCACACCAAGTCACAAAAACAGCCGGCCTGCGCTGTCACTGCAAGTCCCGCCCATTACCGGAGGGGTACCTGACGCATGTTGGTTTGGGATGCTGCAGGGATGACTGGCAACTCCACCTATGTAAAGAAGTCGAAACTTTTGCGGCGGCAAGCACAGGAAGAGCTGTTACAGGAGCCACAGGCCTGTCCCGAATAAAGCACAAGCTGCAACGCGGCAGCATCACTGCAATACTGTAAGAGCCGAGCCAAATGTCTCCTTCGGGTGGATCGTTCGAAACCTTGGCAAAGACTGCAAGACCTGCTTGGGAGTGGAGCATACAGACAGCTCACTACTGTGCATGATGCGATTCTTCACTCCAAGTACATCACAGGGCTGCCTGTAGAGCCTGCCCTGACCTGTGGATCGGCACCAGTGTTGGGGCCTGTGTACAAGGTGCTCAAGGCACTGCGACCTGCTGCACTGCGGTCGTTACTAGATTGCCGGTTCAGTGATGACCCTCAAGGCATTATGAAAGTGCCGTAGCAGACCTATCAGGTGCTGTGTGTCTGCACACAGGCTACAACTGGCTTTGATTACTGCAGCTGCCACTTCTGCATGCTGGCAAGCTGCAGGATCATCTGTGCTATCTGACCGGCAGCAGGGACTGCCGTGTGGCTCTGCAGCTGCGAATCTCTAGGCAGGCTATGCTGTCAGGGGCGTATCTGCAGCATGAGCAGCAAGCGAGCATAAGCAAAAGCAGACTGGCATGGATCCCTATGCAAACTGACATTCAGCATCTGCGTGAGCACATCTGAGTGCTATGTCTCTGACATACTGTGATGTACTGTACCTGCAAAGCGATACTTATTGTATGCAATTGCAGCAGACAACTGATGCAGCTGCCAGCAACAATCAGACCCGTACAGTAAGCACAGCACATGATCCACAAACAGGTGGTCTGCAGACAGGTTGAGTAATGCCTGCAGACAGCTGTAGTCTTCTTGCCACAATACTCGCACCTTGAATGCCAGATGCGCGTGCAGACTGCTCTTCAATGCAATTTGCTTTGTTCCCAAGATTTACCTGAAGAAATGGTGTGAGAGCCAATATGCACTGAGTTTGGGATATCGCGTCAGTTCCTGGCTACCTCGGTCAACATGTACAATGCCGTATCTAGCCCGATACCCGTCAGTCCACTCAAAGTTGTCCAGCAGAGTCCAGGCAAAGTAAGCTGCCAAATTGACATTGTCGTTGGTCACTGCTGCGCACAAACTGTTCAAGTGATCCCTGCAAAGGCATTCAAGAATGATCATACATAAGATCTGATGTGACTCCCAGAGTGTCTGCAGGCGCCTATGGAGGCATGGTGCACAATGCAGGAAGGCTGTGTGCTGTGCCTTTAGTTGCTGTTGATACGCACACTCCAGAAAGCCAGTGTCAACACCAAACTCCTCAATCGCACACTCCTTCACAGTACAGTGTCTCACTTGTTGATCTGGCCAACTCCTTCACTATCTCTCACCTGTAGAAGTCCAGCCTATGTACGTCTTTGAGCAGGTCTCTTCTGCTCCTGGTGGCCTCCCCAGGGCTGGCTACACCGTTCTCAGTGACCCACACCTCCGGCCGCCTGTACCGCTGACCAATCCAGTTGAGGGTGGACCTCAAGCCATCAGGCGCAGTGAACTGCCAGAATGTGTCGCTTGGGTCACCCGGGTAGCGGCCAGCGATATCTGTCAGGGACTCCTCATACAGCTGCACAAACAAACACAATGCACTTTGTTTACGTTTGGACACAGTGCAACTGCGGCCACTCTGCTCTCCTGTCATTGCAAATCTGTTGAGAGGTGACTGCAGAGATGGTAGATCTGGCAGTCAAGCTTGAAGAGTACCAGAGACACTGCCATCCTGCCATCACAATTGTACAAACTGTCAGTTCTTGCTGTCAGCATCAACATCAATCCTCGTCAAGGTGATGCATAGTACAATGTTCCTCAAACATGCAAAGTTCTGGGGCTTTCTAACACTAGGAGCCATCAAGATTACCTGGTCTGCAGGAGCTCCCATAGGTGCCTTGCCCACAAAATGGCTGGTGTAGTAATTGATGGCAAAAAAATCCACACTGCCCGCTAGCAGCTTCTTCTCTGGGTCCTTGAACCTGGGCAGGTTCTTTTGACTCCTCCGAAGAACCTCTGGGTAGTCACCAAAGACCAGCGGATCTGCCATCCAGCCCAGCTGAAACTGCATGTAGACCTCTGTGGCATTCTGGTCTGTTGGATGGGAGGAGACAGCAAAGTAGCAAAGGTGTTCAGTTGGTGGATTCAAGGTGTGGTGGCAGAGTCATCCATGTTCACAGGGGTAGGGAGACCCATATTGACTGCCCAGCATGGCTATGATGTTTGTGTAGCAGCTGTGCAACACAGTATAAAGAACTTCTCATACTGCAGATGGCAGAGGCTGCTGGCATCAGAGCTGGCATCACTCAGTCTCATCAGCAGCGCATACGACAACCTTGCCACAAGTCTGCCACTTTGCAACCCACCCACCTTGTTTGCTCTTGGGGTCTTTGGGTAGTCCCCAGTGTGCAGATAAAGCCAGACTTATTCGCCCACCTTGCGTGGACTGGTACTTCAAGCGGTACAGCTGCACTGCCTTCATATGGGCCAGCAGCAGAGTGTGCCCACACCTGTAATGCCCATAGGACCCCCGCTCTACCCCTGGCGCATAGATTCCAACACCATACCCCAACTGACAGATAGACATCGGTTCACTAAACGTCAACCAGTGCTTGACATATGGCCCCAGGTGGTCAAAAACAATGTCTGCATAGTATGCAAAGTCATCTGCTAGCTGGTAGTCCAAGAAGCCCCCATAGGTATCCTGCAAAGATTTTCACGCAACAAAGTCAGCGCTACCCATGCCACCAATATTGTGTCCTCACTTGCAGTCATGTTTCTTTCCTGACCCTCAAACACCACATGCCAGTTTGCTGCTCCCACCAGCCAGTGCAGCCAGCCAGCTGGCATGTACAGCGTGACCGGTGAGCCATCAGCAGCCGGCTGCAGGTCAAAGTATGCCCCACCTACTGCCTTGATTTCTTGGAGCAGTTCATGAGTGGGTTCATGCTCGCACTCTTCTGCTGGTATGATGCCATAGCAAACGCAGCCTGCAGGCTTCTTCTTATGTCCCTAATTTCACACAACACACAACAGAGCAGCGGCCACCCCAGACCATACTTACACATACTCATCACTTACTTGCAATACTTGTGGCAGGTCCAGATGGTAGAGTGTTACCACTGGTGTTATTCCTGCAGCATGCAGTTCCTGCAGCAGGGTCTTGTAGAAGCGCACGCCTGCTGCACTCAGCTGTGTGCCTCGACCACCCCCTGGCAGTATCCTGGTCCAGGACAGGGACAACCTGGTGACGATACAGCCACGCAGTGCATTCAGTTTCCATTGACCACCAGTGATTCACGCAACTGAGTGTTGGACAAATGCAGATGTACCAGTAGCTGCACAGGCACCTTCACCGTGCTACCGCGCTGCATACAGTTGCGCACCATATCATACTCGGCTGTGAAGGCTGCCAGACATATCATCCTTCATAGGACCCAGGTTGACTGGGCACATGGTGTCTAGGGCTGATCAAATTTCACCCAGTGAGATACCTGTAGTGCTTTATTCCCAGTGCCACCATCAGCTTGATATCCTCCTTATACAGGTGATAATGGTTTGCTGCCAAATTACCGGTGTGGTTGCCAAAGACATTGCCTGGTGTCTGACTGAAGGTGTCCCAGATGCTGGGGGAGCGGCCACCTTCATTCCAGGCCCCTTCAACCTGTTTCCAAACCACAGCAGGCAGCAGGGTAACCGTCTGCTAGCCGAGGCTTACTGATGGATGGCTGCAAACTGCCCAGCAGATAATGCGTACTGCTACTCTTGCACATTTAGCTGGGTGTAAAGCGTCCCGGGCCACCACCACACACTTGCTGCTCATGCCCTGCTGCTGATTTAGTGGTTGCCATCACAACAACAACCTGCCGTGCATGCATGCGCAGACACTGCCTGGCCAATACTTTGAGTTTCATCTGCTAGCAGCGGCAGCAGGGTGCTGCAAAACTCTGCTACCGCTGCAACCAGCAGGTGGCTGGCTGCGCAGCAGCTGCTTCCAGCTCCACTAAGAAAACTACTACAGCTTCTGTCATTCTAGACAGAGACATTCCCATACATAGCTGGCCTGGATACTGAGCCATGTGCTGTAAGGGCTCCGTTTGAAGCTGTCTCAGGCAAGGATGCAGCTGTCCCTGGCACCAAAGCTGAAGCTTGCGCAGCAGCTAGGCAGTTGTCACCAGGTACTGCGCCGGGCTTGTGCTGCTCTGACTGACATTCGAAACACCATGATCAACGATACATGCTCTCTATAAGTTATGATTGTGCAACAATGTAAGTTGTGATAGCAACGCTGCAGTCCATTTGCATGAAGCAGGATGCTGTTGCTGCCTGGACCCTCTGCTGTTCACATCTGCCCCTGTTACCTGGTATGCTGAGGTGGCTACCCCCCAAGCTATCTTGCTGCGAAGGCCAGCTGAACAGCCCTCAGGTGCTTCAGGCAACGAATTCAACAGCCTCTGATCAACCTGCAATCAAGGCATAACAACAGCAGACATCGCCGCTGGCTGCTTGCTGTTGCTGCACTCCTCCTAACCGATTGGGCTGCCGTTGGAGGGGTTGCCTGCAGGATCTGCAGGTTTGTTTGTATTGTATAGTCCCCTTGCTTGAGCGCAGATGATGGGTATCTGAGGGACTTGCTGATGAACTTCAAGGTCTACTTCGTCAACAGCTTTGCTGCCATGCTGATGTGCTGCCGTGCCTCTATCACATTTAGCGCTTGCTGCAGTTGAGCAGGCCACAGTTGCTATTCTTCGTGTGTGTACTGCTGTATCATACGTTGCTGTAAGGGATTTACCCCTGTGCGGGTGCACTTGCGTGGCTTTTACTGATATAGCTGTGTTAAGGGAGGGTCAGCTGCTGACAGGTGCTGTCACATGCAGCAGAAACGCCAGCTGCAGATATTTGAGCTGCGTTAAGCGTGCATGAGACCTCTATAGAGCACACTGATATGTTCATACCTTTGGGACGGCAGCTTGGTAAGCTGTACACAGCAGCAACACCGCCACCAGCACCAGTCCTGCAGCAAGTGCCAATATCAAGGGGCTGGGCCCCCTGGTCAGGATCCCCAGCCCCCTTTTGCGTCTTTTAGGTTTGACTTCGCCAAATTCAATGTTGGCAGCCGTTGATTTCGGGGAAATGTACGCTGCAACGTTGTCAGCGTGTACACCGTTGGCCAGTTTTGTTGCCAGCCTATGGCATCGACCGGCCTCGGCAGTCACATGTATTGCAGCAACTATGTATTATGTCTATTATACACAGGTATTGCAACAACTCTGACGTCCTGACGAAGTTCCGCAAAGTGGTCCCACAAAAGCTGCCGGCAACGCTGGTAATCTTTGTGCAAAGATTGTGACAAAATCATTTGCAGAATAAGTTCAGTACGATGCAAGTCACATTCGTCACCGAGCGAGCGACTTGGCGGTTACCTAAGGGGAGTCACTGTCATTTTCGAGCCCTGCGCAACGAGGCTTCCATGTGAGTGCTGAACACAACGTTGTCTGTCCAGGCTGTGTTATCGCAGTGTTCGCAGAGCTGTAGTGGAGTATTGCTGTCCAGGCTACTGCAAGCTCTTCCATCTGATCGCTGCGAGGCACAAGAATGCAAGTTGTATTATTAACTGGATGCAGCTCAGGTGGTATAGGATGGCATCTGGCCCGGCAATTCGCCCTGAGGGGATGCAAGGTCTACGCAACAGCCAGGTCCATTCAATCCATGGACGGCCTTGAGCAGCTCGGATGCCATCTGCTGGAGCTGGATGTCACTAACTCCAAGCAAATCACCCAACTGATGGTGAGGATCGCCTCCAAAGCCGCTGTGGAGGTACCGCTGTGAGCAGTGACAGCAAGGTGCATTGTAGGTTGTCCTTCCATTTGATTGTGCTGCCAGGCAGCAACTGCACACGTAAGATCACAGACTTTGGGCATTCACGATGCGACTGCACAATGCCTAGGAGCACTATCCCCAGATCATTGCACCACAGCAGTAGCCTTACATCAACACTAGGATCAGGAGCAGAGCACTGCTGCCACCAATGCATACTTTGCATCTACGCTGAACTCTCGATGCAGCAAGAAATTCTGAAGGTGGAGCAGCGTATTGACGTTCTGGTCAACAATGCGGGACTGCTGGCCAAGGCTCCTGTGATAGAGGCAGATATGCAGCACTACAAGGCAGTCTTTGATGTGAACTTCTTTGGAGCGCTGGACCTCATACATGCAGTCACGCCAGTAATGATGCAGCAGCGATCAGGCACGATCATCAACATCGGTTCCATTGCATCCTACAGCTCTCAGCCATTCTGGAGTGCCTACAGTGCAAGCAAGAGCGCCCTGATGAGCCTGACAGATGCGCTGAGACCAGAGCTGAAGCCATTTGGCATCAAAGTGGTGTATTGCGCCCCAGGTAGGCGGTCATGTAGCGACTAACTGCAAGGGCTATTCATCACATGACACAGCCAACAGATTGTCACAAATGGCCCACCTGACAGAGCAAGTTGCAGCAGTGAACTGTCTCCCTGCACCTTCGTTTTCCGGGCTGTAATGCCTGCCGAGGTGTCCAGAGCTGATGTATCAAAAGGTTGCGGCAATCTCATTGCTCGCAGGGCTCATTGCGACCCAGTTGGACTCCAAGGCACGCAGCAGTGGTCTCAATTATATAGATCCCAAGGGTCCGTATTCTGTATCACAGCAAGTCATGGACTGGGTCCACAAGACAGAGAGCATCAAGGATGGCACTCCACCTGACACCTTTGCTCAGGGCTTTGTACATATGGCATTGTCCCAAAACCCACCTGCACACTACATAGCTGGCAAGGTGTCCTGGCTGGTGTGGTTTTTGGGAAGATTTATGCCGCTGAGCCTGATGGACAAGTTGTACATGAACGCGACTGGCCTGCATCAGATTGCCCAGAAAGCTTCTTAATTTCTGCATGTAGTGGTTCATACTCAACAATGCAGCAAATGCAGCACATGCTACACTGGGTAATGTGCAGTCAACATGGTTGTCATTTAAACACATCTGCAGGGGAGGTCATGATGTTGCAGGCACTGAGCGTCTGCGTGAGCGCTGCGAGAGCACAATCACACAATATTGCAGTCAGGTTAAGCCTGGAGAGCTGTTGATAAGATGTTGGGGGCAATGTCACGGCTGTCAAACGCATTGTTCAGCAGTGAGCATGCAAGACTGACATATATTGACAATGGCATGCTGTACTGCGATTTATCAAGAATTTGTTTGACATGGCTCTCACTGCGTGTCTTTTTACTTGTCCTGGTGCGTTAACATCATCTCCTGTCACCAACGTTGCAGTTCAGGTGCATATTGCTGTCACCATGGTTTGTATGTACATGAATTGTGTAGGAGCAGCACACACACACACTCTACGAGGTTCCACAGTGCTGGGGAATTATGCAGGCACATGTTGAGGCCGCCAACATGGCACATCTTGGGGGATTACATATGCACGTATCTAGGGCGCCAACATGCCACACTGTTGTGTGATTTACTTGCAACATGACCGTCCTACAAGTTATGCGTATAATAAGCTGCAGGTTGCATTCAACCCCTCTATATGGACAGTGTCCATGCAGTGGCATGCCTTAAGGGTTGCAAATAAGATGGTGTGTTGGGGTTTGAATGTCATTGTATGCCATGTGCCACCACCAAGTCTAACGCTGTTGCATACCCAATGACTATGGGGGGAGGATCTCGGGCCTTGACACTCAGACGCCTGGGCGCCGGTGTTGCAGGGCTTCTTCTACTTGCCAGCAACCGCTTTCAACTGCCTCTAGTTGCCGTACAACTGATCATGTCTGGTCTTCACAGTGCCATACTAAACACTGCTGGCAGCAAGCAGTACTACGGCATCTTCATGTACAGCCTGTGCCAGGACGCTGTTGGGCAGGTGTCTGAATGCTTGGCAACGTTGCATTGTTAACATTCAGTATGATTCCATCAGCTGTTGCTGGCAACTGGCTTAAATGTCTTGGAAAGCTTTTGTGAGTGTGTGCTGGTGCGACAAGACTGGGATTCTCAATCTTGGTGTCATGGTTGCAACCATGGTGCCAAATGGCGCGGGTGCTCTGCACTGTTGCAGGTGTCAGTGCCTGGGACTGAAACTTGCACGAGTCCACCTTCCGTCCACACCACTTTCAGATGCGTAGTTTATCACTTGTGACAGGTGATGTGGCAGATGTCGCCAGCAAATGCGCTCGTTCTCAGCTGCTTCAAAGTTCGTCACTACAGGATAAGACGCGACACGCGGACAACCAGCAATGACACCTCACCTGTCTGTACACAGCGCATAAGTTGTTACGTGGTGCATGCAAGGTACGAGGCGAGGAATAGGCTGCTGACCATGGAAAGTTTGCTGCTGGCAGCACTCAAAGCGTAGACTTTGCAAAGAGCATGGACGCAGCCTGCAATGCTGCAGACTTATCACAGGTTGTTTGTCGAGTAGAACGATAGCATGCAACAACCGGCGCTGGCGGTTCCAGCCAGTCACCTCCTTACCAATAGCTTGAGGGAGGCTATCAACGCGTTGTACTCGCAAAATCACACGTACGTGGCAGTACGCACAACATTGACACCTTCCTGAAACCTCAAATGATCTTTCCCAAGTACTTGTACCACCCTGTTGCTACAGCAAAGCCCATGTGCTGTTGCAGGCAGGCACTTCTTCATATCATTCGAAACGATGTGATAGTCACTTCACGGCATCAGTTTACCTGTTCGCTACCCAATTGCTTGCTGTTCCTGGTATGCAAATTTGTTGCCCTCTGCAGATTGCAACGCTCTGCAGATGCTTGGCTGCAAAACTTCAGATCCTCTCCAGGATCTTGGAGGACCTGCCTGCTCTTGCTAGATTTTCCGCAGCTGCAGGAGCATGAATGCTATTTTGCGGCAAACAACATTAAGGCAGCATGCCAGAGGCACCAGGTCAGTGCCTCAACATTTGGCAGCGTATCCAGCTGTAGCTTGACATGAGCAGGCCACTAGACTTAGTTTCCATACCTTCCTCGTGCAGGCATTGTATGTAAATACGTTATTAATCACTGTCACAGTCGGTCTCAGCATGTCAGCTGCATCAGAGCGCAGAAGAGGAACAACAAGGGCTGATCACCAGCACCTGACACAGGAGCCAACATGCATTGCTCACCTGCAGGACATGCTGGAGGCGATGCAGTTGCACGAGATGCTTGGCAAGCTTGCTCTGCATATGCAAGCATGCATACACAAGCACCAGTGGTGAGCGCAAAGTAGCTGCTTACTAGTGTCATCATTGATGGTATCCTTGTTTGTGCTGGCTGATCCGATCCTACTTGGAGTTTTCTAGAAGCTTCGCTATGCACGAGCAAAAACCGACGGCTAGCATGCCACACAGTGAACAGTACGCACAATTGTCCTGTGTGTTATTTTATTTATAGTGCGCAGTGCCCCGTTGCATCATGTATCATGAAGCACCCTACTGTTGGCCTGGTATGTATAGGGCAACCGCACAGCAGCTGGCAGGGGCAGCAGCAGCATTAGCAGTGCGGGCGAGCGCTCTACAGCCTAACACAATGGTGCAGGACCTGCAGAGGTTTTTCATCCCTTCTTCAAAAGGAGCAGTGGCAGCAGTTTCAACAATCCACAGAAGCTCAGAGCATATGCTGATGGCAGCAGCAGGAGCAGGACCCTTCCGCGCCCAGCAAACTGCAGCAGTTGCGTCTGCACTGGGAAACCAATCACTGGGGTTGCATGTGCAGCAGGAGGCTATTGCACTAGCAGCAATGCTGCAGCTGCTTGCAGCCTTGCCAGATGCTGTGCTGTCCAAGCAGGTTTCCACCCACCCAGACAGGAGGACTGCTGTCACAGACGCCTTGCGACAGACTGTATGGGCAGCGCCATTGCTCGAAGCAGCTGTTTGTAGCCAGAATTCAAAGCTGCTGACGTTAGCGTGCCAGGCAATTGTCAGCTGGTGTGAACTGGGGACACCACCCAGGGGTCTGGAAGTGCAGACGAGCGCCTTGGAGGTGTTGGCTGCTGCTCTGCTAGGCCGGAATACAACCATGCAGGCCTGCGATGCTGTGGCAGCCATGCTCACAGCTATCAAGGAGTCAAGCAGCGGCAGTGACATCAGCAGCGGCTCAAATGCACAGCTACTACAGCAGTTGGTGCAGCAGCTCCAAGGCAGTGTACTGCCTGCTTTAGCAGCAGAGCACCGTGCCATGGGTTACACAGCAGCTGCTGGAAGCATGGGTTTAACTGTTGCAGGACGATCAGCAGCAGACTCAGCACCATACAGCACTGTGCTGCGATCGTGTCTGGGGCCAGAGGCTGAAAGCGCATTCTGCAAGGTTATGGCTGCTGCGGCGGCTGTACTGTTGCAGCCTGTCCTGCAGGGTGCAGTGCAGTACCAGCCTCTGCTGGAGGTCTTGCTGCAGCAGCTGCTACTGAGTGTCTGTGTATTGGATGATGGTGTGGCAATGATGGCAGTGAATTTCTGGCAGGACACCTACCTGGCCACTTTGCAGGTGCGAGAATCTATTAAACGCCAGCCCTTTGTACATATACATGTGATTCACCAACTGCTTATCGCGTTACTTCACGGCGCTTCCACTGGATCAGCTGTCTGGTATGCAGCAGCCAGGCTCTGCAGGTACTGCTGCACTTTCATGAAACAGCAGCTAGCCAGTAACAGTGGTCAGCTGTTTCCAACTGCAGGCTCTGCCGCCAGATCAGCAGCCGAGCATTCTCGTGCAGCAGCGAGCTGTCTTAGAAGCACTTGCAGGAGCTCTGGTGCGCCGCACACAACTCAGCCAAGCAGCTGCTACAGCAGCAACAGCAGATGCCCGAGACCTGCCGGAGGACATGCGCATGGTGAGCTCCACACAGGCACGTGCTCACCCCCAGTTGACACACTGCCTGCTGGGTTTGTTCCTGCACCAGAATGCTGCCAGTTCAGCCACTGGCTGTGCTACAACCTGCACACGTTTTAGGTGGCGCTCGGCAAGTAGCTTACAGCATGAAAACAATCACAGCTGGTGAATATTTCTCTATGACACTGTTACATCCCATTATTTACCAGCACCTGTGAACGTTGTGTGCTGCATGTTCCTTGCTGTGTGCCGTGCAGGTCCGTCGTGAGCTCGCCTCTGCACTCAGAGACATTGGTGGTCTGCTCGGCCATCAAACAATGTTGGCATACACAACACAACTTGTCAGCAGCCACTATCAGCACTTGTGCAGCACATACCAAGCTGCCAACCCCATCAACAGCAGAAGCTCACCATTATCAGCGTCAGGCTTGCATGATGTGAATGCACGGCCAGCAGCAGACCTAGGTGTCTTTGTCAACACAGGCAACAGCTGGAGTCACAGCACTAGTGCTGTGAATAGTCTAGCTGCCGCAGCTGGCACTGCTGCTGCAACATGCGGCGTTGAGTCGCCTGCTGCAGCAGCTGGTGACAGCAGCAATAAGCCAGGTGACTGGCTGCCCCTTGAGAGTGCTCTGTATGCAGCAAATGTGCTGTTGGGGCGCCAGGCAGGTCAGGCAGGGGACTCTGCTGACCAGCAGCTACAGCAGCTGGTGCAGTATGCGGCCGCTGCAGTTACACATGCAGGGGGTAAGTCCTTTGTCCCAACTTGTAAGTCCTTGTGTCCCAATCAGAATGGATACGTGGTTGCTTGACTCTGGTTCCATGGTACATGCACAGCCATTCTTGTTGGTGTACCTGCACTGCAGCACTATATAACACAGACAGCAGCAGCCATCTGTGGTGCCTACTTGACATTGAGAATCAAACAGATGCAGGCACCTGCCCCCTCATGCCATGTCAACTTTCTATGCGGTAGACTTCTGCTGACCCCTGTCTCCCATGTTACGCATGTCCTGCAGGCAGCATGAAGCTGGCCGGTACTGCTCTCACCTTGCTAGGTGGCCTAGCTGCATGGCTGTCAAGGCATCCTGCAACAGTATCAGCAGTCCTTTCAGCCACAGCAGTGGCACTGCAGTCACCCAATGACAAGCTGTCAAGAAATGCCGCAACCTGCATACAGCGCTTGAGTGGCTGTGATGAGCTGGCGGTGCTCATCACCAGATCACACCAGCACTTTGTCCAGCAGCTGCTTCAGGAATATCAGCGGCGAGGTGGACTTCCAGTACAAGCATGTGAGCTTTTGGCGTGTGCTTCATGTGCATGCTTGTCCCTTGCCGCCATGCAGATGGCCTCAGGCATGCACTGACCACTTGCTCAATGGCTGGCCCTGCTGCAGCGGTCTGTGTCGACTGTCACATGTTTTTGTTGGAAGATTGTGCTATGTGGCTGTTGTATACAGGACTTATGATGGCATATGTTATCACGTGAGCACATCAAGTCGCTGACTGTGATGCTGCTGTTGCACATGTCACTACTGCTGCAGTTGGAGGCAGTGATGACAAAACCACGGAGGATTTGCTGCTGCTATCCCTCTGCAGCCTTGCCGTAGCACACACCAGCAGCAGCAGTGACATGGACAGCATACTTATGCAGCTGATTGGGCCCCAAGTGACAGCAGCGACAGCTGAGCTTGCTGCAGCATTGCATGGCGACTGGCCGAGCCAACATAAGCATCAGCAGCCACCATCAATGCAGGGCGGCTATCGGCACGTCAACCAACCACGACGACAGCAGCAACAACAGCAGGCCCCAGTTCTACAGTCCACAGCCATCAGCTGTTTCAGATCACTCACCAGCTTGGTCATGGGGTTACCTACAGGCATCAACAGACAGTCTTCTGGAGTACCACTGCATAACAGACATCCCAGGCATCAACAGCAGCTGCAGCAGCAGCAACATACAGCAGCAGAAGGGCACCAGCGACCAATGGCAACTGAAGATGCTGTAATGCACTCTTTTGATGCTGATGGCGGCAGCACGGTACCCTCTGTACCTGCTGCAGTGATGGTACAGTGTCAGGGCCGCTGCAGCCATCCGCACTGCGGTAGGCCTAATCATCACCAGCAGCAGCAGCAGCAGCCAGCAGGTACAGCTGCAGGACAACGACAGCACCAAGCATGCTTCATTGTATCTCAGCTGCTTGTGAGGGCTTCTCAGCCTGTGCTGCTGGCCATCCAAACAGCAGTGAAGGCAGCAGGAGAACAGCAGGTGCTCTGTCACATGTATGCACAGCAGCTGCTGAGTGCGGCATGCAGTTTTCTGCTGGCGGCCCTCCCTGCTGCTGTGCACTACCAGGTCATCAGCAGCAGTGTAGCGGCAGCAGCAAATGTTGAGCAAACAGATGGTTTGCTCGACACCAACCACAGCAGTCAGCAGCAGGGTCAACACAGTGCAGATGGCACGTTTGGCAGCAGTGGAGTCAGCAACAGAGGGCATATCACAACAGCAGACGCTGGTGCGGTCCCAGCAGCTGCAGCTGCAGCCAGCAGCTCAACCAATACCGTTTGCAGCAGTACCAACATAATGCAGGCAGGGGCCCTGTTGCAGCAGCTTTGTCAGCTGTACCAACAACTGCCAGTGCATTTGCTGCAGCAGCCTTGCTGTCTGCAGTTGCTGAGCAGCTTAGTGGCTGCAGCAGCAGCAGCTGAGGCCCTACCTGCTGCTGATCGCAGCACGTCAGCTTTTACAGGTCTTGGAGCAGCAACAGCCAGCAGCACAGCAAACCAGCATCAGCTTCTAAAGATGTTGCAGGAGCTCGTCAGCCAAGCGCTAGGAGCTGCTGCTGCAAACATACTGCAACAGCAAGGCGGTGCAGACCCTGACCTGACATCAGCAGCGCTGTTGCTGGCATTGGTGAGCTTGCAGCAGTGTCCTGCTGTACTGGCATCGAGTGACCTGGATCTCTTGCTGTCTCTGACACTGACAGCAACCAGGAGTTACCACCTTAAGCAGTGCACCACAGTGCTGGATTGCATCCAGGTGCTAGCTCAAGCCTCGTATTGTCAGCAGCAGCAGCAGCCGACAGGAGCAGGTGCAGGTCAGGGAACCCCCACATGCAGTGCCATAAGGGAGCGGTTGGAGTCAGGCATGGGTGCCCAACTGGTTCTTGGCATCTTACTGGCAGCTTCTGGTGCAATGCCGCCTGATGTGGTGCTGCCCATCTCCTTCTGCTTGCACAGTGTGTGGTTGTCAGTAGGGCAGCATGTGTTTGTGTCCTGGTTGACTGCAGCAGTGCTGCAGCTGGCTCCTGACTCTGCGCCATGGTTGAAGCAGCGGCATGTGTCCAAGGTTGCGTTTGTATCGGAATTGACGGATGCTGCGTGTCTGACAGACACTACCAGGTTCAAGAGAATCCTTAAGAACTTTTGTGGTGGGAAGAAGAAGGGAAGGTAGACTCGTGCATGAGTAGGGCATGCCGTTTGTGGGGTGCTGTATACACTGTTACGAATGATGTACATCACATAAGTTCTTGTCAATATGATGTACATAATGGGCTGTACCCTACGGTTGATTGTTTGTTTCAATATCCTGTACGGACTCAGTGACGTGCAACTTGAAAGCAATATACAGACAGGAAGTGGCATCCCTTGCTGTACACAAGACTTAGGTTTCATCCTTCTGCACTCTGTATCGGGATATACACGTATGACTGACAGGGGAGTTCTACAACTCAACATCTATAGTCTACAGCTCAACTCGTCTTTGATCTGCAGCATGCACTACAAATTGTGAGACGAATGCTCGACTTAGAAACGTTTCTTGGTGTCATGGAGGGATGCAGGCCAGTGCAGAAACCCCAGTCTTTGCGTCACAAACCATGCTTTGACAGCATGTGTTGCTGGTCATCATGATGTTTATCAGCAACATGCGTCACATATGGCATAGGCATGCATGCCGCATGGGCCATCTCTCGCTGGGGACTAGCACTGTGATAGCCTGTGTTTATGATATGCATGCATGCAGAAGTAAGTGCATATAATTAAGGCCCGAGGATCATGTACAAGATATATCACAACGATAAATACTTTGAGATGCTATTCTGCTGGGGTGCCTCTTTAGCTGAATACAGGGTTCAGTTCCATGAGTCATGGACAGTAATCAGCCATGGAACAAAAGAACCTGGACCAACAACCCTCATTGCTCAATAACCAGGCTGAGGCTGGCCCAGAGAAAACTATGGTACTTTCCTGTTCATCATACTGCACGGTGCCTCTGCATGGATCAGCCATCTGGCGTCAGGACGCCAGCAACACAGCACTCAGAAATCATCACAGTGGTGCTGCATCTTGCAGTGCATAGATGTCGGGTGTCCTGGGTCATATTGAGGATCTTATGGACCTCAGGATGCAGTACCAGTGTGTCTTGAACCAACCAGCTGCAGAACCAACTTGGCTTGATGCGCAACCACTGCAATCTACCAGGCTGGAGTCTCTAGCAGCTGAGGTGCCCGCCGGACACAAATTATTGCCGTGCAGGGCCTGCACTGTCTCCCACGCCTCATTGCTAGTGTTAGTAAGACTGATCGCAACAGCAATGGACATCACACGCGGCTGGTGTTTGGCTTGTCATCCCTCTTGCCTTGTCGTGCCTCATCTGTTGAGTGCACTGCAGTTCATGCCGTTGATCCTGCCCTGTGGATCATACTTGGCTTTCACAGCACGCAACCTCTCAGCATGATCACCAAAGTAGGACCTCCAAGGATCATCAGCCGCACTCAAACACTGAAAATGATTGTAGAAACGCTGACCCTTGCTGGCAGGCATAAGAGCCCCTAGAACAGCATCAACCCACCGCTCGCTGTCCCTCATATCTTCACGTGCTTCAGTGCCAATTTCCAACTGCTGTGTCATGCTGCGGTAGCCGAAGCCAGCCGCATCATCTGCCAAGCGCCTTTGCACTCCACCAGCGGCAATCAAGACAGCGCGGGTGAAGGATTTGAAGTTTGAGATGCGCTGCATGGCCAGAGTGGAGAAGTTTGCCAGCAGGTCATTTGGTATGGTGTCCAAGAACACTGCTGAGCCGCCCTTGAAGGGCCAGACACCATGAGTGTATTCTGTAGACATACCGATGGTGTATGATCAAGGAACATTCCTCAAGGCAGTGCATATCAGCTGAGCTGCAGCTGCTTGCCTGCACAAGTTTCTGCTCCAGCGGCTTGCTCTAGCAGACGCTGCAGCAGCTTGGCATAGCAGGCTCAACCGGCAAATTCAACAGCTGGGGGCTGTTTGATGCACCAGTAATGCAATGTTCTGCCACTCTGGGCACTACTCTGGTACATAAAACAGCATACAGCCCCTGATTTGATTGTTGGATGTATGATACAGCAGGCGGCTGCAGCAGAATGCTGAATTGTGTATCATCTGGCAGCTTACTTGCTCTCCAGCCTTGCTCAGCAGCAGTGGCTGCCTCTGTTGTTGATATGTTCTGCCAGCTCCACTGCTCAGCACCATAACAGTTAGTAACAGAAGTTGACAGCATGTAGTCAGAGAAGTTCAAGCTGGTGATATAGGTCCCATTGGGAGCTGCCAGGCCTGTGCTGTTGAAGGGGAAGGAGGATGTGATGACTTTGAGCTGCTGTTCTGAGCACCAGCAGTACACTTCCAACGTCACCCTGTCCCAATCTGCAGACAATTCAAACGACGAAAAGTCGAATACCTGAGCCTGATGGGGTGAAAGCAAGGAAGGTTGCTGTGTATACAGCTTGATGGTAACTCAGCGTTTTGCAATCAATGCACAACAGTGCAAACATTCATAGTGCAGTACCTGGTCAATGCCAGCAGTAGAGTAGGCTGATTGTCTGAAGGCCAACATCCCTGAATATGTATGGCAGTACAGGTGCAGCCATGCTGCTGGATTAGGCCAGAACTCACACATTGCAACATGAAGTCTTGCCACATGGTCCCCCAGCAGCCATGGCCGCCACAGGTTGAAGGCCTGCAGCAACTTGGCCAGGTTCTCAGCACTAGGAGGCCACTCCAGGGATCTGCAGCAATAGAGCAGCAGTAGAGGCAGAGGCATTGTCAGCAATAGCAGCAGCAGTATGGACGGGCCCTGTTGCTATGAGAGGCAGGTGGCAATATGTCACAACATGTTTGGGCATATGCTCATGCATGACACTGTTGGCGATCATATCAGCTGCAGGATGCTGATACTGGTATGACTGAGTCAGTCATGACTGAGCATCGATGACTGAATTGAATTGCCTGGATTAATTCCTTATCACAGGCTGAAAGGTGTAGCACAGGAGGATCCTGTGTGTCAGCTGCGGGGAGAGCAGCTCTCATTGCGTAGTGGTAAAAGAGTCGTATCTGCTTGAACAACAAGGTTTCCTTCTTTCATTCTTGCAACACTTTGAAAGAAAGTGGCTGTGCTCACTACTCACTGGCAAGAAAGTTTCAAACACACCACCCCTGCACAGCACCCAGGCCTTGCGGCAGGTCAT
This sequence comes from Coelastrella sp. MACC-549, assembly GCA_018290735.1. Classification (NCBI taxonomy): domain Eukaryota; kingdom Viridiplantae; phylum Chlorophyta; class Chlorophyceae; order Sphaeropleales; family Scenedesmaceae; genus Coelastrella; species Coelastrella sp. MACC-549. Next base: position 84,857 of record JABEVS010000019.1, on the reverse strand, counting down.
GATGCAAGGCATGCTACATGAGTCTGGCAGACCCGCTGCCTACTAGGGTCACTACTAGTGACTGAGGCTGCCCTTCTGCTGATTTTGGTACTATGCACATGCGTTTTATGCAGTCAGCCTTACTCGTATGACACCTTGTCCGGGTATGGTGCTGTCTCAAACTCCCACTGCGTGACAATGGCATAATTTGCCCCGCCACCCTTGAGCGCCCAGAAGAGGTCTGAGTGGCTGTCAGCCGACACATCCAGAATGGCACCAGATGTTGTCACAACCTCAGCTGCACACACGACAAAGACAGCAGGGGTTTGTGGCTTGTGTTGGTCAGATTGCAGGGTGGCAGGGGACCAACACACAAGTACAGACCAAACATCTGGCCTCACTGAGGCCTTGATACGACCAAGGACGAGCTGGCAGCTGCTTTGCAAGGCAAGTAACATCATGTGATTGCATAGTATGTATGCGAGTCACCAGGAACTTGAATAGGATATCAGTCTGTGCAGCGGTGGAACCTTGACAGGTTGCTGCAGCTGATTGCGTTCTGCCCTCACCACCTGCAGTTGGAGCTCATCAAACATATTGATCCATCCCACAAGGCATGTGCAACTGCTGTAATCAACTGCCAACTTGGGCCAACTCGGCAATCACCATTGCTGAGTGCCTCAGAGAGGGGGGGAGGTATATCAGGGGCGCCAGCTGGTTGGCTGGCTATTGCGGACTTTAGTATCATCAATGATGATAGTTTGAAACTATCAGATAGTACAATAAGAGTCAAATCACTTTCTGGCATAAACAAGTGCCAGATGTGCCAAGCTCCACTTACCTGATTTCAAACGGTCCGACAACAGCCCCAGCCTCCTGGTGCTGTGCCCTGTACCACCACCTGCAACACAGAGACACATGCTTGTGGTTGGCATCAACAGGTTCAAGTGCTTCAGGTGCAGCCAGCATCCAGTAGTGTCATATTCTGGAGATATCCTGCAAAAGCTCAGAGTAACCATCACGTTGCCAGCACCACGTGGCACGTGGTCAGCGATCTGGCAGATTGCCACTGGCAATCTGTCAGCTAGTAACTGAATAGTACCCAATCTCCCTCCTAAAGCCAGTAAGTGTAATACTGGCTCAGTCAACATCATATCACAACTCAATGGCGACCCATGTTGTAGGCATTGTTGATGACAAGCACCGCCTGCATAGGGGCATAGCGGTGCGCAGCCACCAATGTGCACACACCAGCAGCCACCGATGTGCGAACAACAGTGTCACCTTGTGTCAAGCCAGATACCCCTACAGTAGGGCAGGTGGATCCTTCAATCATGAGACCATTTTTGAACAGGAAGGCGTAGATGGGCCCCATACGCGCTCCGGGACCAACCAGCAGATGAGGCGTAGGGATGGCTGGGGTGCTGCTGTTTCTGTTTCTGTTGGCAGCAGCTGTGTCTGATGAGTTGACCAGAAGCATCCAGTCCATTCCACCAAGGTCCAGGACCAGACCGTGGTTGATGAGGGACATGGCCTCGTAAGAATGGCCGCCGCCTGCATGGACACCCCTTAGGGCTGAGGGATTGAAAGACATTATGCTGACAAAACTGCAGTCAGGATGTTGTGCGGCATTGGTGCAGTCTGAGAGGTGCCAACTGGGTGCACTTGGTCATGTATTGAATGTTACAGTCCACATGTCTGTGACAGCAGCCTGCCAGCCAGTCGGGCTGCCCTAATAGAGAGGTCAAGTGTGACATGTGAAACATCTCCATGGTGCTGCCTGCGTGGCACGCCTGGCCACACTGCAGCAAGAAGAGACCTGGACCTCGTCAGAAGCGTGTCACCCTTACAGCATACCATCAGAGGCATGGCTGGTGGAACTGCATGCAGTGTGGCAAGTGGTGGCTGAGATTTCATTCTAATTCACCAAATAGCTGAATGCATACATTGCGACATTTGCATGATGCAGATGATCTTGCTCAGATGAAGTACTTTCTGTTACGAAACAGAGGTATACCTTTGACAGTGAACTTGAGGCCAGCAGTGTTGGCACATTTCAGCAGCTGGCTGACCTGCTGAGGTGTTGAGGGCCGGGCGACAGCAGCTGGCTGGCGTGTGACAGTCAAAGCAGTGTTCCAGAAACCGTCAGCAAGAGATTTGAAACCCTTGTCGCCGGGAAAGTATACGATTGTAGTCACGTTTGGCAGGAGCTGTATACACGTCTTGAACGTTGCTGCTGGGGAGGCAGCTGGAGATGAGCCGGTAGCTGAGACATCGGTGTTGCTGTTGTCTTGGACGATTGCCCCGCTGCCTGCGACAGCGAAAGCGAGCGCTACCAAGGGCCAGTGCAATAGCTTCATCGGTATAATAGGCAAACAATGAAGGCTGGTAAACGAGGTGGCTTCTGCTGGATGGGCACTGGCGCAGTGTCGGGAAAACTGTCGGTCGAAGGCGTGCACGGAAACGAGGACGCGTATCGAGGTCACAGAGTATGCCTGCTTTATCAAGATCACAAAGTTTGAAGTAGAGGAGATCAAAACAGGCTAGATCGCTGCAATGCCAGTAGGTGCCCAAGTCGATGGGGTTTTCACAAGCAGCCCTGCGTCGCCAGCGCTGGCGAACGAGCACGTGCACGTGCCGGTGTCATGTAGAAAACTGCCGCCGCACGCCGTCCCCCGTTGCAGCAGGAACGGGCTTGTCCTGGACTACATGAAGCTGTAGCAGTATATATCACAGGCAAGGAGGACAGCACCTCAGGGCTTACTGTCCCCATCCACTGCAACTTGTCAGGACTGATTACGACTGACTCCATCATGTGGCCCATGTGCTGTGGATGTTAGGTGGCCGGAGACACGACAAACACACATCGCTTGCAAGCAGACTATGAATAACCTCATGTGGAGCAGACCGCATCACCTGAGTGCACTTTCTTAGATGTCATGGTACAGTTTTCTTTGCATCCCTTGCCATCATGCTGTTTGCACTGCCGTCTGCATATCTAGCATAGCTCTTCAACAGCTCTGCCTTGTAGTCCAAGCCCTCAGGGTGATGCATTGTGACTGTTACTGCTGGGTGTTGCTGCACTGCATCAAGATATTGCTGAATCCGCTCAGCGACTGCTGCTTGCTTGTGGCCAGAGTAACCCCTGTGCCAGCGGCAGCACCAGCAGAGGCTGTAAATCACTCACCACAGCTCTAGTGCTGCTGGAGCATTCACCATCTGCACACTGTGCATGCCATGTTAGTGAATACAGCTGACAACAGCAATAACGTTGAAGCGCTACCATCTGCAACTTTACCCTCCTTGCATACCTGTAATGCTCAAGTATGTACAGCCTCATCAAGAATGGTGCCACAGCACAGTCCACCAGCGTGAGCTGATCGGACATTGCCAGTGGCCCCTGGGGAATCTGCTGCACCAGCCAGGACAGCTCAGCATCCAGCACTGCTGCTGCAGCTGACTGCTCTGTGGGGTCTTGCCTGACCAGGAGCCGGTAGAAGGCGGGGACAAACTTGTCACCAAAGCGGTTGATGATCAGCCGCGCTGCAGCTTTGCCAACAGGATCTGTGGGCAGAAGCTGGACAGCAGCAGCAGCAGGAAGAAATATGGAGACTACCCCCCTAAGGGTTACAATAAACCATGACAGATGCTCACCAACAGGTTTGTTGTACTGACTATGCTAACACAGAGTCGTTCCAAAATAATATGCACTGCAAAACCGCGATACAGATACTGCTTTTGAGCATTCCGCAGGTTCAGACCAGGCAGTGCCAGCGTTGAAGTGCAATGCATGCTGTTTTTCAGGTGTGAAAAGACGAGAGGCAGCTTTCACAAGCTGAGTCCTCATGTGTAGCTGACAGCACTTACTGCTGGTTGGGGGTATGCATCCTCCAAGAACTCATTGCAGATGAGGCTCTCTCTGATGCTGATGACCCCATCACCTCCTCCTCCTGCTGCTGCTGCTGCTGCTGCAGTGACAATAGGCGGCCTGCTGATGCTGCTGCTGTCACTGCCAGTTGCCTGCCAGGCTATAACAGGGATCAAGCCAGAGGGGTTCAGATCCAGGAACCACTGAGGTTTGGTGTACAAGTCATCAAATGAGATCTCATGGATTCGAAATGTGGCGATTGGCTGCGAATGCAGGTGACAACAGTGCTGTGGCTAGCAGAGCATGGCCTGGTGATCACCATGATAACAATGCATTAGTGAGCACGTGCTGAGGTGGAGAAGAAGCGAGGAGGGGTAAGCAGACAAGCATGCTGCTGGTTTTGAGTGATCGTGATGATCAGGTGCAAAGATGTCACATGCATGATCGCACTCCGTGCATGCTGCACATGAATTGCTTCATACAGCAGATGCATTGGCAGGGTAGGTGTGATAGAAGATTGCCATCAACCAGATGTCAAGTCTGTTGAGCAGTGATTTTATGTGTGAGTGCTCTGCGCTGTTGAAGCGATTACGTGAGCTTCAATGCAAGTGCACGCTCTTGCTGCTGCAGCACTGTGTCCAAAGCACGCACCTTCTTGGCATGGGCTGCGATCAGCGTCCGCTGAGCAAACGGGCAAAACCATGCTGCTATTATCGTCTTTTCCGGTCCCATCATAGGTGCAGGCATGGTGACAGCGAACGCACAATAGAGTGCCGGAGCCTGGGTTTCAAAATTTTTGGCAGGTCAATGCGCATGATGTTCATCCACTGTGCACGGATCCATAAAACAGCACGCGCAGACGCATGCCGTGATGTTTGCACCGCGGGTCCTAGCTGACCAACTTGGCTTTGTTGGACCGTTTGGGGAGCTCATCTGCGTGCAGGAATCTTTGCCCTTCTACTGGGTCACAAAGCACAATAATTGAAGCGAACTTCATGGGTAACAGGCGCAGAGGCAAGCCTAGCGAAGCGCAAACTAAAGAGCTGTCGAGAGATGCGCTGCAAGTACTGCTCGCAGCAAACGCTGGTCTGCTTTGTGATGAAGCGCTGACAGGTGGTTGGAGTAGCTTATAGTACGCTGGTGCATATTCTTGATATGTTTCTAGGAGCCTGTATCCCCAATAAAGAGTACCATTCATAACAGCAGCAGCAGCGGCAGCAGGACTGAGAAGGTCACTGGCCTCCTGGCATTCTACTGCAATTTTTGTCACTCGAATGCGCTACTTGAACTACTATCGTGACGTAGATCAGTTATAACCCGGTGCAGGGGCTGCCAAGCAACCTCTTGAAGGGATTGTGGTGTCTCCTGACATTCCTTCAGGTTGCCCGGCATCTCAAGCCACCTCTACAGCAGATGAAGCTCAGCAGCAGCAGGAGCAGCAGGAGCAGCAGAAACAGGGGCAGAAACTAAAACAAGAACAGGTTTCATTATCATTGGTGAGAGAAGTTCAAGCTTGCAAGTAGTATTCATGCACACGCGTACCTGGGCACAAGCCGCACAGGGCTGTCACCAACATTTTGAGGCTAGGCTGACAGGTGATAACTTCATGGTCACCAGGGGCTGAGGGTCCTGTCAGCAGCGCAGCAGGATCGTCCCCAGGCACTGACTATTGCCACCTCCGCCCCTCCACCTCCTCACTGCTATCGTTGCTGCTGCTGCTGCTGCTGCACTCGCAGTCGTCCTGGACCCAGCTGCGTGAGCTTGTGTCCTGGTTCAACAGCACCATACTGCCAACAGACAAGTCTGCCAAGCTCAGCTTTGCAGCAAGTCTGCCCAAAGACTGCAGGGCTGACGTGCACACGTAAGCTGTGCCACAGCTAGTTGAGTCTCAACCAACCTAACACCTGTCTACTCAAGCATGCTAAATAAAGGTCACGGCGGCACTTTTACTTCTTGCTGTGCTCCAGTGACTGGTATCTGCAGCTGCTTCTGCTGTTGTGCCTGAGCTGCAGCTGTGAAGGGCTGCACTGGCTGCCAATGGCTCATGGGCCGGTTGATGCACGAGGCCTTCAGCATGACTATGACACCACCAGAGCTACTGCTACTGCTACTACTGCTGCTGCTGCCGCTGCTGCTGCCAGGCTTGTATCCAAGAAGTTTAAGCACTGCTGTGAATCAGTGAGTGAGGGCTTTGGTGATGACAGATATGTGGCAGTCATTGGGAAGGGAGCAGCAGGACGACACAGGTGGGAGACCTGAAGGGAGTCAATGGTGCAAAACTTCAAATCCGAGCTCAAAATTGTACAGGCCAACCCAGCACAAGTCGAGCTCTGGCATCTGCCTGAACAGTGACTGCAACTGACTCTTTGCTGCAGAATAACGCCAGCATGTGTTGTGGAATGACCTGCAAGTTGCCAGAGTACTCATCGTGTGCATGATTGCAGCAAGATCTACGAGTTGGCGTGTCGAGTGAAGGCCATGGTGTTTGACTGGGTCATGATCTGTGCCAAGGTACTGTGTTGCCAATGCTGTGGCAATGGGGGGATGTTGTAGGATCAGATTATCTCATGCTGAGTGACTGCACAAGCATACTGCTGCTGACAATGTGCTGCAGGCGGGTGCCTCAGGAGCAAGCAGACCAGGCTCTCGCTCTCTGGTTGCTGTACAAGCAGCACAGGCGACAGCAGAAGCAGCAGAAGCAGCAGCAGCAGCAGCCAGAGGCCGGTGAAGGGGCAGTATCAGGTCAGCAACAGCAGCTGCCCCACAATGCAAGCATGACTTCATCAGGTGATCTTATACCTGGCACAGACGCCCTGCAGATACAGGACGCATTGGAGGAGAGAAATAGTAGTCCAGCAGCAGCAGCAGCAGTTGAGCATCGTGATTATAGTCGTGATGAAGTTGCTCAGATGTTGATGCAGGACAAACTCACAGGTAGGACCTGCTGGCTCTTGTTGTTGGTGAGTAGGCAGATGAGCACGGACACAAGCTCAAGCTGTGTGTGAGTTACACTGGCTGGCAGTTGTTTGTAAACACAGATGTGGCTGGGCAAAACTTGACCGCAACATTAGCAGCCATAAAAAAAATATCTGTGTTATAACTATCAAGGCAACTTCTCTGAAGGTATATTTGTATTTCTTCCAGCACCTGGGCAAGGTGTCTGACTGGTACCTGCTGCAGCCGATCATTAGCACCCATTCACCCCTTGAAACGCATGCTGTTGCCAGTGTTGATATGACACAGACCTGACATGTGTGGGCGGGTGGCTGGGTGCGCTGCAGATGAGCTGGCGGCATTGTGGTCTGGAGCTGCCGGTGAGGCTCAGCGGTGGAGCAGAGACATCTGCCTGGCAGCAGCAGCAGCAGAACTTGAAGAGGTGCAGGTGAGCAGCAGCACACGCCACCAGCACTAGCACCAGCACCAGCATGACTGAAAAGTACAGATAGCAATGGGAAGCATTATAGGAAATGCACAAGCTCTCACACTGTGCGCAGTGCTCCTGGCTATCGCACTTAATATGGTGCTCTGCTCACCTACATCACTGCTGCTGTGCTGCCTGTGCACAGACTCTTGTAGCTTCAAGGCCTGACCTGGTGACTCTGAGCGTCCCAGACCTGTCCTCAGGCGGGCAGCTGCCCCTGCACCTGGCAGCAGCATCAGGGGCTGTGGAGGTGCTGCGACTGCTGCTGACTGCCGGGGCGGATGTGACGGCAAGGAATGGATCAGGAGAAACAGCACTGCAGGTGGGGCTCTGCAGGAGGGGGGGTGACCATCAGTTGAAGCCTGGCCAGGCTACCATGCCTGTGGGTGAAGCAGCACTCAGTCCTGCCAGCAAGCAGGGCTGCTTTGTTGAATGTATATTCAGGGGTGACAAAAGCAGCAGGACTGCATGCTCGCCATTGACGTCATTTGTATGATTGGAAAATTAAATGCTCATGTGTGTTTTGTGTTGTGTTGTGTCTGTGTGTAGGTGGCTCAGCGCTGTGAGCAGTGTGACTGTGAAGCCATACTGATACAAGCTGGAGCAGTTGACACCAAGCAAGACAGTTGGCAGAATCTTCAAGGCGAGCTCTGAAAGGCCAGCACTGACTGGTAGGGTGCTGCTTATTGCAGCTATTTCAGGCTGCAGGAAATTCATATTCTTGGCTGTCTTGCTGTTGTTGATCAGCGCTGGCCATGCGCAGTGTCAACGCCATCCTTTATTCTTTTCCAGAGAATCCCAACTTCCCTCAAAACAATAGTGCATGTGACAGGGTGCGATCGTGTTAGGGTGATCGATGTTTGGTTCAGTGACTGCTGCACCCTGGATACAAGGGGATCCTAGGATGCAGGCCTGCATAGAGGCAGGCTGTGTGTGTTCAATGCATGAAGTGCGATGTCGTTGCGCTTGGGAATAGGGACACTAATATTACCTTTCTGTGTTACTTGAAATCACTTCGGATGGAATCTTGAGTGCTTGAGCTGACTAGCTAGCTTAGTTACTGTTGAACAAAAGTTGTACTCCAAACTGGACATACGGCCAGTCATCAGGCAAACTGCACATATGGCGGGGTAGCAGGGCTTTTTAATGCATCATACAACAAGATGCACCGTTCTTAATCAGAAAGCGTATGATCACCCAGCGATCACGAAGCCTTTGGTCAATGTCTCCGTCACGTTAAGTTCAAACCGTCGACATCAGGTCGACCTTGGAGCCTTTCCAGCCTGTTGAGGGTTAAGTCCATGTGTGTCTGACCATTATTTAGACATCAGTTGAACATCAGTAGTGGCGAGGCAGACTGCCACGTTGATACTAACCAGCAACCGCACATTAAGCATAACAGCACCAGTTCCGACACCACCCTGTCACAGCTTTAGCGCATTTCCACCAGGCGCGGCGTGTTTTCCTTATTCATAACGCACCAGTACACGCTGTGAGAATATGCACATGGCAAACGTGAGAGAAGCGGGGAAGTCTGCACCATCAGTGCACCTGACAACAGTCGCCTGCCCTCGCAAGACGATTCAAGGCACGTCGCTGCGCCAAGCACATCTCTTGAGCAGCTATGACGCCATAGTCATCGGCTCAGGCATCGGAGGTCTGTCAGCAGCCGTCGCCTTGTCTAAGTTTGGCGGCCAGAAGGTACAGTTATGCCAAATACTAATAGCACATGCGAACTGCAAGGATCCAACAGCAGCAGCCCACATGCACTAAACTGCTTTGCTGAGTAGCATGTCTTGAATGCATACAGGCTGTGACAGTAGAAGCCATGCGACGTCATGGCCGAAGATACATCACCAAAAATACATCATATCTCATCGCCTTTGAGCTTGTGATGCAGGTATTGGTGCTTGAGCAACATTACACTGCAGGCGGGCTCACACAAGCGTTCCAAAGGGGGAACAAAAATGCCTGGAACGTTGGTGTGCATTATGTAGGTAAGGACCAGTGCAAAGGGTTTCCCAAGCTGAAGGGCCATATGATAGCATATGGTAGCCTGCCAACGGACTCTGTTGACCTACTTTGACAGGTGCACACAGCTACCAATATCATGTTGGCACAGCCTTGATGATCATCATTAAGAGCTGAAGCTGCCAGGGGATCCTGGCATGTGCGCAAAACACCTCTGTTAAGTACCCAGCACAACAGTGTCCACTTGGGATGCCTTGCTGACGGGGAACCCTGCAGCTCGAATAAAACATACTATTCCGTGACAAACTCTGCAAGACGATGACCTTTGACATGCCATGTGTCCATGTCCAGGTGGTGGTGTTGGCCACTGCGGAGGAGATTCCTATCCTGCTTTCAATGCTCTGACTGGAGGAAAGGTCTCCTGGGCTAAACTGCCTGCAGCATATGACAGAATCATTATTGGAAACAGGTGGAGATACAAAGTCACCCTGATAGTAGATGAAAATATTATTGATGAGCCGCTCATCGGTCACAATGACGATCGGTCACAATGGCCACAGCTATGCATGCCAGACTGTGACACTTTTAGCAGGCCGGATAAGGCTCAGCAGCGTATGCTGCAGCAGCTTTATTGGTGGTCCTAGACACAATCAGGAAGCTGCAATCTGCAACATATGAGGGTTGGCATGACATTGTGCTGTATGAGGCCTGCTGTACGAGAGGCATTACTGATGGCCATGTTCCTGGCTCCAGATGTGTTTGTTCGTAGCTGACCTTTCAGGAGCAGCTCCTGTGTGTCGTCTAGGTCGTATGATTTTGTTGAAGGTGAGGAGGCGTGGCTGCAGAACATGACGAAGTACTTTCCAGCAGAGAGAAAGGCAAGCACTGCCAGGCTGGCCAGGATGCATGACTCTTGATTCCTGAGTATTCAGCTCCGAATCCTGATCTTACAGCTCCAATGCAACAGTTTCTGGATGGCGTTGACAGGTTATGAATGGCGTGGACAGCTCCATGTCAAGGACACCTCACATTCTGGCTTCTTGTGGCAGCTGTTGTAGTCTGCTGTGTCACTCCACATGCAGCTGCCTCGTACACTGGCAGCATGTGACCCTAAAGTGCTCTACAGATGTGATGCCACCTGAGTCCAAGGCATCTGCTGGTTTACATGCAGGCACTAGAGCAGATACTTAAGCTTGCAGATGAAGCTTGGAATGCTTATCGGTGAGCAGGCCCTGGGGGCCGTATGTCAGCACCACTTGATTTTGTGTATGTTCAAAAGATCCTGAACCGGGTAAACCCTCTGCATAACCTTTCTTGCGGTTAGGCACTTTGAAGTCACAGGCTTTTGACTCAAATCTGCTCCATAACTACCTAATTGATACTGCAGCATTATGGATATTCTCCTGCCCTCATCCTCTACCATACCACACCATACCAACCATACCACACCATACCAACCATGCCACGCCATGCCATGCCACGCCACGCCACGCCACGCCACGCCACGCCACGCCACGCCACACCACGCCACGCCACACCACACCACACCACACCACACCACACCACACCACACCACACCACACACCACGACACCACACCATACCACAAACTACCCATTATACACACCACGATGAGATTAGAAACCA
>JABEVS010000019.1:0-73869 GCA_018290735.1 Coelastrella sp. MACC-549 | reverse complement strand
CCATACCACCCATCCCACCCCATCCCAACCACGCCACCCCAGCCCACGCCACGCCACGCCACGCCACGCCACGCCACGCCACGCCACGCCACACCACGCCACGCCACACCACACCACACCACACCACACCACACCACACCACACCACACCACACCACACCACACCACACCACACCATACCATACCATACCATACCATACCACACCACACCACACCACATGTGGTGTACACCACACCACACCATACCACACCATACCATGCCATAGCCCACCTTTCTGTGGCCCCAGGTTGAACTTGGCCAGTAAAGTGGTCCCATGCTGGTTGTCAGGCCTGACAGACAACTGGACTGTCAGGCCATGGCTGCAGCTTGCTGGACAAACAACAGCAGAGATGCTCGCAGGTCTGACACAGGTGTGCACTGGGGGTGGAAGCTTTGCTATATTGATGTGGCTCTAGCTCAGCCATGGGGACCATGGACATAGCCACCAGATTTCAAACATACATTCTTTTTTGATTTCTTCTTCTTTTTCTACAACTGTGAGTATGTGTAGAGCAACTGTCAGTTGGGCCACCCACCATCCTGCATATGCGATCAAATTGGTATCATAGCAAGCACGCCTTAAAGCTTGGTGCATGTGTCAATGCTTCTCTTGACCAACAAATGCAAGTAGAATCACTTATCTTTTTGTTCATCATGTTGGCGATGAATGTACAAGGGTGGTCATTAAGTGGAAGCTGATACTGTACTGTACCACATGCAGAGCTGTAACGTTGCCTGGTCGCCTGCAAAATCTACAGTAGCACCAATAATTTGGATCAACGTTAAAATGTATGATGATACTGCTGCTGCTGCTGCAGGATTCTGAGCTTCAGGCTGTACTGGCTGGGGAGTATGCTGACATTGGGCCACCACCTGCTGACAGCAGCGCTGGATACCAGCTGGTATTGCTTAAGCACTACTTGCAAGGTGAGAAACTGCTGTTAACAAGTTCAGTCGCGCTCCTCAACGTGAAAGCCAAGTGGTCACTGCCTGCCAGGCAGGCACACAGGCATGGCACACATATGAGAGGTCTCACAAAAGCATTGCCCTGAGCATGGTTTGGTTTTTCAATGTCCATTCGACAGTATAGGCTATATTGGTGGCAGTGGATGGCATGCAGGGGGAGGGAGGGCAGTGCTGCCCTCATAGAGGTTGGCTGTGTATAAAGAGATATATCTAGCCAAGGCAGTGCCAACAGCGTTGCGTAAGCCTAACCTCACACATTGAGTGCTTCTCCCTGCAAAGTCAGCACAGTGCTGTTGATATGCTTTCTGCAGGTGCCTATGCTCCTACTGGTGGCGCCAGCCAGATTGCTGCTGCCATGACACCCATCATTGAGGCAGCTGGAGGGGCAGTGGTGACATCAGCAGATGTCTCAGAAGTGCTGGTGGCAAGTGACCACAGCAGGGTCACAGGAGTGAAGCTGGCTACAGGACAAGAGATCAGCAGCAACACAGTGAGCATGCTGTACACACACTGTGGTGGCACCCTTTTCAGTTGCTGATCAGCCACCATGTGTCTCATTTGAATATTGTGGGGTTTGTAGCATCCCTCCAAATTGCTGTGGCTAGCCAACGATCGCAGTTTTTATTTGATAACACAGCGATCAGTCATCGCAGAGTCTGCACATCCCAAGCTAGACCCAGCCTAGGCCTCCACAGGTGCCTGCAACACTTGGTGCTGACCAGCCAGTGCTGTAGTAAGCACCATTGGTGGGATTTGCTGTTCAGAATGGTAGTGCAGAGGGCCGATCACCCCGGACTTGTGTTGACCATCTGCCAGAAGCAGCTTGAAAGCTTCTGCCGGGCCATTGGCAAGCCCCAGCCCTTAGCAGCAGCCCCCGTCTGCCGGGGTATGTGCATGACTTGATCGTTAAACTGACAATAACAGTGGTATAGCAATATTGAGGTTACTAACTTCAGTGAATGATGCTTCTGCGTTGTGCAGGTGATCAGCAGTGCTGGTGTCCTCAACACCTATGGCCACCTCCTACCAGCCCCAGTCCTTGCAGTGAACCCTGCTCTGCAGCAGCAGCTGGACGTGGCAAACACACTCAACAGCACCCACCACTATGGGGAACACTGCGTGCTGTACTGTGCACTGGAGGAACAACCTGTACCTGAGTTTGACAACATTGGCTGCATTCACAAGCACCTGAGCTCAGACCTGCAAGTCAACGCTGTCAAGCCTTCCCAAGGCCTTGACGACCCATGCAGCTATGTCTTCTTCTCATGCTGTGATGGCAGGGAGCAAGTGGTGGATACCGCAGCCTCCCCTATTGATGGAGGTGCTGCTGGCAATGTGGCCAAGCCCCTGAGCACCCTGCAGGTTGTGACACCTGTTCCGTATGAGTGGTTTGAGAGTTGGGCGGGCAGCAAGTGGCACAACCGGGGTAAAGCCTACAAGGACTTCAAACAAATGATGACAAAAAAATTACTGGGAGAGCTGGGTGAGTGCACAGTAATGACCGTGCACAGCGATGAATACACTTACACGTGAAATGGATATGGCTCATGCAACATGATGAGCTGTGCTAGCGCAGTAGCCATGCAGAGGGGGGTGTCACCTAAATGATACTTGAACTTCTGCTGTTGCGCAAGCCTCAGAGTCCTCCTACACCACTGGTGTAAACCTGCAAGAGAGCAGGAATTGCGTTCGGTGGTATGCTACCACAGTTGTCCTCGACATGTACATTACCCAGGGAGGATGTATCTCACAGACATTTAAATAAACCCAGACATTATATTGTCTGTGTGAAGAAGAAGTAATGACTTTCATTCAATGGCCAGGGTCATACCACCAAACATACATCAATACAACGCACACTCAGAGGACCAGCAGTGAAGTGTTTCTGCTGCCGGGTTTACTGCAACACGGTATATTCGTAGCTGGAGCCATAGCCGGCAAGATAGAGACATTGGTCAGGCCAAAGGTACAGTCCATTCAATTGAATGATATGTGCCCAGTTGTCGACACAGTGGGTAACCACTGCACTGACTCCCTGGCAGTGAATGACAAGCCTGTTTCATGTACATAATTGTCTAACAAACAATCTACTATCTTATGCCACCTGCAGGTGCCATGTTCCCCAACCTGCCCCGCCGCATCAAATTCTGTGAGTTGGCGACCCCATTGTCAACCGAACACTTCACTCGCTGGAACAGAGGAGGCTCCTACGGCCTGCCCATGACACCTGAGAGGTTTAAAGCCAACAACGGCCGGGGGTTTGGCCCACTCACACCACTGAAGGGGCTGTACCTCACTGGCCAAGATGTGACTGGGGATGGTGTGGTTGCTGCCATGATGTCTGGTGTGTTTTCTGCCATTGCTGCTGGTGGAGTAAGGGTTGCATTAGGATATGGCAGGGAGGTGAGAAAGTGGACTTGAAGGATTGGTGTGCTGCAGCCTGCAGCAGATCTGCTGTGCTGCAGGGCCTGCTGTCTCCTGGAGACTGCAACAGTGTTGCAGCTGATCTGGTGACATTTGCCATTGTCTAACCAAGTGGAGTCACAATTGCAACCAGATCATTACTTTGGGACAGGTTGCCACTGGTTCCATTAATATATAATATATCCTTGGACCGGTTCCCATGGAATTTGTAATACTCAGTCACCTCCTTGCTGTCCAGTCACCTGCTATACAAGACATCTGCCCTCTATGCGTGTAAGGTGGTTGGGAGCTGCACAATGCAACAACCAAAGGTGCTTGGAAGCTTACAACAGGTGCTTGGTGGGTTCATCATTGACGCAGCTCATGAACACTGTCAGGTGGTTTGTTGTTGAGCACTGAAAATACTTGAAGAGTGTTCAGATGTTGTACAGCCTGTTAGGCCTGACGTAAGTTGGTCATAGTACCATGATGCTGTTGGCATCATGCCAGGGTCTGCTGTGGCAAAACAGTGCATTGCCATGGGAGGCTGCGTCAATATCAGCAGCATGCCGTGCTGATGATGATTTGTGATAGATGCATGGCAGCAGCCGATGAAATTCCATAACCATGGCAGTCAATGACATGCCTTTGTGCAGTTTTCCAGGTCACTGACCATGATCTTTGCTTAGCACAGCTTGATTGTGATACAACCTAGAGTACAATTAGACAGGCATCCCAATCATGCATATTGTGCTGCGGCTGTGCATAAAAAAACCATATATTATTATATAATCAATAAGCCGGTGTTGGCAGTCATGATATGACTGAGCAGCAAGCATTGCTGACATGTCAGCTGCCCACAGCTCAGCTGCAAGGATGCTATGATAAGCTGTCATCAATGATACCATGAAACAGTAGTACCCATCTAAGACCAGTAGGTTCCAGACATTCAGTAAACCTCCTGATTCATCAGGCCATTATGACTAATGCAGACTGGCACACTTCTCATTACTGAGGCAAGTAAGTTTTCAAGACCTGAGCACTGCAGGTCCTGCAGGTCTCACTGCTGTGCTTGATGCATGCCAGGTGTAACCATAAGGTGATTCCATATTCATATGGTGGCCAGTGGTGGCCCACCTCACAGAAAGATGGCACAACAGTAACCAAGTGTGAACGGCAACAGGGCACTGTGCATTGTACAGCATTGAAAGTTAAGCAGTGCTTGCAGTCAGACTGCCTGTCACACTTAATAGCCCATGAAGCTCGGCCAGGGCCCCAGTGGCAGTACAAGGCACTTTCAGAGGCCACCTGAGGTCATTCTGCTGCCATGGCCATTAAGCTCTCCCTGCTGACTTCACTGCTGTCAAACAGCAGGACAGTCCTCCTCTCTTGGCCGGTCTGCTCATCAACACACCTCACTGTGATCTGAGCCTCTCCAAAGCTGAAGTGGGCAGTGAGCTGGTAATAGTCTGGGTCCTTGTATGCGTTGGGCGGGATGTCCACGTGCACTACGGCCACCTTCACCATGGTATCTTCAGTCACATACCTGGATCGAAAAAAGCACCAAAGACATTCGATGATCAAACTGTCAGTTGCCCCCAGGCTTGGCCATGGCAGCATTGGACTGGGTCCATTTGCGGACGGCCTGCCAGCGTATGCAGTTGCCGCAGCCAGCTGCCTCAGAAGACATCTGCAGGTTCAATATCGCACGGATTTCTCCGCAGATGTTGCATGGTGGAAAGGACTGACAGCAAAAAAGTCAGAGTGCGATACTGAAGTAGCTACTCAAGTTGCAGTTTTACTGCAAGTTGGGAAGGTGCCGCTTGACAATGCTGAAGCACGACAAGCTTGTGGGTCAAAGTTCAGTACAGGGTTTTGTAGAATGCTGGCAAAGAAGATCAGCTCGAGCTGCAGTGCAGCTGAACAGACTCATGAATACAACGTCTCAGACAGCAGCAGTTGTATGATAAGAGGCCAGATGTTTGCAAGTGCTACAGCAGCCTGCTGCACCGCAGCGGCAGCCGGTTAGTAACAGCCACAAGCAACATAAGCCAGACAATGCCCACCTTGGCGCTTTTGTCAGACAGCCGTAGATATCAAATACCACACCAGTCTGTTCTGGGTAGAGTGGCACAAAGGTGTGGCTGATGACAGCACCAGTCTTTATCAACTCATCCTTGGCTACGTAGCGCCTGAATCCATCTACACAGCGGTAGCCCTGCCTATGGGGGATCCAGGTCTGGCAGGCAGCATACAGCAACATGGACAGTGTAATTACATGGACAGTGTTAAAACAATCATAAACTCCTTACCTGTAGAGGGTCCCTTGGTGCAGCACCGTGGGTTGTTTGAATTGGCAGCCTGAGTATGACTGATTCCTGACACAGGGCAAGCCTACTTTGACATCAATTTGAACAAAGAAGTAATTCGAATCTTGTTTGCAGCAGCAAGGCAAATGATACATGCAAAGATTGCATCTTCCCACTTATGCCACAAGAACAGCAAACACAGTGGCAACAATCAGAGTGGTTTGCCACCTTTGATGGGGCTCCATGGTTCCATGGCACTGCTGTCCGGATACCATAGGTCATGTTGCTGCAACGGGCAGCAATTGCTGCAGGGTATCGGGCAAACCACACACCACCTGCAGCAGGCACCCAACAGCAACACCGTGATGGCAGCACCAAGGAAGTTGACACCTCCACCTGCCCACAGGGAGTCCTCTATAGATCAAGAGCTGCAGATGGCACAGGTATGATGCAAACAGCAGAACCTCAGCCAACCTGCTATAAGGAGGCACTGGCATATTGCACGGCTCTGCTCATACAAGGTATACAGATTGCTGCATTAACCTAGCTGAATTTGTTGTGGCTAAGCCCTGCCCTCAAGCATGCTAGCACATACAGCACTGTACTCAAGTCCTCAACATTGCCAGCCATACCTTGCAAATGACATGAGTTTGTTATAACGCAGTAATTACTGACACATTTTGCATCTCGGCACGCAGTTGGTCCATTACTCTCAGACACCACAGCCAAGTTCACATTAGCCTTATAATCACCTTCCAGCACCGCACTCCTGCTGTACATAGGTGTGACCACAGGCCTCCCTGGCACCTCCAGTGCTGCTCTCAGGGTCCTCATGGCAAACCTGCTGCAGCTGAAACCTCCCACCAGCACAATGACATCAGCCCCACCAGCACGTGACAGCATCTGAATTGCCCTGGTGGCAACATTCTCAAGGCTGGGCTTGAAAAAGCTTGTCATCTGATTCTGAGACAGGGTCAGCCTGGAGACAAGAGCAGACATTGTTTGTTTGGGCCAGCAACACATGACACTCAATAGCAGGTCATAGGGTTCGCTCAATGTGGTACTGCTGGTTTGGGCCAAGTGGAAGTCTTCTTAGAAGACAGTACACTGTACAGGCAGCCCAGTAGTAGTACGTCTACAGTTGTCATAAACATTGTCAAAAACACAACTCTTATGGCCAGTTCAATGATGGTAAGTAGTTTGCAGCCATGGCTGTGGCAGTTTCTGTGCCTTAGATCTATCTAGTGAACAACAAGTCACATATGGACAGTATGGCCGGCATGCCTGCCTGAGATACTACTTGCAGTTTTAACTGTTAAACGCTTCAAGTCGTCGTGGGGTTGTGCAAGGTCAACTGAGTTGCATCCTGAAGCCTGAAGGCATTCACTGTAGATTGCACCACAGCTTTTATAGGCCATCCTGCTTGTCACACTGTCTGTTGTGTCGAGTGACCTACCTATCACCCTGTCCTGCTGCTTCCAGTTTCTCCCTGGCTTGGTCAGACACACTCCACACCAGGGAGTATGGCAAGTTCACCTGCACAACAGCCAGGCTGGGACGGGTAGATCAGGGGTATACCTTATCCAATGCATCAACAGCAGGGAAATCGATAATCCTAACTCTGCATATTAGTCATTTGTGGTACAAACGCCTGCTGCATACAGATTGTATGTTGCATATAAAAGTAGCTCAGATCGACATGTCGTCAGCGGCTTTGGAAGTTGCCTTCATTTATGATGTTTGGTGCACACCAATAGGGAAAGTCGCCCCATGTCCATCATGCCAGAGTTACCCCAAGACAGCTTGGCAGATAACTGCTGCAGATGCTCACCTGCATGGCTGTGCTTGTTGTATTTATGTCAAAGGCACACTTGCAGGTCTCCCACTCATTGTATACAAGATCCTGAAGCAATAAACAGGTACAGTCTCACTTTCATCATTATCTACGGTCAGCCGCCACCACAGCCCATGTTGACCTGCACAATTGGCATGAGCCCCCCATTGGGCATGTCCTGTCATGCTATTATCAGCCAAGCAACTTTGTTGCCGCCCAAACAGCAAGGCTGCAACCGTTGCACTTTGAGGGTTTGTTGAAGGTGCCCGCTTATGAGTAAGTGTGTGGGTATGTTGAAGGTGTCCATGCTGCCTTGCTGACCAGCAACTATAGTTGGCAACTAATACTGCTGGCAGTAGTGTAACACAATGCCACATTGCGGGTGTGTTGAAGGTGTCGATCTCTTACACCTGGCTGACCAGCAATCACAGTTGGCAACTGTTACTGCTGGCTGCAGTTTAACACAGTACCGCATTGTGTTACTGTATGTAGCACATACAGTTGTGAACACGTCTGAACAAACCTGCCAGTCCTCAGCATTCTCGACATCTTCACACCATTCCTTGCAGGCCTCCTCCCCCAGATATTCACTCAGATGACCCAGGAAGCGCTTGTCAACGCGAGTGGCGCCCTGCGTGTTACCAGTGCAAAGTGCAGTTAGCAAGCACCTTCCTACATGTTACCAATCGTAGCACTACCTGGCATGCAGCACTACCACAGATCTAGATGCAGAATCATTTGGGAGAGTTGAATACAGGCGCTCGTCAGATCAGATCTGGTTCAACTGGTGCAGAGAAGGTGGCGGTGGCCAGCAACCTGCTAGGATCCTGCCATCAAGCCTGTTGGGCCAATCAATTGCCCAGTCAGATATCTGACTGGCTTGCAATGACTTCAGCTCAACAGTGTGCTGAGTATAATTACTACTAGTAGTGTCATGTATTGCGTTTGGAGTCAATTTGTGAGTCCTCTCACCTCAGGCAGGCACTCCCTGTGGGTCACCTCTGTCAGCGCCATCTCCTGACCCATGACTGACTCAACCTTGTGGATGGTCATGTCCACGGTGCCGCCGCCCATGTCAATGATCATGAAGGTGCCACCTGGGCAGCAGGGATAGGCAGTAATCAGCAGCATGGCAGGTAGGTAACTGTCATAATCTGCAGGATGTGGCTTTGCTAAGCCTGACTGTGCTCCCAGCAGAGAAAGGACTTCAGCTCTAATGTTTACTGCAGAAACGGAGCCAGCTACATCACTCAGCACAGGGCACTGCTGCAGTGAGCCAGCTTGCATTAGCACATGCAGGGCACTTGCTGATAAGATTAGGTACAGTGTATTGATATGATAGTGCAGATAGCTGAATATAGCACAATGTGATACTTTACAGCAGTAGCAGGGAATGCAATGTCCCATTCAATGCTGTCCAGGCTTGAAGAGTTAACCAGCCAGTTGGGCCAGTGCATACCTGTTGACAGCCCCAGGAGGTCTTTGCGCTGCTGTGCAGCCAGAGCAGCAGCCTCAGGCTCTGTGGCCAGTTGCAATGCAGGGGAGTTGATGGTAGGAATGATGCCTGCATCCATTGCTGCTTCTCGCATGGTGGTCATGGAGCGCTGGGACAGGCCAGCGGGGACAGTCAGGCACCAGCGGACAGCAGAAGGACGGTACCTGCAGCACCAGGCAGAGGTGGGTGTGCGAGCAGCCTGTTACAACATGCAGAGTCAGTGTAAACCTAGTTTATGTAAGGCCTCACTGACACTGAAAGGGCTTCCGTGAGGCTGGTAAGTTCCGGTTCACCTGTATGCACTTTGCATCAGAGATTCAAGAAGCAAGTAGGCATGCCAGGCATAGACTACCAGGCTGGCAATCACAAGTGCCTTCTGCTGGTTTCATAAACTTGCATACAGTCCACATGCTGCACAATAATTGTCACTCACACAATCAAGGTCTACTAGGCTGACACTGTGACAGCGTCAGCCAGGCTATACAGCATCTGTGAGGCTCACACCTGCGACCGTAGTGGGCATCCATCGTTGAGTTGATCAGCGTGTACAGGCAGCTTAGGTAATCCCCAACAAGTTTCCTGCAGAGCAGAGACAGTCGTGGATGTGTGCAACAGTGTCATCATGCACAGCCTGCAGGAACAGCCTATTCAGAGCTGTAGTGTGCATCATAAATTTCCAGCAACAGCCCTTGACAGCCAACATTCAACAGAGGAATGCCATTGATAACACATTCATCTGCAGTCCAGCTGCCATGCATTGCTGCGTGAAGAAGGCACCAGTGGAAAGTGCCAAAAACTCTTGTCCATAAGATGCTGTAAGGCTGGAGTTCAGTCACCTGAGAAAACATATAGCAGTAGAGCAGCATAACACTGTCATGTCACATGCTCTGAGAGCACAATGTTTGCTACATGCAGAGAACGTGGCGACCACATACTTGACTGTCAGGCCGGCCGGCAGCTGGGGCAGGCCCTGGAAGTCTTCAGGCATCAAATACAGCTTGAAACTCTCAAGCAGTATGAAGCTTCTGCGCTCCTCCTCTGGTAGGTCACCATACATTGAGACAGCTTCCCAGCCCCACGCCTCGGGCTTGGCAAGGCTGGAGCGCTTGTAGAGGAGAGCAGTGCGGGTCTTTGGGGCAGGGGAGCCCCGTTGACCAGGCCAGTACTCAAAGGTCTTGACAGCGGAATCGCTGTCGGCAACAGAAGTGTAGGCAAAGCCACTGCCGTGTGTGCCGAAGTCAATTGCTATGAAGTACTTTGCAGAGCCTGTGCCAACCTGAGTCATGTTCTCACAATGGTCAGTCCAAGGTAACTTGTACAGGCCCTGCGCAGATAGCAGCAGTAGTGATCATGCAACATCATGAGTTATGAAAGTCTTCAGGACTTGTAACATATTGCAGCACTGCTGTGCAGCGACCAAAAAGAGAGGATTTGTGCCCTTTGCTGTGCCAGCAACATGTGTTGTACATGGACATTCTTGCATGCTGCCGGTTGGCCACTTGAAGGCACACGAGCTCTGTGACATCTCCACCTGATCTGGTGGTCTAGACCACAATTATAGTGAGCATCAGCACAATTGCCTCCCCTGCAGCACAGCAAGCTTGACGACAAGATAACCTCGTAACGACGCCGAACTCAAGCTGCCTCGAATGTTTCAGGATTTACAACCTCTCGGCATAAAGTGTTGCAGCTGCGTGGTTTTTACTGGAGGTACCCGCACGAGCCTCGGTGCTGGTCGCAGTGCACGCGCGCGAGGGGTACTTAATCTGACATCGGGCCCAGCTGGGCACGGACAACACTGTGTGGGAACGGATCCGCCGGCGTAGTACCATCTCTCCGAGGCCGCGGATCGCAGCAGAGCTAACAACCTCAGATAGTAATCCGTGCTGGCAGATAGGGTTGTCTGCTTGTGCAGTTTGAACGCACGTTTGCGTCTGCAGATGCCGATCGGCGCTGCGACGCCATCGTACACCACACTGCCGATTATGTACAGCAACCCAGCTGGTCTGTTCAAGCACCGTCTCTGTCACCAGCTGAGCCATCACTGGCAGCAAGCGGGCTTTGTGACCCAGAGTGCATTGGGTTATTGCTGCTAATGCTTTACTCACTCTTTGGCCTTGCGCGAAAGCTCATTCTACTGCCAGCGCCCCAACACAGGCAGGCTTCCACTCCGCAGCAAGAGGTCGCGCACCTAGATCCGTTAACCGACGACGCCTTCCGCCATTGCAACATGACCCATTGCAACCCTTCTGAGTCATGCCACTCAAGTATGCCGGGTGGCCCAATGAGCTCACAGGCTGACAATTCTACTCAGAGCACCATAGCTGGTGGCAGCTTCAGCACTGGGTCAAGGAGCTACAGCGAAGTCGTGTCTGCTCCTCAGACCCCAGCTTCAGCTCCAACCAAGCATCCTGCCCTGCTTGAGACGTCACCTTGCCAGTAAGCTGCTAACCCGGATACTTCCAGCTGGAAATATTGAAGACATGCTGTTACTACGGCACAAGAATTGCGAAGGCCTAGGCAAGGGTGCCTTTTTAAATGTCGCTAAATTAGCATCTGATTGTGAGTACCCTGCTAAATGCTAGCAATCCTTGCCAAAATCCATGCTGCTTTCACCTGTGCAGCAACGATAACAACAGCAGGGTAAGCACCTGCGTTTGGTCGTCTTCCAACCTATTTTATTTCCCAAGATGAGTGAGTCACTCACCTGCTCACTATGTCTGCTTTGTTCACTAGGGGAGGAGCACAACCTCACACCCAGGTATCCACTGGCATCAGCAATCACTTTACTGACGTTGATATTGCGTTCCTTGGCCAGAAGATTGAAGCCTTCTTCAACAAGCAGGCTGCAAAGTTGGTCAAGCATGCCAAACAGTTGTTGCCAGCAGCACTTGAGACTGCCATGCAGGAGAAGGCACAAAGCCTGCAGGAGAAGCACGAGGCAGCTATGAAGCAGGTAAGGCTCAATCATCACACCAGCGGAGGCAACTAAGCAGCTTGAAGCTCAGTCCTCTGCTGCCCTATACTCATCGTTTTCAAAACAGGCATTACCACCCCACTCTGCACACACCCTAGTGGTTCTTGCAATGCTGAAAATGACATAGCAATACTCAATGACTGTGAGCACACCTGTCATATATAACATAGAGGACACAGTTTATACTACGTCTTATGTTTAATGAAGCAAAAGCGGCACCAGTTGCTAGCATTGCATACATTGAGCTTTCACAGCTCAAAATATGCCCAACAGGGCTTGGCGCAACTGCGGTGAATAACTACTGCTCTGCTAATGCCAAGCCGTTGGGCCATGGGTGTCACTGTGTGCATTGCCCATCTTTCTTGCTTGATCCATCCCATGCAGGTCAAACAACAAGCTGCAGCTGATGCTGAGAAGGTTGCATCAGAATTTCAGCAGGAACTGCACATGAAGCTTGATGACATCTGCCAACTCAAGGACGAGCTGTCCACTACCAAGAGCCACTGCACATCACTGAAGACTGCACTGGCCAGCACAGAGGAGCAGCGAAGCAACCTGCAGACACAACTCGCAGTCAGGGGAAAAGAGGTTGCAGCCCTCAATGTTGCCCTGGATGAATTACAGTCTGAGCTGGAAAGCGCAAAATCCAGGGGCACAGACCTCCTCACATTCCAGGGTAAAGTCGGATAACTGGTGGTGTATTATTGGATCAGCATTTACAGAGTGACTTGCCCAAATGCTAAGCCTGTCCTCCTGCTGCATGCCACAATGTCCTCAAGCCAGCTTGTTTCCATGTTGATGTGTGATTAAATGCAGTGCTAGCCTTTGACCATCATCAACAACAGTGATCAGTGCATGACAGTACCTTGCCTGCATCATGCTGTTGTCAGGGCTGACATCTGCTGAAGCCAACCTCAATACCCTCAAAGTGGCGCTGAAGGACTTGAACAGTGCTTGCGAGGACCTTGTTGATTTGATGATCAGCAACAGCCTTGCCCTTCCCCTACTCCCCTTCATCATAGACTTGCAAAGCACACAACATCGCCGGCAAAGCTATCAGCAGTTGGTCAGTTGTGGTATCAAGCATGCAGTCCTTGCTAACCTGGACACTGTGATCTTCAGGGGCTTCAGAAATTCACACCTGACTGTGCCCGCCAGCGTTTTAATGAGAAATAGCAGCAATGACATAGAGGCTGTGCTGCTGCAGCTGCAGCTAGAGAAGAAGAGATCAGCTGCATGGCTGCAAGCTGTCACATCAGCTGCAGCCAATGGCACTGTTACAGCAGCCCCGGCAGAAGAGACTTTTGGTGGTTTGCTGCACCACTATGCTGACCATTATGTCACGAACCTCCTGTGCAACCCAAGGCTGCTGTGTTGGAACATGGACGTCAACCCTAAGCCCATTGTGAGCACAGCAGCCAAGACATTTGTGGCTGCAGCACTGAAGGCTCAGATAATAGCCAGTGCCATGCACAGTCGCCTGATAAGAATCGTGGTACCCGGCTACCTGTGCGATACATGCTTGCCTTCCACACACTTTCCTGCTGCACCTGCCGCTTGGGCTCAGTGGCCAGTGTTAGAGGCAGGGGTGCTGCCAGTCTCCAGAGAGTCACTGCAGGTTGGTTTGGTATTTCCTGCATCATCAGAAGCCCTGCCAAGAGGCATTGAAGCAGCAGCTGTTTACTGCCAGGAGCCTGCAGTGGTTCAGCTGGCAGAAAGGGTGGGGGATTTGCCTGAGTTTGGGGGCACGGGTGCACAGCAAGGCATGCACAAGGTATTGGTGAAAGCTAGGATGGCTGTGGCTAAGTAGGAGCTTGGTATTAGGTGACGTTCAGTGTTGCGTCTGATGCACTGCAACTTGGACCATATTGCAAGTGTGTAAAGACACACTGCAGCAGTTTTGGCTGCAATATGCTGGAGTCCTAAAACAGCGCAGACTGAGGACATTGACTTTGAACAGGAAGTGCTGTTGCTGGCTTCTGTCAGTGTTTGCTGGACGTCTGTATCAGGCGGTGTGGCTGTGCTGCAGCTGGTCATAGGCCAACCACCCACCATAATACAATGCAGGGTGCTTGATGAGCATACAGTGAACATACTTGGTCACTACTACTATCACAAGCAAGCGGAGATCTGCGCTCCACCTACAATCGCCAAGTACTTGCTTAGTATCTCCTGAGGGCTGGGGTTGGGCTTGCGTGGCAGTACAGTCCACGCCGATCTATGACTACAATTGCTGACTTTGTGCACCAAGCGTGTTACTCAGAGGCTGCTCTATTGTGGGGGAAGGCGCGAGGGCGGTTCAACATTCAAATGCGGCAGGTCCTGCCGGCACCGTGAGCAACACCAGCAGTCACAATAATCAGGCACAAGGGATAGGTTTGGGTAAGATTGCCGCGTCTAGAAAAGCAGGCAGGGGATCTCAACAGGTCCTTGCAAATGATCCCCTGCGCTCTAAGCCGGCCGCTGGCCTGTAATTAACCTCAGGAGCAATGCTAATGGGTAGCTGAATCACATATCGAGCGCAATGTACGACCCTGACACCCTGACAGCAATACTGTCTAGTTACTGTAAGTGGCAGACACTCCCTCGCCAGTTGCTGATCAGCGGCCTCAACGGCTGGGCTAAACGCTCTGGGAATGGCACTGTACGCAGCGATGCGACTGATGAGGTTGTGCTTGATGCCTTCTTGCAAGCACTCAGCTCACTTGTACCCCTGGAGTGGAGTGTTTCTCAACATGCTGGCTGTGCTGAATCCAACAGCAGACAGCAGCACCAAAACAAGGACCAACAAAACAGCGGGCAACATCAGCAAGCAACTATGTACGGCCAAGCAGTGGGCACTCCTTATGGCATTATGTGCTTTGGAGGATTGGAGCTGGGCAAGTTGACAGAGATGAAAGTGAAGAGCGAGGTCTCTTGGATCAAGGAGCATAATGGTTACATGCTTCAGCCAGACTTCAGTAGAGTGTATCAGGTGAGCGTGTGTCCTGCAGAGATATCACTTTGCCACCCATGCACTTCAGCAGCAGCAGCACCAGCAGCGCTGCTGCCAGTGGCAGTAGTAACCATTACATGTATGATGGCTTTGTCAGCATCAGCCAGGTGATAGCCACAGATGCAGCACAAGCAGCTGCAAACCCTGGATTCACAGAATTATTTGACAACAATTGTATTTTCCACTTTAAGCAAGCATTGATACCAGTGTGTGCAGTTGCCCCGTGCTGATGCAAACACCCATGCCATGGCTGCCTGGAACCCTGAGTCAAGCCTTGCAGCGCCTTCATCCTGCCCTGCAGTCCTCTTCCTCACAGCACAGCAGGCAGGTGTCCCACATCACACCTGACAGCAAGCATGGCAGCTGGACAGCAAAACCAGCATCGCCTGCGCTGCCACTGGGGCTTATTGGTCATTCAGCCGTGCTGTATGGCTCTCGTGTGTTTATATTTGGAGGGCTGGAGATGGGAACACCAGTGGTGCTTGACCCCAGTAAGTCGCCACAGCAGTGATGAAGGCTGCCGGTGTAATCGGCTACAGGTACATGTCCATTTCGGCCCAAATAGCTGCGCCAGCAAGACCATGCAGGACTCACTGCATTTCCTTTGGGGGCACAACACCAGCATCGCGCCAGGAACAGCACATCACATAGCCTTTGAATGCAGATTTGTGTTGAGCGTCCCTGCATATTGGATGCAGCGCTGCAGTCTGCACTGCGCGTAGGTGCTATAGTGCTTCTTATCAAGGGCTTTGGGCTCAGGTGGGATGCAAGGTGCCATCAGTTGCCAACTTCTTTTCATGTCCTGGGTGTTGCTGCTGCTAAACAGAAGCTGCTCCCCCCAAGGCCCCTACTCACACATCTAACAAGTTGCGGGCATATGCAGTAGATGAAGCAGGAACGCAGGTGAGACAAACAAGCACTCACTGCAGGTACAAGCACTGGCTTTCTCTGTGTCCAGTTATAAAGGATAAACCTGACAGCAGGGATGCTCACAGCATCTGGAAGAACACAGGTTGCCTGCGGACGTCTTGCAGGGGGTGAAGAGATGAATACCAGTACTGGCAAACAAGGGTTACTGGCACAGACCACAATGTGTCATATGAGACTGTCATAGGTCATCATAAGAGACTCAGAAGGGCTCCTGACAGCAGTCACTCAGGCCCCTTCCTCTTCATTTGTGTAGGGTGGCATGTTGCCGGTTTTGTCTGATGTGCCACAAATGGGTCCTCAGCCCTGCAGCAGGATGTATCACAAAGCAGCGGTAGACCATGATGCTGGGGTCATGTACATGTATGGTGGCGTGCACATCCGTGAGTTTGATGGGTCAAGGTTGCCGGCTGACAAGGAGCCAGGCACAGTGCATTGCTACAACTTCTACAGCTACACATGGAGCACAATGGCAACAACAGGTGAGCCGGCTGTGATCAACCCATGATGATCAATACCTTCTTTCTCAGAATTGCCAGTAACCTGCTTTATTGCGCTCAGGAAATTGGCTGGTCATACTGTCACGCCCCAGTGCAACTTAGTATTCATGTCACACACACACATGTCACTTCTGCATATGGCCTCAATACAGTCACATTTGTCAATTGTATGCAGGAAAGTGTCGGCCCTGCAGCACCACCCTGTTAGCATTCTGCTGGTATAAGGGGGCTCTGTGGGCCATTCCTGATGTTGCTGTTGGCTCTAGTGGCAGCAGCAGATCTCAGCAGAAGCAGCAACAGGGTCCACCTATGTATAAGCTGCTAAGGCTGGACACTGTGTCAACAGTTTGGCAAGAAGTAGCAACCCAGGTACTGCACCAACCAGACCTGGGCATTTTTCAACCACAGATTAGCTGCCTGTGTTCGTCATTATCCTGAACTATTGAAATATGTGACATCCCCATTAGTGATCTGTGAGGGCGGTCTTGAGCTCCTGAGCTGCATGGGTGTTGTGTCTGATTCATCAGCAGTAAAATGTACCAACACTCGCTGCTGCTGCAGGGTGAGCCTCCCTGCTTGCGTACTGACTGCTGCAGCGTCTATCACAATGGCCAGCTCATCATCTATGGCGGCAAGACAGCAGCATCGCCGGCCAGTATGCTCTCAGACCTGCTGGTACTAGACCTCAACCAGCCAGTGCCAACCTGGAGGCAGGTGCAACCCAGGTTACTGGCTGGCAAAGTGAACACCAACAGCACTGATAGACCGGCCTTGTTGGCGTTAGGGGGGCACTGTGGGGGTGTGGATGCTTCAGGGCAATGCATTTTCTGGGGTGGATACAGAAGAAATGACCTGAAGGAGCCTCAAGCGATCATACAGGTGCTGCAGCAGGGAGTGAAGCCACCCACTGCTGATGCTGCTCAACTGACTGGGGAGGCGGCTAGTCCTTTGGTAATGGCGCTGCAGCATGTCAGGCAGCATTTGGCGCGGCTGGTGCGGCAGCATCACCCACAGCAGGTAAGCAGAGCCATGTTGTTGATCAGCCACGCAGTGTTGATCAGAAAATATGCAGAGCTTGTTGGCGTGGAACAAACTCTAGAGAGACACGACAGCTGCATGAGCTCCATGACAAGACAGTCAGTGGTAATTGTGTTGGCCAACATGTCAGCATAGAGATCTGATGCCTACTGTCACTTGGCAGGAACCTTTTTGCTTGTTGCTTATGGCAGAACAGCAGTTCTAGTCCTCTGCAAAAGTGTGTAAGCCTGTGTATACTTGAAAGCTGAAAAAATGTGACAACCTTCTTGCAGTGCTGTCGGTGATGCCGTTGCTGATGCTGCTCGCAAAAACCCTCATGCAGCCACGCAACTGTTTGTGATGTTTCTCAGTGTTCCATGTTCCTGTTGATGGTTCTTGACAGGTACTGCTTCGGCCAGATGGTGGTGGTGGAGTGCGGTTACCAGCTCGCCTGCTGGCTCTCTACAGCACTCTGTTTGACGACATGTTCCAGGAGATGCTGGAGGAGGAGGAGGAAGGCGCTGGTGCTGCTACTGAGCCTAAAGAAGTGAGTCCTTTATGCAGGGCTACTGCAGTAGCTCAGCGGGACGCACTGTGCAACATGCTGCTTGATGCTTGTGCCTGGCAATGGACAACTAGGCACTGCCTTGGCAAGTGCTGCAGCTGATATTTTGAGCTCCATTTAGGCCACAGACCTAATTCGTCCGGGCTACTGCCTGCATCTATGGAAGGCGCCGCCTGCATGCTTCACAGCCATTTTTCAGCTGGTTGCCTGCCGCCCACTGCCCAGGTTCCTGTGCCTGGCGCCTCCCTTGAGGGTGTTGCTGGTGTGTGTCGCTGGATGATGGGCCTGTTGGCACTGGGCAGCTGCCCCATGAGCATGCTGGTGGAGATGTACAGGTGCACCTCAACAGCACACACAGCTCTCTGAGATCTAAACCATCATACACGAGGCATGATCATACTGCAGTTGGTGGTGTGTGCATGCTGGTACGTGTGCACCACCAGTTGCAGCTTGAGATGATATCCCAGTCAAGGACTATCAAACTGCGTGTCAGCCACTGTCATAACACCACACCTTCCACAGGCGTACTGCAGTCAACACGGCCGGCTGTGTGCAACAGTGTGTGTCAGTCTGCTTTGCAGGGTTGCTGATCGCATGATCATTGAGCGCTTGATGGTCGAGGTGTTGGAGGTCCTGGGAGCAGCAGATATGACACCCCAGCAGGCAGCTGCAGTACTGCAACTCACGGGTATGGCTGTTTGCTCGCCAACTGCCATCAACCCTGTCAATTACTGCATCCCAGAGTCCACCATGCATGTCAGCACCTTGGGGATGCATCTTTCTGGGCTGTAGCAGTACTAACTTGCTTGCTGACTTGCCTACTGCAGGTGACCTATCAGGGCGTGGTGATGTTGCTGGACTAGAAGCTCACGCCGCACAGCAGCTGACTCAGCAGGTCACACCAGTAACAGCACCAGGGATAATGGCATTAGCCTTGCAGATGGACAATAAGCAACTGCAGGTAAGTCTCAGGCAACATGGAGTAAGGTCTCAGGCCACAGGGATGTAAGGCTTGAAGCAGGCCAAAACCAGGCAGCAGGCGGTCAAGTTGAGCATGAAATGCCCATGGAGCACTGTGCTTAACCTTAAGCATACGCTGGTCGTGCTTGCGTCATCACCCACAGCTGCTGCTGACAGTATTCTTTCCTGTTGCTCCAACCATCCCTTCAGGACCGCTGCTGTGAGGTGATGCTCAGCCACAGGAAGAATGACATTTGGGCTGTGCTGGAGTTCATGTGCCGCTTTAATCTGCCTCGCCTGCAGGGCAGCTGCTTGCACTTCCTCAGTCAGCTGTCACGAGGGAGACTGGTGGGTTATGCTGAGCGGGTTGTCAAGGTGGGTGCTTGGAGGACAGATGTCCTTGTTGTTGTAGTTGTTGTTTATGATCTCTCTATGGAACTACTATACATGCATACATCACCCTGCAGCCATCCTCGCCGTGCCCCAGATCAGTATTTAAAACAAAAACATGATGAACCGTTCAGCAGACTGCTGTAACAGCACTGGTCAATTGGCAACACCAGACTTGACAGAAATGAGCTTGCTCAAATGCACAGTGCATGCTAGGGTGGAGGGGTGTGGCAGTGCTCATGAAAGTGGTGTACAAGGACAAAAACAGTTCACTACCACTGCAGTATGCTGGTGGATTGAACACAGGTTTGATGTATGCACTTGTTAACGCTGGCTCTCAGTCACAGTGTTGGTGGTTTGAGACAAGGATGTAAGCAGCAACACGTTGTGACTGTCATCTCCCTCTCTGACCCACCACCTGGCAGGTGGCAACACGCTACGGTGGTCCAGGCAGACCGCTGTCCAGCCTTCCAGCAATCCAAATGCTGGAGAAGGACCTGTGCCTGGAGCTGTCATTGCTGGAGGGCAATGTCACAGCATTTGCTAGCTACGCAGCAGCTGCTGAGAAGCTACAACTGCAGAAAGTGCGACAGGGCTTGATTGAGTGCTGCAGCAGTGCAAATTGCTGGAAGCAGCTGCAGGAGCAGAAACAGGTGTGTTGCAGCATTAATGTTAAGATGTTAGTGTGTTGCATGACTATTGTTGATGCGACCTGCTGTATGCGCTTTTGCTGCCCGGACATGGTGTCGTCTATGGGGTCCTGCCATCACCATCTCTGTAGCAACCTGCGTCAGTTATCTGGCCTTCCACTTGGCCTCCCACATCAGACTCTATCTTGTTGCGCTTGTATAAGCTACTGCACACACATTTCGAGGAGGAAACCGAGAATGGAGCAATCCCCACAATATGTATGTCTGCTGTACTGCAGGTGTTGCAACATATGCAACAGCGCTTCCCTGATCTGGCTCAAGCCATCAGCCAGAGGGCTGGCCTAGCACGCTGATGCAAGCGGCAAAAATTGCAGACATACAATAGTACTCACTGCACGATGTATGTGGGTGGTCCAAAGCCAGCAAAAGTGAGGTAGCCTTTGCAGCAGTGAACATCTTGGAAGGATGTTGACACATTCAGACCGCATGCTTTGCTGGAATGGGTCAACAACAATGGCATTGGCAGTGGTGATCAGTGAGACCAGCCATGCTGACAGTGATAGGTCGCAACATGGCAACACATGCCTGCTGCTGCAGACGGCAGGTCAGGGCTGAGGAGGAGAATGTGACATTAGGTCTATTGCTAATAACCTAATAGTATTGAAAACAGCACGCTCAACGACATCAAGTCTATCAAGTTGCTAGGTTTTCTGCTAAATCCTGCAGCTACATGTTCTAAACAGCCCTGTGGCTGTGTAGGGAACCTATATGCAGGCTACCTGCATGCTGGTATATCCTCCTCATGTTTCAGATCATCTCTGTTTCATTATCAAAGTATGGCACTCTGCAGATGTGTCAGCCCAACTGGTAGCTTTTCCCTGCATCTGTGCCTGCCTGACTACATCCGCCAAGGCTGCCAGCCACAGTGTGCAGTACTTCCGGCAATTTGTTCGACATGGCATGATGCGCACGTTGGCCCTGATAGGTCAGTGATCATGGGGTCTTGTAGGTGCAAAGGACCTGTTGACTTGGACAAGAGCTGCCAGCTCTGAGCTGGGAGCCCCAGTGGGTGGCAGGTTTTTGGCAGGCTTGCAAGTTGCCAATTGGCACTTCCAATCAGAAGAGTCCAAGGTTTGGCTTGCAACATCTCCATGCATTGTCTATCTCTGTTACATCACAAGTGGTACTGCTAGGTGTAGTTCAAGATACATGCCTTTTGTATTCTAGACTTTTCTCCACTCCGCCTTTGAAGAAAGCAAGCTCTTGTAACATCTCATACATCTTGATCCCCTTATACACCTCATGATCATGTAACACGTGTTACTGTGCCAATTCTCCACAAAAAGGGAGGGGCGTGTGATGGTTCAGCGATGGCGATGATTATGGCTCTGGCGATAGTGCAGTATCACCTTATCACTATCACCGGTGACTGAACTGAAGCCCATCACTGGTGGCTCGACTGCATCAGCATGAGAACCAGCAACTGACACTTTCCCTTTGTCATAACAATTGTTTACCATTGCAACATTGGTAATTCACTGACAGAAACTGCCATGCCAGCTATATGTCGCCCTTTGCGATTCAGGTAAATTCAACAGATCGGAACCGAGCAACAGCCACCTATGTATGCAGGCCTGCATACAGCTCTGCCCTCCCAGATGGCGGGCCCCTGCCAGATTCTCTGCCTTGATCTGTAGGACTTTGTTTTAAATTAGTACTAGAGAACGGCTTGCTTTCTGCGTACACTACGTGTTCTACTTCCCAGGGGATGTTCGTTCATTTGTGACCACGCTGGATGGTCGACCCTTCCACGCGGGATCCACTGTGTAGCAGGACAGCAGTTGCTTGCTACATCTGAACTCAGCTGGTAGCCGAAGCTGTCTATGTACATGTCCATCTGGATGACCTTTCCTTTGGTGACCTTCACCTGGTTAGTGAGGTGTGTCACGACGACCTTGATGGGAAGCTTCCTCAGGTAGCCTTCACCTGGTACGTGACCTACCAGCTCCACTGAGCTGAGTTGGCTTTGGTCTTTCAGCATTATGTCTATATAATCGTGATCGCCCGACATGAGCACCATACACACCTTTATCGTGCACGTTCAGGAACAGTCAAATTGACATACAAGTACGTGTGTAGCGTCTAACCGGAACCTATACCCATAACGACAACACGATGCAGCCGATGGTTGCCCGTGCTCTTTTGGCATGCGCAGCTGCAGTTTTGCTGTTTTCTGGGACGGTATCTGCTGACTGTCCAGATCGTGATGTCAGATGCCGCATTCCCAATGCAGAATCGCTGGTACAGGTGTGTAAGGCCTCTTTACATCTGTCACACCGCACATGCTTACGAACACTTGCATGATGGTCAGTAGCTCTCAGCCGGGACCATGGGAGCTGGGCTACACTGCAGTGCGCACTGCATGCATGCATGCAGCTGCACATGCAATGCTCTGTGGGAACTTGTTATTTGGTTGTGCTGATGGGCCATGACATCTGCTACTGGCAGCAGCTTGAAGCTTTTCATTGGAGTCAACTGCCATACCATCATTGCCAGCCTGGCTCCCTGAGGGTTTTCCTCCTCATGGGTTTTAATCAGCCGGCCTGCTTCATCGACACTCCTCATAGTTGATTGCAACAAATATGCTGAGCTGATTATTGTGACTCGCTTCACGCCACTGCTGTTTACAGGAGTCCAGCAGCGGCTGCGAGGGTGGCGGCACAGTTGATGTTGGTTTCACTGGCGACGTCCCCAGCGGCAGTGTCAGCATCAACGGCAAATGCTACAAAGCTTACAAGGACACGGACAACACCGTTTTTGTCCCTATGGGCTCTTTCAGCTCAGGAAGTTGTTACAAGTTCCAGCTTGGAGATATGAGCATCTGGGACAGCTGCAGGCCTTGCAGCTCTTTAGTTGATGCGTGCGCTGCAGAAGTTGATGGATGCAAGCGGTGTGACAAGGCTTGCACACAGAGCTACACTGTCGTTTCTGGTGATAGTTGCTGGGGTATTGCCAATGCTCATGGCATGACGCTTGATGATATGCTGCAGAAGAATCCTGGGTTGAAATGTGAGCCGCTGCAGATTAATGCACAGATATGCTTGGCTATGGGTGATGGCACGTGCACCAATGTGTGTGAGGGTCGCTTTGTGTAGATTCAGCATGGCTCATTGCTGCCCCCATGGTGAGAGTGATACCCTGCTAGCGGTTTTTATCGGAATATTAAACTGTCACAGGCTGCAGTGTCACAGGCGGCAGGCTGCCAGTGCAGTTGTGTGCTGGCCAACTTGGCATAAAATAATACATTGTGCCAGCCAGGCTCTGTATTGGCTTACTCTACTTTTCAGCATGGCTGGCGGACTCTACAATCAGATTGAATCCTATTATAAAACAGACTGGAGATTTAAACCCCCGAGAGGATTGCATTTGTAAGATATGTACAATCATGAAGCGGTCCAATTCATTGTGGAGTTCACCAGGCTGCCCGGAAGCCAGCAGTAGAGCGCACAGCACCACACACAGGTGCTTCCTGTTTCACCAACATCACAGCTGACTGCCTTGTCCATGCCTAGACTATTTTGGTCTAGGTGAGCGACGTGGAGCTGACTGCACATCCACAACAGCGCTGCTAGCCAAGTGCAGCACACAATGTGTGGTCTACTGGTACAGTCACTGACATTTACTGTTGCACAGTACATGAACATAGCAAGGCCTAGGCATGCACCGAATTGCAACGCAGCTGGCATGTGTGAAAGCAAGCCATTTGGCAATACTATGCAGCAGCATCTCTTGCCGCACTCTCGGACTCTTGCAGCAAGAGTAGTACGCAAATTCATTGTGCGGAAAGCATTCAAAACTTGACACATGAGACTCAACAACAGGTGTGCCACTTTTATATGGTTTGGAGTTCCCCATCACGCTGAGAGCTATGACAGTCGCACTCGTGATGGGGAACTCTAAACCGTAAAAAAGTGCTGATCAGCCTGAGGGCTCTGAGCTGCTGGCCAGCAGCTCAGAGCCCCATGGGGGTCGCCTGGCAGTGGCAGTAAATGCTGGGCTAAACCCTAACTGACACCAGCATAACCCTGCCGGAGCTGCCCGGCAGCCAGAGTCTGGCAGGATTACCATCAAGCTGCTATTGAGAGACCACGACAATGTGCAGGCAGGCTTAGAGGCTGACTTGATCAAGTCATGACCCTCAGATGGCTCCTCATCATCTCTCTGCAATGATGAGGTCTCACTCCAGGCCTCTAGGGCCTAGGGTATACACACTGATGGTGTACATAGTACGCTGTGGCGGCCATGGCCACAACACCACATGAACTATGCACTGCCAGTGGCTGCTGGGGCAGCTTACGTAGAGTATACCTGAGGCAGGACTGTATGGATGCTATGACTGCCCAGGGCTGGCCAGCCTGCATGCAGGCTGACGCTGCCTGCGCAGGCATAGCAGCTGCTATTATCAAGGCTGTGCCACAGTGTATGCAAAGGGCAACATGCTGCTGGCTGGCTTCAGGGGCACCCTGCTGTTGGACACACAGGAGGGATACATGCTACGTAGCAGATGATGAAACGAGCTTGCTGTATATGTATACCTACTGTGATCAAATACTGTTCTATGCCCAATGAGCCTGTACTTGGCTCGCTAACGGCGGGTTACACTCGTGTAACTTACAAGTTGATGCAGCATCGGTGCCACCTGGCAGGCAGTGAGGGCGGCAGCTGGTACATGTTTATGCAAGCCGTGGCCTGCAGGTTAGCGAGCTGGATCATGACCTTGATCAAGAGTCTGGCAAGGGCTTACCCAGCCAGCAGGCTAATGCTGGCAGGCCACAGCCTATAGGCCAGGGGGCAGCCTATGCTTGTCGACAAATTGCAAGGTACCTGCTGTGACTGCATCCCACTGTTATGTGACAATGCCTTTTGTAAACATTGCTTTGATTAACAACATCCTAAGGAGATACTATCAGTAACCTATGGTGTGCTGAAAAGAATCATTCAGATTGGAAACGACACAACAGGCACATCTGTGCTGGTTGGCTGAGCCATCAAGATCCTGGTTTGTCCCAAGGGCCGCTCGGCTGGAAAGGGTAACTACTACTACTACTTGATTAACAGGCTGCTTGCCAACGGTGGCAACCAGCCTGAAGATCTTATGCTGTAGACGTCTGGAGCATCAGTGTGACGTAGCTACGTCTATAGCTATAGACCAGACTGGAAGATTCATGATCTATAGACAGAGCTCAAGCCGCTTACACATGTAATCAGTCTGTACTGTGTCTAGAGCTATCGTGATTCAACATTGTTCAGAATAGACACGCACCATGAGACTCTCATGAAGCCATTGGCTCAGGAGTGT
Source organism: Coelastrella sp. MACC-549 (assembly GCA_018290735.1). Taxonomy (NCBI): domain Eukaryota; kingdom Viridiplantae; phylum Chlorophyta; class Chlorophyceae; order Sphaeropleales; family Scenedesmaceae; genus Coelastrella; species Coelastrella sp. MACC-549. The sequence continues at coordinate 48,483 of JABEVS010000019.1, read as the reverse complement.
CAACAATACCATCCAACAACTGGATTGAAGGCCGTCAACCAAATAGTTGGCAGTGGTTGACTGGAGTACTCCAATGAGTTGCAAAACCCCATTCAATGTACACAACAACAGGCAGCACAAAATTATGCTTAAGGAGCGTCAAGGTGCAGCAACAAGAATGTGAAGCTTGGCCACAATTGTTGCAACCTACTCAAGTGCTGCTTGTCCCTGCAGTGTTGCGACCCCTGAACGAACATTGTTTGCCACCAGGAAGACAATGTCTAGTACTTGCGCTGTGCACCAGTAGTGAATAACATCATTCCTTTCTTTTCCTTCTTGCCTTTCTTGCTAGGAGCTGTGGCTACGCTCCCACCAACAGCACATCCTCCGTCCCCTCCAGCTGCTGCTGTTGGTGCTGCTGTGCTGCCACCTAGCACCAGCCACTTAGCTGCAGTACCACTTGTGCTGCTGCTACCACCATCGCAGGGGCCACTGGCTGATTTAGTGTCAGCTGCTGCTCCAGCCGCCCAGGTGCTCTTGCCCAACAACACCTCAGCAGACTTTTGTGCACCACCGCTGCTCGTACTGCTGCTGCTAGCACCCCACGCTGGCTGCCGAGGACCAGCACTGCCACCTCCACCCTGACCACTCAGCCTAGCAGCAGCAGACTTTCCACTGCTACTGCTAGCCCCCCAAGCACCTTTCAGCGCTGCCGGAGCAGCATCAGCAACAGGAGCCAACCCCTCTTCGCTTAAGCCACCAGGACTAGCCCCTAGTGCTGGTCCAGATGCAGCAAACCCTAGCTTAGCCATCTTGGCAAAACTGACACCCCCAGTGGGCGGTGAAACGCCTGCAGCTGCAACAGAGTCATGCATGACTTGAGCAGCCAGGGCTTCATCTATCTGCTCTTGTGTCATACCAGTGAGATCCAGGCCTGCATCTGCCTGACCTCCAGCGCCAGAGAGCCCTTGGCTACCTCCCAATTTGGGCATTGCCTGGAGCTCAGCAGCAGTGGGGCCCTGCTTTGCTTTCTGTGCTGCTGCAGCTGCAGCTGCCTCACGCCGACTTTCACGCTTCGCAGCATCTGCCCAGCGTCTGCGGCGCTTCTCACGCCCTGCAAGTTCCTCTGCAAATGGTGCCAGCTGCTCTGCTGTCAGGTGGGGCTCCAGCAGCTGGACCTCAGCTAGGTGGAAAGTGCCATTCAGGGGTAGGTGGCCCAAGAACTTCCACCGGCGCCTGTCAGCATATGCAATACACGTGGTGATGCTCAGCCTATGGCCGTTATGGTTTGCAAAAAACCCTGTGATCTGATCTGTAATCTACTCTTCTGAAGTCTGAAAGCAGCAACGCCAGTTTGCAAAGGCCTGCGCCTGCTTCATCACCAGCCGGCAAATACAGCGTGCGCAAACATAGCAAGACATGTTCAGAGCAAGCCAGCATCTGACCTGCTTGCATCATCCTGCACCACATCCTCAATCTCCATCAGCTTCCCTGTGACTGTTGGTGGGCACGCGCCATAACTGCCAAAAGCATGCAGCAGGCACCTGAGGTTGAGGGGGTGCAGGAACACCCACTGGCCATCACTGGACTGGTACATGTAGAAGTCACCACTCTGAAGGGGCAGGTAGGCGGGGAGCAGCAGAGTAGGTTGGCAGCATGTTGTGCCAGACAGAACATGCAGACTCACCGAGCACACAATGGACTGCAGTTGCTATATGGCAGCAAGCAAGCAGCAGGTGTTGTGTACTGTCTTGTGTTGTTTCAGCATTGTAGGGTGTTTGACTCGGTGACACTGCGTGAAATATTTTGCCGAGGGGCTGCTATGGCCAATAGGACTAGTTAGTGGCAGCAGTGCATGCACATGAACATACATATGAATCACCCTTCAGCCGTAGTAACTGTGCCATCAGTGGCAGCAGTAGATTGGCATCATCTGCAGTCCAGCTAGTCACAGAGAATGAGTGCATTTATGCAACCCTTTGGCTACCAAAACACAAACAACACAGCAACTCCACACAATCCAGTATTGCGCTCACCTGGCTAGCTGAGTTCATCTGCGAGGTGTTTGGCGAGCTGCCCAAGATGTGTGAAGTACCAGGCGAGGTACCAAACACACCCGAGGCATCACCGCCATTTGCCACAACCTTGCCAGCTGGGATTGTGACTGCACCAACACTGCTGTTTCCTTCATATGCTGCTCCAGCAGGTGCTGCTGCTACTGCTGCCTCGCCACCTTGCTCCTGCTGTGGCTGCTTGTCTTCATCTTCCTCCTCAGAGAAGGCGTGGTCAAAGCAGAGCTCAGCAGCCGGCTGATCATCCGCATCGCCCTCGGACCATGGCAAGGACTGCTGTCGCTCCTGCTGCGCCTGAGGAGAGCGCTGCTGCTGAGCTCTGGAAGGAACACTACTAGGAGCAGCAGGAGCAACACTTGGCGGTGTTGCTGCTGATGGACGATGTGCTGCTCGAGGTGGCGTGATTGCAGCAAGCTCAGGGAACTCCTGCTGGATCCTCTGATGCACCTGTTGCTGGTGTTCTTTGGCAACAAGCGCCGCTTTGCTGCCGTCCAGTGCTAGAGTGAAAGCATCTCTCACAAGCTGCTCTGCATCTTGCCCTGCTGCTTGAGCATCCTCCTTCAACCATAAGGGCCAGTTTGACCCTGATGGTGCTGCATCCCCTCCAGCAGAGGCAGCACCAATAACAGAGCCAGGTACGCCGCGCTGCAGCAGCTGAGTTGCCTGGTGTTCAGCAAACCTGCGAGCTCTATTTGCCATAGCGTCTGCTGCTGCAAAGAGTGCAGGCGCCTCAACCTCTGCCTCCAGGCCCCCCTGGGACAGGATCAGCGCCAGCTGCTGACCTAGCTGCTGTGCAGAAGCCCTCCACAGAGGGCGGGGGTCTGAGCAGGTCGCAAACTTTGCAAACAAGTTGTCAGACAGTGGTGTGCTGAGATTGGCAGCTGCACCAGCAGCAGGATGAGGATTTGCTGCAGGAACATCATTGCTGCTGTGGGTAGCAGGCTGCACTTTGCTGCTCCATCTGCTGGATGGTGTTGTGCCAGGACTGAAAGGAGCTGCTGCGCCTGTGTCTGCATCTGCTCCTGCTGCGGTTGCTGGTGCAGATTCTGTGACAGGTGTGGGTATGATGCTGGCTTTGGGTCTCCGCAGCAGCTGAAATGTCACTGTGCTGCCCACGCGAGGTGCACCAGGCACTTGGCGGACCTGCAGGCAGCAGACAACGCATGCATGTGCTGACCTGGACCAGGAATGCAGTTGCTCCGCACCTTGGTTCTTGCCGACACCCAGATGGGTGATCAGGCAGATGACAAGATATCAATGTCCATGATGAACGCATACATGCATAATTCGCAGTTCTACTGTATGTCAACAACAAGCAGCAATTTGTGCAGAAGAAGGTGCTCATTGTTGACATACAGCAGAACTGTGGCGTATGCACACCTGCAAGCTGGTGCACAGCAGCTGGCCAAGATGGGGTGGTGAAGCGCTACTCACTTGCACAAGCCTCAGCTCCCGCGCCACCACCGGCTGGTAACAGAGTGGGCAGGGTGCTGACCTCCTCAGCTGCTCTCCCCCGTGGTTCATCAGGTGCTGCATGATGCTGCCGAATGAGTACACATGGCCACAGGGAGTGATCTGAGGGCAGATGGGTGGGCTCTCAAGGCTGATGGGGCACTGGATGGGTGTTGATGACATCATGTCAACCAGGATGACATCATCCCAGTCAAACATGCGGTCAGCATCAGACTCAAACTGGCGCCGGTCAAGAGTGCCTGCAAGGACAAATAGAGGATGGGAGGCCTGCTTGACAAGCACTTGAATGTTTGGCAGCACACGTAGGGGTCGGCACAGAGCGCCAGCTCACTGCCTCATCGTGTACACTTGCTCACTGGCTTGTGTTGACCTGTGTAATGTGCAGTGACACGCTACAGGCTGGTAGGTTGCAAAAAGGTGCTGATGTACAACAACACAACAGCCTCAGCAGGCACCACTGGCTGGTACATACTGCTGCTGCTGTCGCCGCTGTTGCACTGGAGCAAGCCCATCAGCACTGATGGTGTGGCCCCAGACACAGCAGCATCAGGGACTGCAATCAACAAATTGTCTCTGCAGAAGACACCTCAGCTCAACTGCATACCAACAACCAGGGGTCACAATGCCCCTCATGCTCATACAACATGAGCCGCAGCCACCACTCACTTGATACCAGGAACCTGAAGTTGGCCTGCAGGAACTTCTGCTTGTCATACCGCTGGGGTCTTGGTGCAGGGTAGCGGCGCCTGCTGGATGAGCCGCCTGCGCCACCACTGCCACCAAATCCTCGACCACCACCACCTCGGCCACCCTGCAGTGCATGTCTCGCAATGCTGAAGGCTTGATACAGGCCAACAAGACCACTGCTGCCTCTGGCTGTATCCCAGGTGCTGCATTATGACAGAGATAACGGAACATCTATTTGCCCCCCCCCTGCACCCCAACTCTTTTCCCACCTTTTTGCCATGATCATGCCATGTTGGGCAGCCTGCTGAACAGAGTATGCTCTGACTGATGTGCAAGGTAATCAAAGCCATGTCTGCTGTTGTGGTGACTTGCATAATGCACAAACAGCTGTGGAGCTGTGATACAATGTAGGTATTTGTGACAGCACATGCTGCTCACCCTGGTGCCTCGTGCATGATCATATTGGAAATTTAAGAGGTGGTTTGCTGCCACAGCCCGAGACCGGGACGTAGTTGAGGGTGTACGGCTGCTGGATCTATCAGGGCTGCTGCCTGTCGCATGCACTGCTGCTTCAATATCAGCCTCCTGACTCTGTTGCTGCTGTTGCTTCTGGGGATCGTTTCTCAACTGACTGTCCAGCTGTTGTTGCTGCTGTGTGCATGGGCCTTGCGGGCGCTGACGGCCCCCGCCCCTTCCCCTGGGCTGACGGGGCTGCTGTCCCGAGGCATCCCTGATGGTATGCAAGCAAGATGTATGCTTTGTGAGTGTGAAGCTGTTCCCCAGGTCAACAGGTACTGTGCTAGGCAGCGGATTCGAGTGCAATTGCACCAGTATAATTGTATGAACCAAAGCTGAATTTTTGCCGCATAATAAGCCGAAACGATGGCTGGTAGCGACCAAGTTGCCATTGGCATCACCTGCTGCTTTGCATAGCTTCCGACAAACCGCCTCTCTCCTGCCTACCGCTGTTGGTGTGGCCCTGCAGGACAGCAAGCTGCATTTGAGTTTACGGTGCAGCATATTTAGTTGACACTGCATGATGCTGATGACAGAGTGCACGACAGGGCACCGCAATGCACAGAAAATGCTGCGTTCTGAAGTGTACCTTGGGGCCTCTGCCATGGTGTTGTTGATGGTTTTCTGCAGTTACTGACCCTGCGACGGCAGCTTTAGGATGTTCAAGATGCACAACAAGTAATTGCGTTCGTATACACTGGACCCACTTGGGACAAAAGCTGGGGCATATGCTGAAAGGCCATCGTTCTGTTTGCTGTTTGCTGCGTCAGTAGGCTCTGGTGAATGTACTCCTGTTGAAATTCTTGTGGTAGAGCTATGTGACATGAAATGGTCAGACAGAAGATCTGTTGGCTGTTTGTACAGCAACCACTGGCCTCGCAACGACGATCAATTCCTCAGCAGCGTAACGTGGATGGTTGCACTTGCCATGCGAGCCCTTTACACGGTGATCAGGTGGCTGGGTGATGTATCAGATGATCTGGCGTACACCAAGTCACCGTCTTGTAACACTAACCTGATGTAAAGTCCCGGACACAGTCAAGGCGCGATTCTCTTGAGCTCGTTCTGCGCCTTTGAAAGCTGGTCGCCAGAAAGTGCAATTGTTTGCATATACATATGTTGAGTCAACACAGCGAGCAACACGCCAGCAACCGATGCTACTGCTGTGCCCGTCGTTTGCATTATAAAGCACTTTACATCAACAGGGATACCCACATAAGTGGATCTGCGGTACGGTCGAGCCACCCCCAAGTCCCTACCTTGCTCTTTACTGTGTCATCGTAACAGCTGGACTCTGTCGAAGTTGTCTGTAATTAGCGGCCTACGGCGTGCGTTCTGGGGCGTTTGTCGACGTCTCTAATACTTGGCTAAAGACGAGGCCTTGGCTTGCATCCAGCGCAGCACTGTACTGTACTGTTGCTGTGCCTTGCACAGTGTGTTGCAACGTATCCCTGAAAGTGAACCAGCTCCCTGCAGACGGTGCAGAATAACAAGAGATCTCACCAGCGGCCCAGCATCTGAGCTGCTGGGCCCGCTGGACTAGTGTAGCAGCAGCATGCAGCGGATGCAGATTGATGGTGATGGTGGCACACCTCGCAGTTCAAGTGTACCATCAAGCTTACACACATTTGGGGGGGTATTTGGAATCTCAGCACAGCCGCAACCGTTTGCAGCATCCAGCCCAGGGTCTTTTGCAGCCACAAGCGGCCCACTGCAACATGAGCGCCCACGGCAGCAGTGGCCAGCAGGCCTCTTCAGCAGCAGCCTTGGACAACCACCAGGAGCCATGGTTGCCAGCAGCAGCAGGGACTCGGCACCCCAATCGTCTCTGAGTTCCTTTCCGCAGCAAACCTCGCTAGGGGGTGAGCCGAGCACTCCTGTTGGTTCGCCAATCAGGGTGTCTGGTGCAGCCAGTGCCAGCAGAGGTGCCAGCAGCAGTCAAAGAGCAGGGGGCTTGGGCAGCCCCAGCTGGTTTTCGCCCAAGTCACGTGTACGATACAGCGACAGGTTTATACCCAGCAGAGCAGCAACAGCAAGGCTGGATTTCAGTGCATTGGACCGCGAGGTTGTATCAGACCAGGTCAACAAGTCCGCACAGGATCGTGAGGTGAGACAGTAGCAGCAGACAACAGACAATAAAAGCTGGATCAGTCCGGAGCCAGCAAATCCATCACGCTGTATGACTGCTTGAGGTTTTGGGATGATGACAGAGCATTGGCAGGTGCTGCTGAGTACAAACCACACCTTGCAGATAACCCCTGACAATCACTAAATGCTTCTCCTGCCTGTCAGTCAGTGGGACTAGTAGCATTGATGCTTCAGTAAGACAGAGGGTAACAGACTTAGTCTGCCTATCTAGACATGCCAGGCACAGCACTTGGTAGAAGTGGAAGGAGCTTCAGTGCAGCAACGGCACCAGTAGCAGCATTGTTATCACTGCCTGAGCAGCGACTGGCTTGCAGGCTCTCAACGTATGCATGGTAAGAGGCTGCTGCTGCTGGAAATGTGTTGTCTGTCTGCTGCAGGACTTGAACCCGGCATACAACATGCTGCTGCGGTCTGAGCTGCTGGGCTGCCAGTGTCCATCACCCATCAGTCCGGACAAAGCAACACAGCTGGAGCAGCTGCGCTCAAACAACAGCCCAGCAAAGAAGATACTCAGGTTCAAAACAGGTAGAGGAAGTGACAGCCGCCAGCCAACAGTTATTGGCCAACTCAATCTTTGCCCAGTCCTTTCTCCTTGCATACCTGCATGCCTCTGAGCTTGTGAGCCATTGCAACAAGCCAGCACTCAATTGTCTCAACCCAATCCCATGGCTATGCTTCCTTGGCCCAAGCAATGCAAACATCTTACTCCTAAACCTTTACCCGACAATGCTGTCGACTAGGAGTCCAGCTAGAGGGACTATGCAGCTCATTTTTGGCCACCATCAACAGTAGCTGTTGAACAAGTGCTGCCTCTTGCTGCTGCTGCTGCTCCTTCAGGTGATGCGTCCAGTCCAGTGGCTGGTCCTCCCCCTCAGAGTCCATTCTTCTCGTCGCCTGTGGGTGTTGACAGCCTTATCGGGTCCCCCATGATGAGTCCCAGGAAGCCACCACGCAAGATATCCAGAGCACCTTGTAAGGTGAGGATGCGCCAGCAGCCTGGTTCTGTGTAGATTGTATAGGGGATACTCTTTCAACGGGACTATTGACTTATCAGCCATGCGCACTTGGCCATAGCTTTGCCTCCAAGCACACTCTGGCTGTGTTACAGGTTCTCGATGCTCCTGCCTTAGCAGACGACTTTTACCTCAACCTGCTGGACTGGAGTGCTCAAAACCTTCTGGCTGTGGGCCTGGAGAGCTGTGTTTACCTGTGGAGTGCGCATACCAGCAAGGTACGACAGACCGCAGTAGCCCACTGTCTGAGATTACAACCCCTCTAATGTGGTGCCTGCTTTCCTCCTGCTGCCTTATAACAACAGCTGCAATGGCCTTCTGTGTGCTTGAGAGCTGGCTCTTCACGCTGGCAATGCAGCACAGTTGGATAATGTCAGTTGTCTTCCACTTCTGCTGCTGCTGCTTCAGGTGACGAAGCTTTGTGACCTTGCCCCTGACGATCAGGTGTGCAGTGTGTCATGGAGCCAGAGAGGCACTTACCTGTCAGTGGGGACAAACAGCGGGGAGGTGCAGGTGCGCTGGCACTTAGCAGCAGCCAGGGACACAACGGGTTGGCACACATCTCAGTATTGGCCAACTGCAGTGCTTTGCTTTGATGGGGCAGGGGCAGCAGATAGCATGCCCATCGTATTACTGATGCTGACGACATGCTCCACTGTCTGCATGACCTGCTACTTGCAGATCTGGGATGTCACCAAGCTGAAGCGCACTCGCACCATGCTTGGTCACCGGCAGCGTGTCGGCACTCAGGCCTGGAACAGTCACATGCTCAGCAGTGGCAGCCGGGACAAGTCAATACTGCTGAGGGATGTGCGTGTGCCAGAGCCGTTTGTGGAGAAGCTGTCAGGCCACAGGAGCGAAGTTTGTGGGCTCAAGGTGGGGTCACCAGCCAAGCTCGTGCTGGTGTTGCAGCTTGCGCTGTCCCATGTCGCTGCTTCTGCAGCTCACTCAGCCTCAATATCAATGACCTGAACTGCCAGGCAGCCAATTATCACTGCAGGAAAGGTTCATACGCAGCTTCCTGATGTACCAAAGCTAGCCCATCAGTGCTGAGAGCCCTTCTGCTGCTGTGCATGCACTGTGAGCTTTTCTGTACCACATGGCAGTGGTTGCAGGAGAAACCTGCCTGGTCACAGTTGTGTGCTGAACACTGTCTTGCTGCAGTGGGCTCCTGATGACCGCAAGCTGGCATCTGGTGGCAATGACAATGCGCTGTACATCTGGCAGCAGGGCAGCAGCTCACCTATTAGCAGGTTCACAGAGCACACTGCAGCAGTGAAGGCCATTGCCTGGTCACCACACCAGCACGGGGTGCTGGCCAGTGGGGGAGGGACTGCGGACAGGTGCATCAGGTTCTGGAACACAGGCACAAACGCACTGCTCAACTGTGTGGATACAGGGAGCCAGGTGAGCGGGCAGGAATGTGGAGTTCATGTCAGTGCTGTGGATGTGTTGTGAGCCTCTTGGTATCTTAGGAGAGCCTCCAGGCCATGCTGACACTTTTCAGATGCTGTCAGAGTCTTGCTGTGCCCTCAGGGTTTGCAAGCAGGTTGGCGAATGCTGCATGTCGGTGCTGTCCTGCTGCAGGTGTGCAATCTGGCCTGGTCAAAGAATGTCAATGAGCTGGTATCTGCGCACGGCTACAGCCAAAACCAGATTGTGGTGTGGAAGTACCCCAGCATGACTAAGCTTGCCACGCTCACTGGACATACCTACAGGGTGTTGTACCTGGCGGTGTCACCAGATGGTCAGAGCATTGTTACAGGGGCGGGGGACGAGACTCTGCGATTCTGGAACGTTTTCCCAGGCGCAAAGAGTTCAGGGCCAGCAGCAGCAGACGTGGCAGGAGGCAGCATGCAAATGCGCACGACTATACGGTAGCCACTGTGCATGGCCACCCAGCAGCGGTGGTGGGTTCTGTTCCAGTGTTATCTGTGTGAAGTGTTCGCTGTTGGTGGGGCTGTGAACGTTCGGCTGCTGGCAATGAAGCGTGCAATTTTCCAGGTTCTTTTATTGGCTGGCATGTAAGGCATTGAGCTCAGTTGCATGCTGGCATGGATGATCAACCCAGCTGGAGCAGATTATCTCTCTGCTGGTAGTTGGCTTTGCCCAGAGCCAGTTAGGTAAAGAAGCTTGATAGGTCCTGGCTGGAGGCATGCAACTCAACAGACAGCAGCAATCAGCTGCTTGCCAGGGGTTTCGAACGAGGTATGCCACCAAGGTAGCTGGTTGTGCATTACAAGTTGGCTTGTTTTGCCGAGGGCTTCTGACTGTCTTGGGAGTGCGCAGGTTGCTGCCTGACAATGCTGTATGTGTCTCTGACTGCTGTATATGCCACTGCTTGCACTGCACCGTACAACAAACTATGCATTGTTTTTTTACCGTCGTATGCTTAATGATATGCCTTGATCTTTGTTACCTTCTCAGCCAATTTCTGACTGCTTTCGTCTGGCTCAACTTGCTGTTTTGCACTATCGTGTGGCAACAATATGGCTGGCAGCCTTCACAAGCAGACGCACTGTGCCACGCTGCATTGCAAATGGTTCTCAGATGAGTCAAGTCTATGTCATATTCAGACCTTTGTCCACTGAAGCAACTCACGGTTCTGCTGTGGCGGCTGTCATGCTGGCACAAGCTCTCCTGCTAGTCAGTGACTCATGGCATCATGATCACTATGGACTTGCACAAGTCGACATGGGGTCTCTCTTGCAGCTTGTGGCTGGTGTTCAGCACATGTACAGGACGTGTTGTACTACTGGGCATTGTGCTGTGGAGTATGCCAGCATTGTTGGTAAGGCATATTGTTAATTTGAACTTGAATGGCAATGGCTGCTTTTAGTTAGTTCACAACTGTTCGGCGTTTACAGCGCTAGCGCCGTCGCTTCCTAGGAAGGCCTGGAAGCAAGCCTTGTACAGTCATCATTCAATACTCAGTACACCGATTAGTAAGGCCTTGCAGTTGCGAAGCTGGCCCCTTGGGAATTGCCGCATGCTGCAGCAGTTGCATTGCACCAGATCGCAATTTCTTTACATTATTTCTATCCATGTCAACACCCGTAGCGGCTTCTGGTGAAATCTTACCAAAGCAGCAGCCCCTGCCCGTTTCTGTGAAGGGATAATGCCATGTCAGCTCATGTTCATACCAAAACTTTGATGGGCTCATGAGCTTGACCAATATTCTTCAAAATGCGCAGAAACAGTCTGATCAGATCAAGTTTATGCATGAGCTCATAGGCTCATACGAGCCTACGATAATGCAGTCTTCACGAGACATACACCTCCTCAAGCTCATTTCTCATAAGGTGATCAACCCAGCATCGTTGCTGGCCATTAGGATAATCATCAGACGACAGGACAGTGAATTGAGGCCCTTACCCAGCAGCAGTCCACAGAAAACGCCTGATGGTGTGTTATTCTTGCCCTCACTCACACAAAGGAGTTTACCATGAAAACAAACACTCATCTTCACCTAAGATGATTTCCTCATCATTGCCCAACATGATGCACACAGCCACTTGTTGAAAGGGTCAGTGCGCACCAGGCCCATCAACTCAAACTGACTGAATTCAGGCCAGGTGATTGTGACAAAGGCCTATCATATCCGCCGTCCCACATAAGTCACCATCAAAATTCATCTTGCCTTGTTGACAGCACCTCACGCATACTCAACTGCTGTTGTAGCACATCAAAGAACCTAGCTCAACCATTCATAAGAAAGAAATAGAGCCATGCAATGGATTGAGATGTGTGATGCTGGCAAGTTAACAGGAGCAGCAGCACTGCTGCTTGGGCTCCAGCAATGGCTGCTCGTTGGACAACACTTGTCAGCAGGCAGTGGCTTGGTAAGACACAGTCTATGCCCAGAGCTTGAAAGTTCACTAACACGGCACATCAGAATAGATGCAGACAAACACGTGGGCAAGACGCTGTTGAAGCTCCCAATACGACCAGGCCTGGACACCCCTCTCAAAGCATAGCAGACACAACCTGCCATCCCCTACTTGACACCGCTTGAAACTCCAGATACTAATTGTCAACATGCTATTGAACCTCTGACTTCACGTGCAAGCAGAGCAAAACATTGCACAACAGGTCGATCCACGGTCAACTGCTCACGGGAACTGCTGCTCACCAATAGGTCACCAATTGTGGCAGCTAGGAGAACGAACTCCATAGAGTCAAATGCTGGGACACAAAAGAGGCCCTGACAAAGTCAGTCTGTGGAATACGTAGCTCTGCAGAAGTTTGTGCTCATGGAATCACAAGAGACACTGTGTCACATGACTGCACTTCTTAGCAGCTGGTAGAAAGGTTGGCCGGTGCTGCAGAAGTTTTCTCAGTCAGCTGAGCCACAGATTGGGCACTATAGACACACACATGAACCCACCGATGTCCAGCAGGTGGCCCAAGCAGTTGGTGACATCAATTGACGAACAAATCACTGCCGCAATGCTCAAAATATGTCCACCAATGCCAACAACACGACTCAACCAGCACACTGCATGCGTCCAGCTGAAAAGGAATTCCCCAAATCTCTGCCTGCTGGTCACCACTTGCTCTGCTCAAGAGACAGCATGCGATGCAACCAAACAAGGCCTAATGCCTGCTAGCCAAAGCCAGTGCCTTATGGAATGTGAGTTTGGCTGGCCCACTGCAGACTACCTACTGACCCCAAAGCCCTTACCCAGACCCGCCACCACACAGTCATGCCACACCTACTAGCTGTAACAACCAGCTGTAACCTGTGACAAGGCATGCTACTCAACACTGTCTTGTTTACAGAACCCATCTCTCAGCTGACAGGTATGCAAATAACCACGGCGCTGCCACCTGCGGCTGCTTCGACACGACAACTCGCAGCGAACAGCTGGACAGCAAAAGAGACAACACACCACCAGGAACACTCAAGATGCTAAAGACAGCTAGTGCAATGTCAACCAAGACTGAGTCCTGCCTACCCCTGTCCGCCCCCTCTGCTGTCACAACACCAGCACAGGTTGTAGTGGCGTGGTGGCTGTGGTGTAGCTTCTACAGCACCCGTGTGTTGTAGCTGTGGCAGCTTGGACAGGCATGGTATACAAAGTGATACGGTGCCATCCCCACCTTACCACAGTCCTGACACAGCACCTGTTGCTGCCGTCCTGCATACTCTACTGGCAGCTTGCTGCGCTCACTTGCAATCAAGCTGTCAAGCATCTGGAAGTACATGCTCATGTCTCCAATGCTTTTGCAGCAGATGGGGCATGTGTAGGAGTAGCGAGCATACTCTGCAAAACAGCTGCTGTGCAGGAAGTGTCCACAGGGCAACTCCTTGATGGGGGTGGCAGAATCAAAGAGGTATTCATGGCAAACAGGACAGTTGCCCTCCATGGCCCGTTCCCTGCAAGCAAGCACAACCAAAAACAGCCAAAGATGCAGAATGCTCATCATCTAGAACAACTGCAGCAGGCTAGTAGTGTCTGTATGTCAGCAGCACCGTATCCCTCCTACAAGCCACTGCACAAAAGCTGCACAGACGACATTCGGCCGTCAGCTCAAAACAATAGAAGAAATTCACTGTTGAAGTCATGCGTTATGTTGGGGTGACTGAGTAAGCAGCGCTCCAAGATGAAAAGGGCCAGAAAGCTGTACTACCGAACACCAACAATATACCTGCAAAAGCACCTGCTAATGCATTATCAGGCCTCTGCAGACATCATCCTACCTGCAAGTGTGGCTGTTGAAGAGGCTCAGGCTCATGCACGCGTTGCACTGCATGCAATGGAAGAAGTCCACACCCAGCCCCTTACCCCTCCTGCACACGTTGCAGAAGGGGCAGTGGTAGATGTCTCTCCCTGGCTCATCATCAAACAGGTGGCAGATGCCGCAGTAGTACCTGCTCATGGTGCCGCTGCAGGAACTGCAGTTGGCTGCTACTGGCTGCCGTGTGTTGCAGAGCATGCAGACCATCTCCTTGACAGCGTAGCGATCAAGCCTGTGGTCACAGACATCGTCGTGGCACAACCTGGTGCAATGGCAGACAAGAACAACAGCAGCAGCCACACAACAGCTTCTCTAAGTGCAATCAAGAGGAAGCGCATCCATTGAAGACCAGCAGCTCTTTTCTCCTGTGATAATCACCACCCATTGCGGATGTAACACAAGTGAGAACCTTGCGACGCCCGGGCACATCCATAGAGGAACTGGTGCTGAGCGAGCTTAGCATGTAGAACATTGTCAAAAGCTATGGAAGTCACACAGGATCTGACCGGCAGTGCATCACTCTGTGAGCCTACCTGCATGTGAAGACCTTGCCGCAGCATGGCGCCACCAGCTGCGCTGACCTCCTGTAGTGCTTGCAGCCCAACACCCCAGTGCTGAGGTCAGCATACGTCTTGTGAGCAACACCGACGAGGCTGCAACCTGCTGCTGTTGGTGTTCCTGTCAGCTGACTGCCACTGCTCTCAACCTGCTGCTGCTGTTGGGGCAGCATCGACAGATGATGATGCTGGGGATGATGCTGGTGGTGTTCATGCGGTCCATGATGACAGCAGCCAGTGTCCACATGTTGCTGGGCCTGGGCCTGGGCCGGTGGTGCAGGGGGAGGCATCATGTTGACCTGCACCCCTGAGTTCTGGTGTTGTAAGCCGCTTTGCTGCTGCTGCTGCTGTTGCCCCATTCGCCGCTGTTGGGCCACAATGTATCGGCTGACCATCATGTTCTGTATCAGGTATGCCTTGCGCTGAGGTTCAAGGTTGGGATCATTGCTCACGCGCCTGATAGCTGCCTCCAGCTGTTTCTGATTGATGTTGAAGATATCTTCCCAGCCTGGCACATAATTGGTACTCTCAGCAACAGTTCCTGAGACCTCTGTCTGTGGTGGTGGCTGCACAGGCTGCAGCTGCTGCTGACCACTGGCAGCGGGTGCTAATGCTGGTATGCCAACAAGGTACTCTGCGATCTCTGCCAGTTCAGCCTCTTGCTGCTGCTGTTGGTGACTTGGACTGGCAGCAGCTGTGTCATCAGCACTGGCAACAGCATCCCCAGGACTTGCTGTGGCTTGCGCTCCAGCTGCTGGTGCATTGCTACCTGCCGCTGCACTGCTACTGTTCTGCACTGCTCCTAGCCACTGGTCAAACATTGTGTTCTTGGTGGCCTCCCTCAGGCTGCCCATCATTGCCTCTTTCTCCTCTTCACTGAAGGAACCGGTCACCCAGGGCAACAGGGCCTGCACATGCACACACACTCTGACAGCTCACAGATCTTGTCCATGCAGCTTGCACAGGCTTGACGGACGAGGTACCCAGCTGGAACTTTCAAGGAGCCAGACAGGAATGCTGCACTCTGCCAGGCAGATGCTACCTTGGCCTCCGATCGTGCACAGGCCGATGACAGGCACAGCATGGCTCGCTGGACAATCCATGTCCACTGCCCCCACCTGTAGGACCTCTGCTCCTGTCCTGCCAATGATCACTCCAACCAGATGCTGCTGCTCCTTGATGCTGAAGTGCTCGCTGAACAGCGGCCACAGCTCGGCTTCTTCTGCCCTCACATGAGTCTCAAGGCTGGCGCGCACTGCTGCACACATGCGGCGCAGCTGCAGTGCCAGGTCCCGTGCCTCGGAGGCACTTGCAGAGTACTTCACCTTGGCAATGACAGCCGCCAGGTCATGAAACAGCTGCTCCTCCTGCAGGCAGCGGCGGCAGAGGACACGTACCATGAGACATGCAACAGGGGACTGGTCACAGGATAGAGACACAACAGAGCCGATTGCTGCCATGAGCACTACAGTTCAGAATGCAAAAGTAAGGCAACTTGTTGATTGGCTTGCCAGAGTCAATCTGTCGCTTGTTGAGCATCGTGAGGCGGACGGTTGCGGTACTTCTGTCAATTCCACTACATCACATAACCCGCCCAGTCCTGCACATAAACCCGCCCAGTCCTGCCACTGCAGCTGCCTGCTACGATCAGCTGGACATATACATGCAAGAGCAGCTACCTGCTCATGGTCCAGAGTGTAGGCATGTGACACATTGTGTAACGCCTCCTTGCTCTCAAGCGCCGGAAACACAATCTCATCTTCGGCTTTGCTGTGAGCCCGGTAGATGCCCCACAGAAATTGGAAGCGACCGTTCAGCTGCTGCAGCGCACGAGATACCTGCTTCAGAAGCTCCGCAGCAGAAGCAGCAGAGGCCATGGGGTCAACAGCAGCGCACTGCTGTTGCCCAGGGAGTTGTGCAAACGCTGTGGCACTGCTGCTATCTGTGGCGGCCTGTTGCTGCTGCCGCCGTTCCATGAGCTCACAGCTGCTCAAGACAGCATGCTCCAGTGCAGCTGCATCTGACTCTAGCTGCTTGAGCTCACGCCTCAAAGCCTTATGGAACTGGAAAATATGGTCTATGGGGTTGCAGCCTGGCGGACTGCTTCCTGGCGCTACTGCTGCTTTGCTGCCGCTGCCATGTGCATCCGATGCAAAGCGGGCGAGTGCTGGTGTGTTACCTGCTGCCTCATGGTGAGTCTGCCTGGGACTCGGTGCCGCCTCAAGCTGTTGCGGCTGCTCTGCAATGAAACCTTGCACAGTAACCGCACATGCCAGCGCCGCTGCTGCACCAACAATATCATTCCCTGCCGCCGCTGCGGCCGCTGCTGCTGTTGGCGTGACATCAGCAGAGCTGCTGTTGTCATACAAGCCCAGCACATCCCGCCGCTGCCTCTTCCGAGGAGACCCACTGCTGTCTGAGGCCTGCCTGATGAGCCTGAGCTCACAGGTGTTGTTGCTGAAGTAGCAAGGATCATGGCTGCCCCACTGCTGCTGTTGGGATGCTGCGCCTGATGCAAGACTTGCAAACTGCTGCTGATCCTGCTTGTCGCCTGCTGCTGCTGCTACGTCAGCAGCAGGTGCAAAGCCCCGTGGCTCATCCAGTGTGGTTGATGCCCCGCAGGACCTGCACAAGGCCTCAATCACAGCTGCAGGTACAACTTGATGGAGCCCATGCAGCCCCTGTGCGGCTTCTGCTCCTTCTCCTGCTGCTGCTGTGGCTGTGGCAGCTGCACCTTCATCAGGGCCTGCTGGAGCTGAAGCAGGTGTCACCACAGCCATGATATGCTGATCTGGTTGAGCTTGGTCTGCTGCTGCAGGCTTAACAGCCACCTCTGCAGCAGCTGCTGCAATTGCTGCTGCGCCTGGCAAGGCGGCGTCTGGCAGTGGCCATCTGCCTCGCTGGGCCCATCTCAGCAGCAGCTCCACTAACTGCTGATCAATCTCAGGTGCCCCAAGACGCAGGTTGGTCATCATACCTTCAGCATCTTCTGGTGACAGCTTGCTTAGGAGCCATGGCAAGACACGCTCCAGCAGCCGCAGCGGCATTGCCCGCAGCGTGTGCCACACCATGCCGCGCTGCTGGTCTGGAGAGAGAGACGCCGCCAGCAGTGGCAGCACCTCCTGTTCTTCTCGCTGCATGTGGGCGCTGATTGCGCTGCAAACCTTCTGAGCTGTGCTGACCAGCTTGCCCAGCATGCCAGACACATCTCGGGTGCGGCCACGCCGTACAAAAGCCCGCACATCAGCTAGCAGCCTGCCCAGCTCCTCAAACAGCACGACCTCGCTGGTATGCTCCTGCTGGCATGTGCCACACGCTGTCACAACACTGGAGAGGTTGTGCCCTAGCCCGCTGATACGCAGTACTTCTGGGAACATCACCTGCACACAGAGGAGCAACAAACTCATGCTCAACTGAGGTTGCCACCTATCTGCACCTGGCAAAGATACAAAGGGGTCTAAAGTATCTGTTCACATCAAGCTCAGTGGTGCAAAACAGCAGAAGATTTGCCTGCACTCTGTTAGTCAGTCAGTCAGTCAGTCAGTCAGTCAGTCAGTCAGTCAGTCCCTGCCAGCCACTGACCTCCTCTTCTGACAGCGAGTGGAACATGCACACACTGCGCAGAAAGCGGTGGCGCTCCACCAGCCCCGCCAGCTGACTTGCCGTCACACCAGACTGCTCCTGCAGCGCCGCTGCCTCAGACGTGAACACCTCCAGCGCACCCCTGATGCTGTGGTGGAACAGCACAATGCCCTGCAGTGACAGCAGCACGGCAAGTGTGTGTGTGTGTGGGGGGGGGGGGGTGTCATATCATCAGGTAGCGGGTGAGACATAATCACACTGCGACATACTAGCCTAATAGCGAGCTAACGCAGGGCTGCTGTGTGCGTTAAGCCATGTTCACAAGTCTTAGGCACCTGCTTATGCACAGTGCAACAGTTGCCAGTGCTGACTTGCCCTGTACTGGTTGATCGACGCTGTAGCAGAACCAATACAGGACGGCACCAGCCCCTGATCCAGTCTCATCGCAGGGCACTCACCCGTAAAGGTGGCCACTGCTGCGCTGCTGGGCTCACTGAAGGCGCTACATGGCCCAAAGCCCGAGCCGTGCCAGGCGTTACCCGCCCTCGGCCCGCATCACTGCTGCCATCGCTGCTTCCATTCCTGCACCCTGATGCACCTGCCGCCAGCGCCACAGGCTGCTTTGCTGTTCCTGATGCAAATGGGCAGATCACCAGCTTATTGCTGGTGGCTGATGGCCCACTATGCACAGATGCGACGGTCGTGGGTGAGCTGTTACTGCTGCTGCCAGTCACTGCTGCTGCAGGGCTGCTGCCTCCTCCTGCTGCTGCTGCTATGTTGCTGGGGACTGGATTAAGCCAGGTGACCAACAGCTGCAGCAGAAGCCGGTCTGGTATCACATCCCGCAGGTGCTGCATGAGCTCCAACAGCTCCTCCATGGGCACCATAGGCTTCAGCCAAGACAGCACCCTCTCCACGGTATCAAGTGGGATACAGTACAAAAACTGTGCGACCAGCTCTGATTGCTCGGCATGGCTGAAGTGCTGCAGCAGCAGTGGCAGCAGCTGGGCCTCTTCTTTGGCCAGGTGCTTGCGCAGTGTGATGTTGATCTCCTCTATCTTGCAAATCAACTGCCTGAATAGTCATAACATGCCGGCAGGACAGTTGCACAGTTGACTGTCAACGGCCAGTTGAGCGCCACTGGGCCTGGTCAACACCCTAATGCAACTGATCATTTTGCGTTCTTGGCGATTTACACAGGTACGTGCTTGGCCTTGTCAACTATTATAAGCCGCGATGCTGGGACAGCTGCAGTACTGGCTGCGATGGAGTCTACCGCAGCTGCAAGGCACTTGTATGGCTGACCCATACACAAGTACACACCTGATGGTTGCGGTGCGTTCTGCACCTGACTGTGCCAAAGCTGACGTAAGCAAGCCAGCCAAGTGCTCAAACAAGTACTCCTGCAAAAGACATACATGCTCGTTGTAATGCAGTGTGCGCCTGTGCAGCTGCAGTGGCAGCTGCAGTGGAATCCCTGCCAGCATGATGAAATGGGCTACGACACCTGTTCAGACTGTACCGCATTACATAACCCTTCTCAAACTATCATTGCACCCAAAATGCAGGGCATTACCATTGTATGATTGCAACCATGCACCTATCACGGCACCCAACCTATCGCCATTCCCGTCATTGCACCCACAGGCAGCAACAGCAAGCTCAGCCGCTCATGTCCTCATATGCCGTATGCGGCAGGCTAATTGAGAGGCCACAAATAGCCTTCCTTCCTCACCTCGTCTTGGTGCTCAACAGTGTAAGCTGATGTAACATTCTTCACTTTTGTGTCGAGCGCTGGATACACAACCTGCAGCAGTCCTCACTAAGATCAGGCATGGCACAAGCGTAAGCTGATGGGGCAGTGATTGTTGTTGCATTACCTCGTCCTCCACACTGCTGTGGTATTTATACACCTGCTCGAGGAAATGATACCTCTCCTTGAGGTGGAGCAGTCTGTGCACCAAGTCCTCGTCATTATCGGCCTCCAGAGATAGAGCCCAGGTAGAAAGATTATCTAAATCTGTTCTGATCGAATTATGCAGGTGCCCATATAGAAAGTTGATGGGTTCGTGCCTGAGTTGATGGGAGGCACTTCCCTGCTGGGGCTGCAAGCTGTCGCTGACAACAGGGCAGCAAACAGCCGCAGCCATAGTGCATTATCACCTAGTAAAGCAAAACAGTTGCAAGTGCAGCAGGCGGTGCTTGCCCATTGGTGCTTTCTGCAAGTATCGTCAGCAATCCGTCAAAGCACGTTTCTTGCCAACAAATGAATTGAGCATACAGGGATCAAGGTATACAGCGTGCCACGCACACAGCATGCTAAGCCAAACCACAGTGTGGCACACGCCGAGATTGAAGCTCGCGCGTATATATGCCGCCCAAGACACTTAGAGTTTTGATGATGATCTCCTTCTGTGATCGACGTTTATGGCCGTCCTGCAGCGGCACTGCAGGGTATACACTCAGCGCAGAAATGTTCAAATGCGAGTGATTTGATCAATGCAAGTGATCTGATCAAATGAGGATAAGCCTGCCATGATCAACTCTGCACGCGTTCATACTGTCTTCGTGCTGGGCATGAAGAACGCACCCCCGAGCAGTGGAAGCCTTGCGTATGGCAAACAGCATCTCAACTTAAAGGTATCTTCAAATTTTATTGTGCTGGTGCATGCATGTGCGAGGCACAACTCTCCCTGTGTCGGCGTCCCGCTGTGCTGTGGTGCTGCTGTATGGCTGACAAGGAATACATATCACATCCCCCAGTCTCCTGTTCAATGTCATATACCAGAAATCATATCTTGTGTGAGTGAGTGAAGCAGGAACCAAGCGGTCTCCTGTGCACTATCGCGCCATGCAGGCCCTGCAGCCTCATTGTCAGGCCCCTGTAACTGGGTCAGCCAAGCATGCCACCAGCATCAGAACAAGTGAAGAGAACGTTGTACAGCAACAACAGCAGCAGCAGAGCCATCCAGAATACGCACAGCGGTCGCAGCTGCCCAGGCCACCCAGCAGCCATGTGTCACTTGCCAACAGTGCAGTGTTGAATGTGGCACCTCCTCGACCGAGACCCAGGTCCGGGCTGCAAATATCGATAGCAAAGCAGCAGCAGCAGCAGCAACGACAACATACAGCTGTGCTGACGGCTCAAGTTCAAACCAAGCAATTAGAATCAGACACAGCAGACGTCAGCAGCACTGCCACAGACATAGGCACAGCATCAGGCATTACTACATCATGCGATTGTGATTCAGCAGCTGTATCAGCACCAGCACCAGCTGATGACGCCTCAACAGGTGCTGCTGCTGTATCTTTCGACTCTTCCAGTAGTTTTAGGTCAGTGCCCAGCAGACCAAGAACAGCAAGCATCAGTCCCACCAGCGTCGGCAGCGCTTCACAGCAAGCACAGCAGCTCAACCCCATTGATGGTCAGCCGTTTCTGCAGCCGCGTATTCAGCAGCCGCAGATGTCTATAGCTCCCACACCAACGCCTGTGCCTGCTGTCAGGGCAGTGTATGCCAGCCCTGCTGCAGCCAGAGCAGCAGCTAGGGCCAATCGAGCGGCGGCAAGGGCATCTTCTGCCCGCACTCCCGCAACCAGTACCCCAGCTTCAGTAATTCCCCTCCTTAGCGGCAGTCAGGGAGGCCCTGATGGCGACAGAACCACCAGTAGCACAAACGGCAGCAGCACTGCAGACAGTGCTGCAGATGTCATGCACTCCAGCACGGTGTACAGTCCAAGCACGAGCAATGCTCAGGTTGGGCAAGGCAGTCAGGTAGATTCAGCAGTCTCTTATGATAGCACTGGCAGCTGGCAGCATGACAGCAGCATGGAGGGCAACTACAGCGGCAGCAACAATGCCAACAGTACTGGCAGCAACAGTAGAAATGGCAACAGCACCGGCAGCAACAGCAGCAGCAGCACCAGCATCAGTACCAGTGGTGGCACTGGCGGCGTCAGTTACCAGGATGACCTCAGCCGGGCTAGAGAGCTCATGCAAGCAGCAATGAGCAGTAAGAGGTCACTGAGAGATCTGGTGGCAGATGAGATTGCAGCTGGCGAGCTAGACAAGGTCCCTCCCATCATCACAGTGGATGATGACTTAGGCAGCAGCAGTGCCAACGGCAATGGCCAGAGCATCAACTTGCTTGCACCAGGCGCAGAAGCAACTGGTAGACGCGCAAATCATGATGAAGCTGCCACCAGCACAGCCAGCGTTGATGACATTGTGAAAACCAACAATGCAGATGCAAGTACTGACACAGCAGTAGCAGCAACTCATAGCATCCAGGGAGATGGCAGCAGCATGTCTGGTAGCAGTATCAAAGCAGCAGTAAATCATACGGCTGATGTGACTGGCAGCATCTCAGCTGACAGCATTGATAATGATAAGCAAGTCATCCAGTCATCGCCTACTGTACAGGCCAGCATCCAGCCTGCAAGTAATGGCAGTAGTACTGGCTCTGCAGCAAGTGGGGTAGCTCCAGTCTCTTCAGTAAGCAGCTCACCTGAAGCACCAGCACCAGCAAAAGCCAGCAGCCGTAGACGTGTCAGAACCACCAGCAGCAGCAGCACAACTGGCAGCAACAGCGCTGCAGGTGCAGCAGCAATACAGCAACTACTCGCAGGACAGAGGGACTTAGCTGCTGCTCAGCGGAGAGCCTCAGCCAGCAGCAGCAGTCAGAAGAAGGCAACTGCATCTAGTGCCGCTTCTAGAGGCAGCGGGGCTGGCAAACCTGGAGAAGTTGCCTTCGTGAATGGCTCATGGGTGATGGTGGGCTTTGATGAAGATAAGCAGGGTAGGAAGCGTTAGTGTGCTGGCAACTATTGCTCGCTCATCAAATGTATGCAGGCCAATCCTGTTTGTGTACTTTGATGGTTCTGGCCCATCCTCTGGTCAAGACAGTGCATGTCTTTACCCAATTGCTTACCTGTTAGCCGGGTCTCTGACGTGAGCCTGCCTTGCTGCTGCCCACAACTGTGCAGCCTTGGAGCGGCTGGTGCCTCCCCTTCAGGCTCGTCTGCGTGCAGCGGTAGAGGCAGAGCAGCAACATGAAGAGGCGCTCATCAAGTCACTGTATGCAAAGAACAACCTGAAGCGATTGCAGAAAGATGGGCTCGTGCTGCTGGGCTTGCAGGTGGGTATTCACCCTCTCTTGTTGGCACCCATCCTTGAGAATTGTTGTGCTCATGGTGTTCTCATGGTGCTCTGGACCTGGTTGGGTTTATGATGGCTTCTCAGCTGTACTGCTGGTGTTACGCAATCCTGGTTCGTGACACATGCAGATGGCACCAAACTATCCACAAAATAGGCTCTGCATCCCTACTTGTGGCTGACGGTTGCCATAGAGCATTGTGCGGTTGTATCAACCTCAAGACACCGTGATTGTTGGCTTTGAGGATTTACAACCACACAATATTGCAATCCCAACAAACAACTGAGGTGTTGCATACCAAGTTATCTTGCAGCATTTGAAGCTGGCCTGCAGCATTATCAGGCAGTGTTGGTCACATCATGCGCCTGCATCTTCACTGCACCTCCAGGCCTTTCCTCACGATGTCCTGTACAGCAACATGGTGTGGAGGTTCACCACCAGTGCTGCTGCAGCAGGCAGGGGCAGCTTGCCATATCACAGATTCAGGCAAGGAGATAGTTTGCTGATTACACAGCATGACCAGGCACAGGTGAGACAGGGATTAGTGGCCAACTACCCAGCGCTGGTTCTACTGAACATGCTGGTGGCAGGTTTTCCCTGTACAGCTCTCTGGTGTACGTTAACAAGGTGAACCAGCAGGATTGCAGTGTACCTGTATTCGTGCAACTGGTTGTAGTCTGCATGGTAGCACAAGTGGCTGGTGTGTCGTTTGTTACGGACTTCACCAGGTCAAAGCCTCAGCTGTGTTCTGGGCTGCTCCTGACTGACTGCAGACACATGTAACGTCCAGTAATGCCAACAAGGGCAGCAGCCGCCCAGGAGCAGGGAACGGACCTGAGGGAATCAGGCCACTGGATGCAACAGTCCTGGAGGTAGGGGGCCCTTAATCCAGCACCCCTGTGCAGCATGCATTCATTGCAGAATCATGTGGCGGTGTGCCAAACAATGTGCCATTGCACATGCACTCATCTGTATCTGGTGGATACAGCGTCGTGGTGGTGGTAGCTCGGACAGATCCCAACAGGACAGGTTGACTACACCGAACTCTGGTGTTTGTTTCCCCTGTATCTGTTGCAGGTGCGTAAGGAGTACCTGCTGCTGACAGTGGACAAGTCTGACTCTGATCAGATGCAGCGGGTCATCACCCAGTCACCTGCAGCTGCACTGGCCGGGTGGCGCCTTGACCAGTCAGTGCGGGATACCACTGCCAGGCGGCAGATGGAGGCCATCAATCGGCTTGCGCACCTGCGGCAGCAACATTCGCCGTTCGAGCTGCTGCTGCGCTGCGCACTAGTTGGAACGCCAAATGGTCATTACGTGGCCACGCTGCCACCAATGTGGGTCAGGGACAGCAGCTGGCGTGAAGATGTTCGGGACCTGCTGCAGGAAGTGCAGAATCTCAACCACAGTCAGAAGCGGTAAGCACTGGTACATTAGCGAAGGCTGGCCTGGTGGGCCCTGACAGAGCATGCGTCCCACTCTGCTCCAAGAACAGATCACACATGTACCCTGAACACCCCAGGTCTGCTTGCTAGTCATCACAGCTCCCCAGGATGTTGTGCAGCTGCTGTTCATGAGCTGCTGTCCATGAGCTGCTGTCCATGAGCTGCTGTCCATGAGCTGCTGTCCTGTGTATTTTAATCCTATGCAGGGCCATAGCTCAAGCTGTCATCCGCAGCCTCACCCTTTGGCAGGGGCCTCCTGGTACTGGCAAGACTCGCACGCTGCTGGCACTGGTTGAAGTGCTGGTCAAAACAGCTCTAAAGCAACCAAGCAGATGGAAGGCGATGGGGCCGCTGCTGGCATGTGCTGACACTAACGCTGCTGTTGATAATCTGGTTGAGGGGCTGTTAGACAAGGGCCTGAAGGTTGTGCGGCTGGGCCAGCCAGCCAAGGTGTGTGAGGAGCTTCGCTCTGCTGATTTTTGCACAGGAGCCATCATAAGCATATGTTTCAACGGCCACAGTACAACTGTTGCAGACCCAACCAGAAGTCGGGCGCTCTGGACATCTGCTAGCAAATACCAAGCCCTGTTGCCTGTTTTTCAAGTCTCGTTCTCCTCCCAGTGCTGTGTGACATCCAGCATGCTGTCTGTGCTTGCTCGCTTGCTTGCTTGCATTGTATCTTCAGGTGCGTGCTGCTTTGCGTCATGTGACTCTTGAAGCTCAGGCTGAAGCCACACCAGCGGGACAAAGGGCTGCAGCACTGAGGGAGGCTTCAAAGGTAGGTGTGGTGTGCACCATCAGCCGTTGTCTCAGTCGTCAGCTCTTGATGACCTGTGCATCTGTGCTACTGGCTGTGCCAGCGAGTGACATGTCTGAGTCACTGAACAGACACTGGGCCAGGCCATGTTGGCATGTCAGGTAAAACCTCACCTCATATGCAACCTCATAGCCACGCACGGCTCCAGCCTACTGCTGCCGGCGCCCTGCAGCTTGCAGGAGTATCACATGCACTCCTTCTCAGCACTGCCTGATGTTTGCAGGCCCTGTTTGAGCGCGCCAAGCAAGCTGCAGAAGGCTCTAATCTCGCTTGGGCAAGCAGCAGCACCACTGGTCTCGTGACTAGCTCAAGATCCAGGCGGCCCACTGGCAGCAGCAGTGGCAGGTGTGCAGCAGCTGTGGTAGGTCAGCTTGATTCTGAGTCACTTGAGGCTGATGCCAAGAGGAAGTGGGGTCAGGCTGAGGCACTGAGTCGGGAGGCGGCCAAGCAGGTGCTGAAGGACGCTCATGTGGTGTGTGCCACCTGTGCGGGAGCTGGAGATCCAATGCTGGCCGACATGTGAGCACTGCGGATGTTGGACTTCAGCTTTCTAACCAGCTGCACTGTACACTGACAGAAGGCCTGTGCGTGATGAGGTGCTTATATAACAGCATATTATGCAGCTGTTGTCCTGAACTGGTGAAGTGGGCCTGCAGCTGGCAGACTGCCTGTTCTGAACGTCTGTGCTTGTGTTGTATCTGGTGAACCATCAGCTCAGGAGCCCATGTGAGCTCATGCTCAGGAGCCCATGTGAGCTCATGCTCAGCCAGGTTGAAGTTTCTGTCTTGCTGCAGTATTGTGCAGCTGACAGTATCCCAGGTGGTGGATTGGGCTCTGCTGTTCACCATGGTGCTCTGTAGGCACTTCAATGTGGTAGTGATCGATGAGGCCACTCAAGCCACTGAGCCAGCCACCCTCGTCCCTCTGACGCAAGGCCCTCAGTGCGCCATCATGGCAGGAGATCCCTGTCAGTTGCCACCCACCATCATCAGCAGACAGGCATACACCTTCAAGTTGGATAAGACGCTGTTTGACAGGCTGCAACAAGAGGTCGGGCTGTCGCCGCTGCTGCTGGATACACAGTACAGAATGAACCCAGCAATATCGGAGTTCCCCAGGTGAGATCACCATCAGCTCAATGCTGTGAGATCTGGTAGCACTGTCACACCTGGTGCTGACTCAGGGGATTGGGCTACCTTGTGGGCGTTCAACAGGCTTTGTTGTGATTGACTTTTGGGCTTTCTCTGAATTCTGCTTGCTGGGAACTTAACAGCAATTTTTGATAAATGCATTTGTCTGCTTAAGCATTGCAGTGCCAACTTGCTGCTGTGCTATGGTTGACAAGCTAGTGCCGACGGCGTGTTTTTCTGCATAATGCTCCCATGTCCGTCTCTGCCCAGCCCTCTTTCACACTTGTTGATGTCTGTGCTGTGTATGCCTCACTCCAGTCGCCACTTCTACGGAGGCAGGCTTCAGGATGGTGTGTCGGCTGCTGCCAAGCCTGCTGCTGCTGGTGTTGACTGGCCTGTTGGTGGTCAACCAGTGATGGTGGTGGGCCTGAGGGGCCTGGAGGAGAAGGCACAGAAGAGTGGAGAGAAGGTATGATCACAGCGCATGCCTGGCTGTAAGGTGCAGGGTGCCACCTTATTGCTGAACCCACAGCAATGACTATTGTATCAGCGTTGTTGAGTCTTGGCGTGCCTGCTGGAGCAAAGAATATGTCATTACTAGTGGGCTGCCATTGGTTGAGGTAAACTTTGGTATGCCTGCTGGCGTAAAGGTCATGAATTCAGGAGAGTATTGCAGCTGTGTCTCTCAAACGATAACAATGAAAAGAGATTTCATTTGAGCGCGTTGGCCCTGTTGTACTGCAGGCTCGTGGTGGCAGTGCTGGTCAGGGGTCATCCACTGCTGATGTAACATTTGAGGTTGGCCTGGAGGATGCCAGCTACAGAAACCTGCCAGAGGCAAGAGTTGCGCTGCAGGCGCTTTATGCCCTGATGAAAGCAGGTGTGGCTCACACCACAATACTTGTGGCAGACCTAGCCTTGGAGCCAGTGGCTCAGGAGACACCTGCATGACAGCGGTTGTGTCAACGGGTACTCTTGCGAAGTTGCAGGCTGCAGCGGCTGGTGCCTCACTGTTGACACAACCCTGGTGTTATGTCTGTTGGCAGCAAAGGTTGCCTGGTTCCAGCGGTTTTCGACTTCTCTAACAGAACCTGGGTCGATTGAAAAGCAGTACCCCTGGTCCTGCAAGCTCTAGCAAGGGGAAGGGAGAGTGTTAGGTAGCATATGTGATGCCTGCACCTGAAAGGTAGCATATGTGATGCCAGCACCTGATGATGTGTCCTGCTGTAGGTGATGCTGCTACGGGCGCCATCTTGACACCCTACAAGGGTCAAGTCAGGTCCCTGGAGCATGGCTTGAGAGTGCTGGCGCCCTGGTTTCAGGGGCTGGATGTCACAGTCAGCAGTGTTGATGGGTATCAGGGGAGGGAGGCGGATGTCATCGTGTTCTCTGCAGTCAGGTGTGTACTGGCCAGGGCCGCACTACACCTGCCAGGTGAAGTAGGTAGTGAATTGTGGCTCTGAGCAGCGTGTAGCAGCTGCAATGGGCATCAGCAGCGGAACACTGGTATCAGCACCGTCAGCAAACCTTGTGCTATTGCATTGTCTTATGCATGCCGGATAGTGTTAGCCATGCTCCTCTCTGGTAGCAATGTATGTTTTTCTTGGTGCACACTGGTGAACCATCCCCTCATTGTCGCTGCCAGCAGCACACAATAGCAAATTCACAGATGGTGCAGTACGCTTCTGAAAGTAGTTTCTGTTGCAGGCGTCCACCTGTTCCTGCACGTTGTTGTGCTGCAGCTGCGTCAGCTCATCGTGATGTTGCTGCCGCTGCTTGTCCATGTTGCTCCAGGAGCAACGACAAAGGCAGCATTGGCTTTGTGTCTGACCCCCGCCGGCTCAATGTGGCAATCACCCGTCCTCGCCGGGGTTTAGTTGTGGTCTGCAACCCCGACACCCTGGCAAGAGGTTCTTCTGATTGGAGCAGGTTTGTCAGCTTTGCAGAGCAGCAGAGGTACCTGTGCGATCCTGAGCAGCTGCCTTCTGCACCCTGGCAGGTAGAGGGACTGGACCCTTTCAGCAAAGATGCTGTTGCTTTTGGTGCTCAGGCTGCTGGTGCTGCTGCCAGCAGCCGTGGTCCTGGGAGTGAAAGAGGTACAGCAGCAGGATTGCTGCTGTCATCCTCTGATGAGGAATATAGCTGACCAAAGCTTCATGTGTAGGTTGATGGTCTGCTATTGGATCAGAGTCATTGAAACAACGTTTGTTTGTTTCTTGGCGACTGTGAGGATGCTGTGTGTTGGTTTCCATGAGCATAGCAGAGGTGACAGCTGGACATCACCCGGACAGCTTATACAACAAGTGTGCTTGTGACCAACTGCAATGAGCTGCAACACTGACATAGATATACAGCTATTACGGATGATGCTTTGCGCTGCAAACGATGCTCGCTCCTTCGCTTGCACAACACTCAATACTACAGGAGATTCTGCCTGTGTGACTGTTGACAAAAATGTTGCGTCACTTTACTGCTGTTGAGAGGTTTTAATGGGTGCACCTCTTCGCTGTAAATGAGCACCTATTCTGTATTTGTGTAGCCACCTACTTTCACGTCAAGGGAAGAAGGCCCTCCACGGTCATGTGCTGATCAACTCAGTTGCACAGTGCTGCGCCAGCAACCATGCAACGGCCGTGCCACCATTAGTTCAAGAAAAAGGGTTTGAACAGCAGATTGTGGAAGTTGTGACATTGTGGCGTGTACTCAGCAAGTCATCGCTTGCCAAACACTCACACTTCATGAGTCAGCGCCTTCACTTCTGGAATGCTTGCAACTATAAATCAAGTGCCAATGCATCGAGGCTGCCTCAGCAGCAAATTGTCCCGCTTGAAGTTCACCAGATAGCCGGCTGTGCCCTTCTGCCTGACGGAATGGATGGCGGCCAGTATATAGCTGCAGGCCTAGGAGATCTCGGTATCTTTGCGCTTGGGGCATTGCGGTAGTTAATGAGGTCTAACCGAGACACCGCTATTGCTGGTTGAAAACTATATCCAATCCCCACTCAAGAGCCTCCGGGCTTCTTGAGTAATTTCTGAACGGCAAGCGGCTTTCGAGCCTGTATCTTGCCTTATAAAACAATCAATGAAATATGCTTGTATGGCTGCTGTCAGGCGCAGACATGTTTCCTGTCAACGAGTCTTGTCGATCACAGCAGCCTTACGTTGTGCAGCCACCCACTCTTGTACCGTGCCTTCCTGACCATACCTTCATTCTTCTTATATCTTGCTCCGTTCCATTGCACACCATCGGGTGGAAACACACGATAGCACAATGCCACCGCAGAACGGCGTTCATGAATACACCAGGCAGATCACACTCTTGCATCCGCCAGATCTGCTATCTGTATCTGGGCTTAGCTCCGCTTCATTCAACGGTGCAAACATAACACCACTTGTACCACTGTTTGTTGACCTGCAGGCACAGGCCCAATGCTCAGGGGATCAGCTGCCAGAAGCTAAGCTGGTCAACTGCAAATGCACACAACACCATTGCCGAATGGTTTTGCTCTGAAATAGCAGGCCCACCACATGTTGCATACTGAGAGCAGATGGGCAGGAAAGCTGGTTGGTAATGTACATGCCATCTGTTTTCAGAAGCGCATGCCCTTTGCCAGCCACAGCCACGATGCTGCCAGTTTGTCAACTGTTTGCCATGTTGGCAAAGATGGTATATTTCATGCAACTGCGCTGATGTATGTCTATTCTGCCGCGCCTCAGATGCAGGCCAAGCCCAAGACTACAAAGCATCAGTTGATGCCATTGCACCGAGGATGCATGTGCTAGGCCACCACCACCAAGTGTTGCAAGCCGAGTTGCTATGGACTACGTCGATGACTCATCGGAAAGTAACCCCTCCTTGATTACTGATTGCACCATGTTTCTGCTGTTGTCTGACTTTGAGGTGGTTTCATGCAGGCGCACACTCTCTCAGGGTCTGTGCCCACAACTGATGTCTTGATTACACTGCCAATCAGCATTGAAAGGACAGCAGGGTTGACACCAAAGCAAGTTGCAGCACTGGTATATATGATAGTTTGTAGCGCCAATGTGTCACTTGCTTGCGACTATTTAATATTGTGCGAGATGTTATTGTGAACCGCAAGTGCACATACTTTTCTCAGTACACTGCAGTGTGCACGAGATAGCAGCACTTGATGATAGTATTGTCAACTGAGTGGGCACGTTAAAGGGGCCGTTAGTGATGTGCCTGCAAAGCATTCACTGAACAGTTGACAACATTTCTATATATAGCATTAATGCTCTTCATGTTCACGCAGCCTGGCAGATGCGAGATCAGCTCAACAGCCGAGGCAGGCACGAGCGTCACACCCAGCTGGTGGCCCAAAGCACGTCAGCGCATTCGCCACTGCATAGACTGTTGCATGTCTATCCCTTTCACAATGTTAGGGTCAGTTTGTAGGTAGGTTCATCAGTAAGGTTTCAGGTGTAGCCTCTGGTCAAGGCTGGCTGCCTGTCTGCAGTGACTGTGACACAGTTGCGCCCTCCTCCCATGCCAACTCATCTGCCAGCTCATTCTCTGTTACAATGATGCCTCATGGGGGAGAATCGGCAAGATAACGAATATTGATGTATCAGGTACAAAACACTTTGAAACAGTTGCTGTCCATTGATCAAAATCAAAATATTCTCAACCAACAAAATTGCCTTAAAAAAATTAATTGCAATCCGGTTCGCTGTGAGTTTCAGTCAATTTATGCTACCAGGCATTGAGAGCACTGCCTCAGGGACGATAAATCAAACAGTTGCAAAGCACTTCGCTGTAAAGAGGTTGTTTAGATCAGCACAAGAAACCAAAATTGCTGCCTCAACAGAGAACAAAACCTGCTGCGGATGAGTCTGCACTGCAGGTACTCACATTCAACCTAACATTCAAGTGGTGGCTAGTGGTTTGCAGAGGGGGAACATGGCCAGCGGTAACCAAAATGCAGTGTCATGCACAAGGTAGCGGCCCACACACCTGCAGATCAGATGCTGTGGCATCTTATGACCTCCTGCTGCAGGGGTGCAGGTGATGCGGAGCCTGTAACCGCAGTCTGAGGGAGTGGTGACCGTACAAAAGAATATTCACGCAAACTACAGCCATGGATGATGTTTTTATCGTCCAATACCTAAGCCCCAATTCTTCAGAGCCTGCTGCAGCATATCAGTGCTGCATTGGCCTGCACATGCACTACGGTGTCCTGGAGCTCCACCCTCCTCATCCTCTAAATGCCGATACAAGCCATCTATTACGACCAGAGTGTTGACATGGCCTGACAATAATGCAATGCCTTCAACGCCTGGCACCGGCCAGTCGCCCAGCCTGCTTATCCTCTGTAACATTCCTCATCTTGAGGGCTGCAGGGTTGATCTTTGGTCCCTCACTGCATGTGATGGTTGAGCTGTTGTTCCACTCTGACGAGAACTCCAGTGATGACAGGCTATTTGACCTAGTGTTGACGGCATTGAGCCAGTTGATGAACTTGTTGAGTGCAGACACATACGCATGAGCAGACGCAACAACCAGGTCTGCATCAGCTCCCTGACCTGCAGTGGTAAAATGTAAACAGCACCAGCCCAGTGTGAAAATCACGTGACAGGTCCTTGCTGCATTGCCTATCAATAGAACTTCACAAAAGTTGTTTCAAGAAGTAGCCAAATATCAAGTTTACCGCCGCCTCCTCTGATTTCACAGGCCTCTTCCCATTACTTGACAGGCTGCAAACATAGCACCGCTGCACAGAACTCCAGGCTTGCTGTGTGATTATGCACATGATGGAAAGAAGCGATGCAGCAGAGCCCTCTGTACCTGTGAAGGTCATCTGCACCTTGACACCCCTGTATGTCTCTGCTTCAACTAGTTCATGGTCGCCAGCAGGCCTGATGGTCACGTGCGTTGTTGCTGGGACTTCACTACCTTCTGCCATACCATTGTAGCAGGCGTTCACAGTGTAGTCCATGAGCTCAGCGTCAACCTGCACCAGACTGTCAATGGCCTTGAAGGCAGCATCAACAGGACCTGCAGCAGAGGTGCACAGTGTCCAGGATTGTCAGGTGGGCAGCAAGCAGGACAGCAAGTAACAGCTGTTCTTGGGGCAGGCTGGCTCACCAACAGGTGCAGCAGTCATAGCGCCAGCTTCTGCACAATTAGTGACTGACAAGCCATCTACAGTAAGTGATGATGCGATTGTGCTACCGTACTGTCTCAACTGCCATTACACACCATGCGCAGCAGACGAAATTAATGTTGCTGAACAGAAGGTGTCCTGCGCTTTTCCCATACCTGTACCGACACCCTCTGACACTCTGATGATGCCATCAGGGCCTTTGAGGCCAACCCTGCAAGTGGGGATACCCAGGGTGCCATGGACCACCTGAGAACAGCAGAAACAACGAAAGCTGAATTTAACATCGCAGGGGCCTGCAACATTCAGCACCCAGAACTGCTATGTGAAAACCGCGCCGCTGTGTAACAAGCTGCTGCTACAACAAACAAACAACGCCGATGACCAAGAATTGTGGCAGATGCACCCTGAAGGACACGGATCAGCTGCCATGCAGTGTAATCTTCAAAGTTTGCAGCCCACCTGCAGATCTGTGAGCTGCCACAGCACCGAGTCAGCCTTATCACCAGTGACAAGGCCCAACAGGTCATCATCAGTGATGCCTGTCTTCTTCTTGTCTGCAAGAGCCTGCAACACAGCAGCAACAGCCTCAAATCCGGCAGTCTTCTCCCTTTTACCTCTTGTCTGGGATGAGGCTGTAAGCGCAATTGGCACACAATACACAGCAGCCAACCACACTTTGCAGCTGTGCGCAGTAACGACACCTGCTTCATGTTGCAAAGGTCGTATGCATCTTTGATGGTGATGACGTTTCTGCAGCAGCACTGAGCCATTCCTGAAGGTGGCTGGGTTACCTTGAAGCGCAGGAAGACGTCATTGAGCTCATCTGCCTCTAGGTCAAAGCCCAGCTGCTGCAGACGGGTCACAAGAGCCTTGCGACCAGACAGCTTCCCAAGAACAAGGCCGCCTGCGCAGGAACAGCAGTACAGTTGTGGCTCTGTATGGCTCAGAGTCAAGAGCTCATGTCTGCAGCTATGGTGGCAACACTCTTGCAAACAGATACAGTGCGCTGCTGCAAAGGCCTACACAACAAAATTGCATACATAACAAGTGTTTTTGGTGCTTTGTGCTTTTGCACATGACACCTAGTATGCAGTAAGTTGGCCTACAGCGCTAGCAGACAGTGTTCAAAAGAACTGCAGCTGGTTCATCGCACTATGTATGGGCACCTGTGCGCTCCAGTCCAATGGTCTCAGGACTCATGATCTCGTATGTCTCACGATTTTTCAGGATTCCTGCAGGACAGCAGGCAGCATGGTACCAGGGGCAACAATGAAAAGGCAGCATAGTAAGCCTGGCCATGGAAGTTGTATGTCACACACAAGTGCTGGTGGGTTGTAACTGCCTGTATCAAACCACAGGAACAGCGTAGTGATGCTGCCCTGCCAGCATTTTGTGCCAATGGTGCCAGGACAGTGCTCAGGCAGCACAGCATGGCCCTATGCCTCACCGTCCTGGTGCATGCCACACTCGTGCAGGAAGGCATTGGCACCCACGATCGCCCTGTGCGGTTGTATCATCATGCCGGTGTGGTGGCTGACCATGCGACTTGCAGGATAAATATACACCGGGTTGACTCCTGTCCACATGCCATTCATCTGCTGTGGCCTGGGCAGCAGTAAGAGAAGACATAACAGCATCTGAGAGCTATTAGAATGCTCAGATTTACAACCAAAGGATGGCCTACATCCTACATCAGGCTGCTGTTCCTGTGCAGTAGACGGTGGTCAGCCTATGGGCTCTTCAACTTGGCCCCTGAATGCCTATCAACGGCAGCTGTACGACGGCTCACTGATGCACCAAGCACCGCAGGACCTCACCCCTTGAGAGCCATGGTCATCACCACCTGCTCTAGGGAGGCGTTGCCCGCCCTCTCGCCAATGCCATTGACACACACTTCAACTTGGCGAGCCCCTGCAGTTGAGGATGACCAGGAGATGGGTTGAGTACTGTGTCAACAACTGTCCTGCTGCAGATAGCACGCAATCTGCCGCCAGCTGATAAGCTGTTGCCTGTTCACTCCCTGGCATGCAGCATTCAGGCTCAGGCAAGCTATCCATGCAAGAGAGCTGGACCAGGTGGCAACTGAATGTTATATTGCTGGTATTACTCCCAGCCATTGTCAAACAGCCGCCAGCTAGTGTGTCAAATCAGCGGCGGCGTCTCCAGTGTCTGCATGCTGAACCACCAAGGATTATCTCAATCCTGCAAGGCTGTGCAGGAGCCTACCTGCCATGACCCCTGCAAGACTGTTTGCTGCAGCAAGCCCCAGATCATCATGACAGTGTGTTGAGAGAACAACATTCTCTACCCCAGGTGTGTTGGCCTTGATACCAGCTACCAGGGTCTGATATTCATGTGGCATGCTCCAACCAACAGTATCTGGGATGTTGAGGGTTGTTGCACCTGCCTTTATCACTTCACCAAGTACCTACGCAACATGATAGCAGCGCAGCACTATCTGATGGCTCAATTTGCTGCGGATGCAACCTGCACTCGCCATAAACTGATCCCTGCTGCACTGATGACTCCAAAGCAGATGCTGCTTTCATGCCATGCAATCTGCTGCTTGTTCAGTGGGGTGCCTTGCTGCCCTAGATGCCATCACTGCTAGTGGCCGGAACCCATTAGATGAAGCTGTGTGGAATGGACAGCGCTACTTCTGCTGTGTGGTATCAATTCTGCTGTGTGGTAACAAGCATGGCGTTGACACAGGGGTTCATACCCTCTGACACGTTGGTCAGAAGAGAGTGTCCTAAACTGACAAGCACCTGACAACTTGTGTAAGATCAATCACATGCATACCTGGTAGAGGAACTCAGGGTCAGACCTGCTGGCATCTTCAGCACAGAACTCAATGTCATAGCAACCCATCGACTGCAGGTGCTTCACTGCTGCAATGGCGTTTTCTATCACCTGGCAAGCACAGTGACGACATCACAGACTTCAGGTAGATGCCAAACAGGCGCTTGATGTCTAGGTGGCCATGGCACTGGATACCTTGATTCAGAGCCAAACAGGCGTTGAGCAGGCACTGGTGGAAAGAGGTTCTTCATGAACATCAGCAGCTTGACAGTGATGCCAATCTCTATGCAACTCTTACAAACAACAACAAACTGCACACACAATCACTGACACCTCCACCATCTAACAGTTTCAGGTAATGGAGAGATAATACGACATTTCAACTGGTGGTGATGGTGTACCTGGTCCCTTGTCATCTTCAGTTTGTGCTTCATGTGAATCTCTGAGGTGGCCAGCACCATGTGCACCCGAGGATACTTGGCATGTTTCACTGCCTCCCAGGTGCGCTCTAAATCCTTGAACACTGTGCGGCCCATGCCACAGATAACAGGCACATAACCATCATCCTGCAACCCATGAGAGCAGTGACAGCATGGTGATGCCGTATGCTGGGTTCTGGGTCCTATGCTAGATCAATCAATTTAGATGGGTTTCTGCCTGATAAGGCTGGGCAGTCTCATGCCAAGTGCAGTGTTCTGATAAAGTCTTACATGGATCAAAAAGAGTACATGCCAAAACACATCTGCAGAGCCATCTTGCAATAATGAAGCTCACCTGCACGTCATTACCAACGTGCAGCGCGATCTCCTTGACTGCAGCGAAGTCATCAGGTGACGATATAGGAAAGCCTGCTTCAATGACATCAACTCCGAGCAGGGCCAACTGCTTTGCAATCTCAAGCTTCTCCTGAATTGACATTTAGCAGAACGAATGTTTGTGCCAAGATCAGGCTAAAAGCAGCACATCAAGAGGAGAACTATTGCCAGCTGACAGGGGGAGGTGCGCTTGGTAGTAGCACACATGTGCACGCACTGCCAGTGCAACTCACTGCATGAAGAGCACTGAACTGCTGCTGTAATCAGTGCTGCTGAGAAAGCAGGAGAGGAAAGTACAAGTTCAAAGCAATGCTTTCATCAGGGGATGTGCTGCGAATGTGGCTGAGAAGTCACCTTGACATTGAGAGTTGCTCCAGGGGACTGCTCTCCATCTCTCAGTGTGGTGTCAAAGATGCGCACGTAGTTGGGATCATCGATCCTGTTGGGGACGTACTCGGGCCTCCCACGTGGCGCAGACTGAAATCTGTGGACACCGTCATGCAGCAGGATTTTAACAACGAACAGGAACAGATATTGCTGTGGGGTGCCACCAGCTGGTCAGTGCATTACAGCAACAGCACTGGGGGGGAGCGCCTGCGCAAGACTGGGCGGCCACAACGACTTGGCAATAGCGTTGTGTGTGTGCCAATCATCATTGAATACTCTGCGTATGGCGCTGTATTGCCCCCACTGGCTGGAGCAACAAAGTGCAGCCAGGTCAACAACGTATGTGTGTACTCACCCCACCACAGGTGTTGAGTGACTACGAGTGCATACTGGTCGCTCAGCAGGTTGTGCACCGAAACCCCTGGAGGTGCTTGCCAGGCTGAACATCGGAAAGGCGACCTTGGCTTGGCTGCGGAGTCCTTTTCACGCCCTTGATTAGGACTGCAACGGCTAGGTGCAAAAAGTTTTACAGAGATCAGATCGCTCAACAAATTTCACTGCAGTATCGGGCGCTGGATCGCTTTGTGATCGTTCTGTTGCAGCAAGATACTGTTCGTCGATAGTTTGATAGTGTCCGTCTCAACGATATGGCGCTGGGTATAGATAAAGATACAGATACATTATGAGTGGATGTTAAGACCCCAAGATCACATGCCACAAAGCTGCGTGCCTGATCCCTCGGGCCCTTTGCTTGCACCTCCAGTTCGGGGTGCTGATATTGCAATACGCAGCCTAAGGAGCTCCTATTACGCAGGATCAGTATATTTTTGACGTTCATGCATCCTTATGATGGTAGTACGGTGTTACGGGATGCGCACTGGCAGGTGAAATATCATTTGATCTTGGCTATGTCCGGTGATGCCAGCACGCTGATTATGGGTAACTGGTGCTGATGTGCACATCCCCGAGCGATACATCGCAAATATCATCTTAACACACCCACCTGCACACCCACGTTCAGCACTGTAAGTCACAGGCCCCACTGTCATCACAGAAAGGTTTGCCCAGTCGGTGCTACTGTATGGCTGCACTCAAATTGCGTTCAGCGTGTTCTGAATCATAGGTAGGTTGCTGAGAGCCAGATACCTCCACATACGATCCAAATGCTGAGCCATACAGACACGTGCTGGCCAGTGTCAAGACTCTCCGTCTCGGAGACGACCAGCCTGGTCTACTGGCAGTATAGACAACCGTTGTGATGATGGCAAGACCAAGGCAAGGGTGACATGTTGCAGCAGATTACTTGTGTCGGTTCACGGCCCCATGCGACTTGCCTTGCATGCATGCGGTCTTGGGAGGAGGATGGGCGCAGTACAGGCAACGGTTGGACCTCCTCGGAGGAGGTTGACGTCAAGGTGGCAACAACTTGTTGCTTGGAGCAACTTGCTTCAGTGCTGCGTCATTCAGGCAAACCCAAGGACTGCTATGCCATAGTTAGTAAGGGGACTCTAGGGCTCGGGTTCAGCAGCACAAGCATGGCATTGTCATCCCTGGCTGGCGGCCCCCTCGCATGTCGGACCATTTGCCAGCTCATCCAATGTTGCATGGCTCTCTATCTTTTACAAACAAATATGAACAAGATGATGCCAAATGATAGCCCAATGAGCCTGGCATTGGCTGAAATATACCCTGTGACTTTCGAAGTCAACCAGGACAGCCCGGCTGTGGGATGCTGCACATCTGGCTATATTTCTATCACATCTCCGCTTCCTGCCAGAAGCAGCGACAGTCAACAAACATGCACCATCAAGCCTTTGCCCAATGCCACTGTTGTCCTGCTGCAGGACCAGGCTGGCATTCATATGCATCCATCATAAGAATGACGTAGGAACTTGAAACGGCAAAGTGCAGTACTATAAATTCATTTGAAGTGCACTGCTTGCCAAGCAGCATAGCCGTGATGGCTATGCCAGATGCTTGAACACTTCCGAGAATCGTGCTTTGTCCCACTCTGCACAACCCCCCTCCCAGCCCAATTCAGTGCACATTTTTGGCCCAGCATTTTCAGCTAGGCTTGACTATTGCTACAATACAACCAGTTTGCTCAACTGAACCAAGGCCATCTGTTCGGTGTCATGCACAGTGATGAAAACGTCCATGCTTATTTTCCATACCTTTTACTTGCTGCTATTGGGATGGCAAGTGCCAGCTGCAGACCTGTCCATGAAAAAGTGCGAAGGCGTCAGTGATGTATAAACATCCTACTCCTGAGCGATTTCTGATGAATTTGAGCGATCTTCTGATGTACTGCATCCACGGCAGCTGCAGGCAGAGACTCTAGTGCTCAGTGCCTCATGACCTAGCCCCAGGAGCCTTCTCAAAAATCATCTGCCTGAATATGTTCTTAAGCTGTTTGATGTCACGCTGCATCTGGTCGCGTATCTGCACAGCATCAGACACAAAACAGTATCACAATACTGTAGCAGTCAAGGCCAACAAAATCCCCTTGTAAGGGCATTCTACCGCAAGCTCTGCAAGGATTGCAAGGATTAAACACAGTCCCACTGGTAGCGCCAATGCATCAGAAGCAACTGGCAAGCGACACGGTGCTGTGCTGACTGGCATCCAGTCAGCACAGCACCGTGATCTAAGTGATTAACAGGATGACTGCGCTGTCGTCTCCTTTGCTGCACGCCGCTGTGGGCTAGACCACCAGCCACCTCTGCCACTGCCTCGGGGCGCCCTCACCGTGGGTGCTGCTTCCCCCATCCTCCTCACATCATGAAGTGTGACTTTCTTCACCTGCAGCATCACCATCAGCACAATGAGCTTATAGATGGTAAAACCACAAGGCCCCATTCACAATTACACAGTGTGCTACAGAATTTGTGCCTTCTGTTGTGAACAACCTCCTGCGGTAGCCTGTAATGAATAATGAACCGTCCACTAACTCCCAAAAGTACTCTGACAAGTTGACATGACACTGCGCATGTTTGGCTTATAGCCAGCGAATGTATGCCTGTCCAGACAATAGACACCAGACCAGTCAGCAGTCTGAGACCTTGACTGGAACAGCACATGACACCCTGTTCATGCCTGTGCTCCTTGATACCACAGCAGATGCTCGGTGTTGCCCAACTCACCACTGCACCTCCGTCATAGAACATCACCGTCGGCACCACACGTATCTTGTGCCACACTGAGACGTCAGACCAAAAGTCAAACTCATTTAACAGGTTGTGCCGAGCAAACACTGCTCGCACTTGTTGTGCTTTCGCCTCTTCGCATAAGTGCTGAAACTCCTGTAGCAGAGCTTTGCAAGCCCCGCAGGAGCGAGTGTAGAAACAAACCACGACTAGTGAATTGCCTGCTTTGTCTACAAGAGACTCCAGGTGCTCTAGGTCTTGCACTTCGACTACTTTGCCAAATGTTATGTCCTGCAAGCCATACCGATGGGCATATGGGTTGCTGATGGCTCTTGAGACTCCCTCAAGGCAGCCACACAGGCTACTCTGGCTATATAGTGCTGTGTGATATGGCCTACTGACACATATGCTGGCTTACTGACGCACTTGCAGGAAGTTCAGGCAGACGATCAGTCCAGGCGCTCAGCATGTATACAATACGTACTTCAGCAATGCTGTTGCAGATGGAAGCCTGGTGCACTGTAACTGTTGGTGACCAGGGATTCAAGCTGTGTTCTGATCCTGGATTCAGAGTGTGTAATGTGCCACCAACCTGTGCCAACCTCTCCTCCCTTTCCTGCTGTCTCTTCCAAGCCAGCTCTAAGTGATGCCTCCTGTCTATCTGAAGGGCATGTACGATTTGTACATTTTGCCTTGCTCTGCCGTGTCGACTAGCTGCAAGATCACCTCTGTGCAGAAAGCTTTTGACTCCGTGAATATGTTGGTATGCATGATGTGTGCGGTGTGAAGCAGTGGATGAACAGCTGATTGCATAGGTTTCCCTGCACGGCTGGCTTTGCCAACTGTTTGCGCTGCAGCGATGCAACAGCGACATATGCAAAGCAGAGCAACTGTGACAACACAGATCAGAGTGGAAACAGCGGCCAGGTGCACGCTGAATACCGTGCGTTGTCAGCAGATGAACACGTAAGCTTCTTGCGCTGCTGTCACGACAGTATCACGGCAAAATAAGTCGCAGCGCCTTTGTTAACATTGATTTGTAGGTATTTTGAAACCAGCAATGCATGCGATGGCGGACGTTATGCCCCCTATCACACCTCAACCACCTCAGCACGGTACCCGGCATGGCCCCTGTCATGATAGCCGGCTGCATACAATACTTTTCCCTGTCGAGAGTATGAGCGGTTTTCGGTGATGTGATCAGCCTTCCTTCCAGCGGCACAATAGTAATCCAGCGCTTTACATCGTCGCAGCTCAGTCTATTGATCGTGTACTTGTACCAGAGGTGTCACTAAGCATTTGGCTACCAACCTGTGCAGCCATGGACTGGGTGAAGTCCCAGTGGGATGGCTTCACTAGCGAGTTCAAAGGGATGAACTCCAGGCAGCTGATAGGGCAAGGAGTCAATCTTGGTGCGCTTTTCTGCTTGCGTTGCTCTCTGGTTTGCGCAACCGAGGCGCTGCAACCCATGAGCTCAGCTGATGTGATGTAGGCCTGGTGGTTACTTCTGCCCTGATCATATGGAAATCCCTTATGCTCCTAACTGGCAGCGAGTCACCAGTACGTTGATCTTGTTGACGGGTTCCTTAAGAGTGTTAGTTTGATGTACAGATAGCACAGGTGTCGCTGGTCGGCATGCTAGTTGCAAGCTGCTGACATCGTCTACAACAGTACATTTGCATATCAGATCTTTTACTGCAGTATTTTCCTAACCCTTTCTTTGCTAAGTAACCGCCAATAATAAACCATTAGTCGCGCCGCTGACACCTAGTGTGCTGCAACTGCCGGGTTCGTGTATGTGCTGTGAGCTGTGGCAGCTCACTGCTGGTGTGCACCTCCTGCAGGTAGTGGTGGTGCTCAGTGGCAGCATGGAACCGGGCTTCAGGCGAGGAGACATTCTCTTCCTCAATATGGGTACCAAGCCAGTGCGTACCGGGGAAATTGTAGTATTCAACATTGACGGGCGAGATATTCCAATAGTGCACCGAGTGATCAAAGTTCACGAGCGGGCAGAAGAAACTCACCTGGACATCCTAACAAAGGTGAGAGGCCTGGCCATGCATGCTGTACTAGAACCTCTACCTGGCAACCCAGGGCTGCTAGGATTGTGTGTTCAATGCCCATGCAAAACAGCTTGTTGCCATTCCATGCTGGTAGCTAGCAGCTGTAGTTTGCTTTAAAAGCCTAGGTACCCTGTGTTCTGGGCTGTGAACAGCTTCACATTGACCGCTTTGTTGACACCCAGTCAGAGAAAGATCTACACAGGTCTTGTGTCAGCGTGGCTACAGCAGACAGCCAGACTTCTCACCTTTCAGCCATGCAGGTCTAAGCTACGGTTGAAGGGGTTTGTCCTCAGTATCAGCTGTCTGCAATACTGGTGCAGGGTGACAACAACTATGGCGATGACCGCTTGCTGTATGCGCGGGGCCAGGAGTGGTTGCACATGAAACACATCATGGGGCGAGCTGTTGGGTGAGCTGCATTCCTGGCTGCATGCAGTCAGTAGCCCTGTTTCAGCACTCACCAAGTGCCAGCTGTAGAATAGAATCACACTAGCAGCAGCAGCCTCCTGTGGTGAGGCATATAAAGTGCAGGGTGATACCTGAATTGAAAATTGATTGGCACGCAGTCTTTAACTCACAGCACACGCAGACGTAATGTGCTTCTGGGTCTTGTGCAGCTAGTACATCATACCACACACGCTGGGCACAGTCTATGTAAGAGGGGAAGAGTAGGTACGGTTCTGTGTGCCTAGGTTGTCTGCATATGGGGCTGTTGGTGGTTGATCTTCCGCCTGAATGGCAAGTGGTGCAGCAGATAATAAACAGTAAAGATTCGTTATGTTCGTCGTGTCATAGGTGTGAGCTTGAGCAGTGGCCAATTCCCTCATAAGTGTTACTATGATCCCTGCTGCAGGTTTCTGCCATACATGGGCATGGTGACAATCATCATGAACGACTACCCAATGTTGAAGTATGGTCTTATCGCAGTGCTCGGCCTTTTAGTCATCACCAGCAAGGAGTAGCTGAAGATGAGGAGGTGGCAACAAGCAGCGCTTGGGCGAACCCAAGTAGAGGTTATGCAAGAGGACTCTCAGGCTCAGGATCAGGATCAGCAGCACCAGCATGGCAGCGTCATCCCTGGTTGGCATCCCCTTTGCATGTCAGTTCATCTGTCAGCTCATCCGCTATTGCATGGCTCTATTTCTTTTACAACTATCTGTTGTGGGCAACTTGGAGTAGTACTTAGTACAGGCATTGCGGCACGCAAGGTCTAATCCAGTCTGTGCATCCTGCTGTCTAGATGACCGGTGCTGCTGATCATGGTGCGGGACACCTCAGAGAGCTGGCTGGTTGACGATCTACCGCAGTGCCTTGCCTGCCATGCAACAGAAATTGAGCCATGCAGCAATGTGAAATGCTATGGCAAATGTGCTGACATGCGTTGGGGGCGCCATGTTAGGGTTTTTCTG
The DNA here is from genome assembly GCA_018290735.1 of Coelastrella sp. MACC-549. Lineage (NCBI taxonomy): Eukaryota > Viridiplantae > Chlorophyta > Chlorophyceae > Sphaeropleales > Scenedesmaceae > Coelastrella > Coelastrella sp. MACC-549. The sequence continues at coordinate 5,420 of JABEVS010000019.1, read as the reverse complement.
TCTGAAAAACTGAGCTGAATCCGTTGATGCCTTTCGTGCGTGACAGTAGCAACACTATTAAGCACTGCTGAGTAATCCTGACAGTTTGCCTCGCGCGAGGTGCTGTTCATTAATCACACGTAAGCAAGCCTATATCTGTTTGTATAACGTCAGTACTGCAAGTTTTGTGACTCGCCTGTGGTTCTTCTGCACGTGCATGTCAGCGCATTTTGTTAGGTTGTTTTCAGACAGCGCACTTTAAAAGAAATTGAGCCATGCAACAAGTTGAGATGCAACTTTGTGTCTATCTGATTGAATCTTTATCATGTCAGCGCATTTGTCATAGCATTTCAACTTGCTGCATGGCTCAATTTCTCTTACTGTGGGCATTTGCCATTGCATCTCAACTTGCTGCATGGCTAAACTTCTTTTACTGTGGCATGGCCCAATTTCTTTTACTGTGCAGTAGCACTTGAAGTGCAGAGAAGTGCTGGTGCCCTGTGTTGCTGACAAGAAATAGAGCTTGCGTGTACCTGCACCACCAGCAGTAATACATTGCTCATGCGCTCTTGCAGCCACATTTGGCCAATGCCCCAAGTAGGCTGTAATGCAGGCCTGTCACTCTGATGCAACGGTCGTTGCCTGGTAACGAGTCCGCGCCAATGTGCAAGCGGCACGAGGTGATGGCTATACCGTTCAAACGGACCGTGAACACCTGGAATATATTTCGGCAACCAAAAGCACTCAGCAGAAACTTCTGAGCGAGAGAGTGCAGTCACTCCGGGGGTGAGAATTGAGAGCGTATCTCAGTAGTCACTGCCATCACTCGATCGTCCATGGTGAATATACATTCCCATTCAGTACCGTTTCACGGTGACAAGTGCAAGGTAAGATGAAGCAGCTCATTCCGAGCGGTTACCCAAGAAGCTATCGGAAATCACACTGCGAAGATGATGGAACTGTCCATTCGGATCGTGGCAAGTAACAGTCACTGGAATTACCACAACAACACTTATCCACCAATGTAAATTATCTGCATACATTAATGTGGCAAGGAAGACACCGCGCACATTCTTGCAAGCTGGATTGTGTGCACGAGCATCTACTGAATTATCAACAGGTAGGCCTGTGGCAAAGCCAACGAACTTCAGCTTTCAATGGAACATTGATGAGCATGCGCTGTGCCAATTTGATGGCAGCCTGTGCAATTCTTTCAAAACCGTAGCAGCCATCGGCAGCTCTGCAAATGCTACACACAACTGCTGCCTTCGTGTTGAGTTCCTCACCACCATTGCAATCTGCTAAGTTGTGTGTGATCATTTTGGCGCAGGTCTCAGAGCAGCATCTACCAACTTCATGGTCGAGATGAGGCCCGCAGTGTTTGTGGCGTTGGCGATGATGTGCCTGACCGCACATAGTTTGGCGCTCTCCGATATGGAGATGTCAATGGCGCCAGGTGAGACATCGAGGACAGTTTAGCCGCATGTATGATGGCGGGTTACCGCAGGAGCACTCACTAGTCACGACATTGACACAAGTTTGTGAAACTGATGAAATATGTTGATTTTGTTGACTTCAACACTCGTTGCCAGGCACAGCAGCTTAAGTGCAAGCACAGACACTCTCAATCTGTATTTATGTTGACAGACAGCACTTGCAGCACCATGGACAGCAATTGACCTAGGGGTACTGTGACATTTATGCACTGTATCACAGCTGTGGGTACGGTGATATCAGTACACAGATCATTACTGCCACCTGCCATGGCGCTGCCTCTATGCTCAGTGCTGGCTGCTGTATGCTACAGGTTCCAAAAGTGCCTCACCTGTGCATCACTCTCCGGCACCAACCAAACACCACAATGGGGCTACTACACCCTCCAAGTCACATGCCGCCGGCAAGCACCTGCTGTCTACTGTGGTGCCAGCAATCAAGCACAGCGCACCCAAGACCACAGCAACCAACCACACAGCAACCAACCACACAGCAGCCAAGCAGCCCACACACCACGTGGCTGGCTCAGTGGCCCCCTCCAAGTCACACGCCGCTGGCAGGCACCTGCTGTCCACTGTGGTGCCAGCAACCAAGCACACCGCTCCCAAGACCACAGCAACCAACCACACAGCAGCCAAGCAGCCCACACACCACGTGGCTGGCTCAGTGACACCCTCCAAGTCACACACCGCTGGCAGGCACCTGCTGTCCACTGTGGTGCCAGCAACCAAGCACACCGCCCCCAAGACCACAGCAACCAACCACACAGCAGCCAAGCAGCCCACACAGCACGTGGCTGGCTCAGTGGCCCCCTCCAAGTCACACGCCGCTGGCAGGCACCTGCTGTCCACTGTGGTGCCAGCAACCAAGCACACCGCAGGGAGCACTAACAGCAGCAAGCCTATGGCCGCAGCCCAGCCAGGTGCCACCACTGGTGCAGCAGCTGGTGCCAAGAAGGACAACAAAGAGTTTGCTATCAAGGACATGTTCAAGCACCATTATCACAGCAGCCCTAAGCCAACCAGTGGCAGGAAGATGCTGGGGGCAGAGATGCCTGCTGCTGTTGATGATGGCATGGTTTAAATGTAGGCATTTTGTATCAAGGGGGGCACACTTTAGCGCCCATAATCGCTGGGCCACTGGTGACATTGTTGCGCCCATAATCGCTGGGCCACTAAGGGTTTGAGCTTTTGTTACACACTGACTTGGTTTCGAGGTATGTATAGCAAGCAGCCCTGGCTTTTTATATCAATGCATGTGTCATCAGCAGCTCTGCATGCCTGCTGCAAGCAGCATTTGTTGTTGCATGGTCGTCTAGTTTGGCACTGACAATGTGTGGGCTGTGCTGCATATCTGGCACTCACTGACTACTGCCATAATAAAGTGATTGGCCACATGAAAGTGCAAAAGGAGTATGCAAGAGCCCATCAGACTTGTTGTTGTAGCTGGGGGGTTCCCGGGTTTCTTACAAGTATTCTTTGAGGTCCATAAGAGCTGAGATGCACAGTGAAGCACTGCATGGTGTGAAGCACAATGCACAATGCCACTGCAGTCCATGGTGCACACTCATCCATTTCATCAAAAGTGCTCTCACATGTGATCACATCGGCGGACTGTGATGATGCATTTACTAATCACTTGCAAGTAGGCTGCGTATGCGCAATTGGTACATGGTATCTGAAGCTGAGCTCTAGGCTGTGGTGCAATGTCTTCTAATTGCCAAGTATTTCCATGATGTCAGGTCGTGTGACCTCACGGCGGGGCGGCTTTGTTATGGTATGCTTCTGTGCCTTTTCACATAATACCTGTTATGGCAGTTTGCTTCTGTGTGCCTCTGTCATTATTGTGTGCTGCTGTTATGCTTGATTATACCATAACATTGTATCTGCTTGCGCGCTGGATTTGCAGAGTGTGATGTTGATCGTGTGCCATGCATTGCAGTGAGCAGGCTTACTTGTCTATTGATGGTCCTACTTGGCCCTGTGCCATGCCAGTGAGATAGCGATACACACAAGAATGAGCTAAATGGCAAGAAGGAGCACAGCAGGGTTGCATGGTTCATGCAATCAGTCGTTGTGTATGGCTGCTACAGTGGAATCTGCTGTGACAGGCTGCTGCTGCTGCTGCTGGTTGCACCACCAAATGCCAGGCAGTCTGTTGCAGGTGCTAGGTATATTGTCTGGAACATGGGAGTGTATGCCGTGAAAGCACCCACCCCACTGCTGAGGGTTTACCACATTCCAGCTAGACTCATGCATCAGTGTATGATGTCCGTTGTGAACAGCTGTGTACTGTGAAAATATGCCGCTTGTATGAGGGCTTGCCACACTCAGAGTATTGCTGTCAATTGTCACAGCCAGGTTATTTGCTTGTGTAGTGTAGTCAGTTTATGTGTGTCAGCAGAGGTTCGGGCCAGAGGCTCTCATCAGCTCAGCTTGTCTCCACGTGCATCAACTGCAGCCTGGTGAATTGAGGTGTACTGGAAGCTTTTGAGCAACTTCCAAGCAGTGGTACAGCCGTCTTACCACACCTAGGATCGTTTGCTAACTAGACAGCTGTTGACAACATGGCTGCATCAACACTGCTGTCATGTTGATGTTACCTGTGCTGATGTTACATGTGAACATTTGGGAAATCAGATGTGGCGCGGCGCATGCACTATGATATGGTAACTGGTACATGCGTATGCAAATTAGAACACAGAGGGGCATACTCTATCATAATTAAGCTGAGTATTGATGATTAGCGGCACACACACATTGATGTGTTACAGCTCATGTCCTCGGCATGAACCCTAACATGTGCAGTGCTACACCGATGCACCTTGACATTCACTGATATTCAAATCTTGTTGCCAGGAGGCTCCTGAAGCTGAACATGCAAGTATCATCAGATAGATCTATCCAATTTAGCACATCTATCTATTTTAGCACATTACAGTCAGTAACAGTCACAATCATGCTACCATTGCACGAACATTCAAGACAACATACTGACTAATTAGTCAAAATAACGCAGTTTATAACGCTTATTTTCAGGCCAAAGCCACATGTACACACGTGCCTCAAGCTGCGTGCCAGGGACCGCACCTGTACGGTACATACTAGTATAGAAGGGCAGTACTACAGTATATGATAGGCTATCAGTCATTGCCAATCATTTGAAATAAATCATAGAACAATCTGGTAGCTCTTGCAGTCTGCTGCTGATCCAAAGCACGCAGGCCACTTGACGTCACACTAATCGGATGGCCATGACACCACCTACAAGGGTCTCAGGCCACTTAATGTTTACTGCGCACCATTGGTCATTCATGAACAGCACCATTCCACTGGTGGTCAAAAGTAACAACCCAATTCGTACGGCAATCAGCGCATGGTCACTGCCAAGGCACCCAGTGCATAGTGCAGTCACTGCTGTCACGGTCACCTTATGATACAGTGGCCGCCCTTCAAAACCTCAGTGAACCTTCAACGTTGATGACTGCAATGGTGGATGCATCCACCGTGGTTGTTGTTGGTCAAGAATCCCTCGTTTACCAGCATCGGATCAGGCCATCAAGTGTCCTCCTGCAGCAGCTTGCCATCTATTTGCTGGTAGGGAACCTGATAGACTGTCACACTTCCAAGTATGGGAAGGGGCAGGAGAATCATTACTGCAGCAGCAGCAGCAGCAGCAACAACTTATTGTTGTTGTTCTGGATAATATAATTTGATGATAAGGTTACTAATCAAGTTGAAGTTTATGAACATTCATCCCCCAAGGAGATGCCAAGGTGTCACTGCTTCGGTGATACATCGTGCTGCTGCAAATCTTGCTGCTACTACTACTACTACTACTACTACTACTACTACTACTACTACTACTACTACTACTACTACTACTACTACTACTACTACTACTACTACTACTACTACTACTACTACTACTACTACTACTACTACTAC